>JAVIAB010000025.1:35424781-36024781 GCA_032433765.1 Megaustenia siamemsis | reverse complement strand
CAATAAATACACTAAGATAAGATGAGTACACTGAGATAAGATGAGTACACTGAGATAAGATGAGTATACTGAGATAAGATGAGTATACTGAGGTAAGATGAGTACATTGAGATAAGATGAGTACACTAAGATACGATGAGTACACTGAGGTAAGAGTACATTAAGATAAGATGAGTACACTAAGATAAGATGAGTACACTGAGATACAATAAATACACTAAGATAAGATGAGTACACTAAGATAAGATGAGTACACTAAGATAAGATGAATACACAAAGATAAGATGAGTACACTAAGATAAGATGAGTACACTAAGATAAGATGAGTACACTAAGATAAGATGAGTACACTAAGATAAGATGAGTACACTGAGGTAAGATGAGTACACTAAGATAAGATGAGTACACTAAGATAAGATGAGTATACTGAGGTAAGGTGAGTACACTAAGATAAGATGAGTACACTAAGATAAGATGAGTATACTGAGGTAAGATGAGTACATTGAGATAAGATGAGTACACTAAGATACGATGAGTACACTGAAATAAGAAGAGTACACTAAGATACGATGAGTACACTAAGATACGATGAGTACACTGAGGTAAGAGTACACTAAGATACAATGAGTACACTGAGGTAAGAGTACACTAAGATATGATGAGTACACTAAGATACGATGAGTACACTGAGGTAAGAGTACACTAAGATACGATGAGTACACTAAGATACAATGAGTACACTAAGATACGATGAGTACACTGAAATAAGAAGAGTACACTAAGATAAGATGAGTACACTGAGGTAAGAGTACACTAAGATACGATGAGTACACTGAGGTAAGAGTACACTAAGATACGATGAGTACACTAAGATACGATGAGTACACTGAGGTAAGAGTACACTAAGATACAATGAGTACACTAAGATACGATGAGTACACTGAAATAAGAAGAGTACACTGAGGTAAGAGTACACTAAGATACGATGAGTACACTGAGGTAAGAGTACACTAAGATACGATGAGTACACTGAGGTAAGAGTACACTAAGACACGATGAGTACACTAAGATACGATGAGTACACTGAAATAAGAAGAGTACACTGAGGTAAGAGTACACTAAGATAAGATGAGTACACTGAGGTAAGAGTACACTAAGATACGATGAGTACACTGAGGTAAGAGTACACTAAGATACGATGAGTACACTGAGGTAAGAGTACACTAAGATAAGATGAGTACACTGAGGTAAGAGTACACTAAGATAAGATGAGTACACTGAGGTAAGAGTACATTAAGATAAGATGAGTACACTGAGATACAATAAATACACTAAGATAAGATGAGTACACTAAGATAAGATGAGTACATTAAGATAAGATGAATACACTAAGATAAGATGAGTACACTAAGATAAGATGAGTACACTAAGATAAGATGAGTACACTAAGATAAGATGAGTACACTGAGGTAAGATGAGTACACTAAGATAAGATGAGTACACTGAGGTAAGATGAGTACACTAAGATAAGATGATTACACTAAGATAAGATGAGTACACTAAGATAAGATGAGTACACTGAGGTAAGATGAGTACACTAAGATAAGATGAGTACACTAAGATAAGATGAGTACACTAAGATAAGATGAGTACACTAAGATAAGATGAGTACACTAAGATAAGATGAGTACACTAAGATAAGATGAGTACACTAAGATAAGATGAGTACACTGAGATACAATAAATACACTAAGATAAGATGATCACATTAAGATAAGATGAGTAGACTAAGATAAAAAGAGAAGATGATAATACCAGAAGACAAAATTATAATAATACAAGGAAATATAATAATAAAAGAGGGCAATAAGACAGGACCTTCTGTTTGCAGACAATCAGGCACCAATACAATAATAGAAGACCTACAGGAACACTTAAATAGACTCAACAGATCAGGTACTAATACAAAAATAGAAGACCTACAAGAACACTTAAATAGACTCAACAGATCAGGTACCAATACAATAATAGAAGACCTACAAGAACACTTAAATAGACTCAACAGATCAGGCACCAATACAATAATAGAAGACCTACAAGAACACTTAAATAGACTCAACAGATCAGGCACCAATACAATAATAGAAGACCTACAAGAACACTTAAATAGACTCAACAGATCAGGTACTAATACAATAATAGAAGACCTACAGGAACACTTAAATAGACTCAACAGATCAGGTACTAATACAATAATAGAAGACCTACAGGAACACTTAAATAGACCCAACAGATCAGATATCAATACAATAATAGAAGACCTACAAGAACACTTAAATAGACTCAACAGATCAGGTACCAATACAATAATAGAAGACCTACAGGAACACTTAAATAGACTCAACAGATCAGGTACTAATACAATAATAGAAGACCTACAAGAACACTTAAATAGACTCAACAGATCAGGTACTAATACAATAATAGAAGACCTACAGGAACACTTAAATAGACCCAACAGATCAGGTACCAATACAATAATAGAAGACCTACAAGAACACTTAAATAGACTCAACAGATCAGGTACTAATACAATAATAGAAGACCTACAAGAACACTTAAATAGACCCAACAGATCAGGTACTAATACAATAATAGAAGACCTACAGGAACACTTAAATAGACCCAACAGATCAGGTACTAATACAAAAATAGAAGACCTACAAGAACACTTAAATAGACTCAACAGATCAGGTACTAATACAATAATAGAAGACCTACAGGAACACTTAAATAGACTCAACAGATCAGGTACTAATACAAAAATAGAAGACCTACAGGAACACTTAAATAGACTCAACAGATCAGGTACTAATACAATAATAGAAGACCTACAGGAACACTTAAATAAACTCAACAGATCAGGTACTAATACAATAATAGAAGACCTACAGGAACACTTAAATAGACTCAACAGATCAGGTACTAATACAATAATAGAAGACCTACAGGAACACTTAAATAGACTCAACAGATCAGGTACTAATACAATAATAGAAGACCTACAAGAACACTTAAATAGACTCAACAGATCAGGTACTAATACAAAAATAGAAGACCTACAAGAACACTTAAATAGACTCAACAGATCAGGTACTAATACAAAAATAGAAGACCTACAAGAACACTTAAATAGACTCAACAGATCAGGTACTAATACAATAATAGAAGACCTACAAGAACACTTAAATAGACTCAACAGATCAGGTACTAATACAATAATAGAAGACCTACAAGAACACTTAAATAGACTCAACAGATCAGGTACTAATACAATAATAGAAGACCTACAGGAACACTTAAATAGACTCAACAGATCAGGTACTAATACAAAAATAGAAGACCTACAGGAAAACTTAAATAGACTCAACAGATCAGGTACCAATACAATAATAGAAGACCTACAAGAACACTTAAATAGACTCAACAGATCAGGTACTAATACAAAAATAGAAGACCTACAAGAACACTTAAATAGACCCAACAGATCAGGTACTAATAAAAAAAATAGAAGACCTACTAGAACACTTAAATAGACTCAACAACACACACACAAAATACAAAATGAAAGTCAACATCAACAAAACAGAAGTCATGAATATCGCAAAAGAGAAACAGAACATCAACATAACTATAGATGTCAGACAACTAAAACAAGTAGAGGTATTTTAAATACCGAGTACATTTAGTGACAAATGACAATTCACAAACAGCAAAAATAGACACAAAGTGCAATAAAGCTTGTCAAATCATTGGACAGTTATCACCACTATTGTCCAACAAGGAAATAACTCTAGAGTCAAAACGAGCACTAAACAATACAATCTTCATCCCAACGTTGTGCTACCAATGCCAGATCTGGACCCTAGATGCAAGAACAATAAGAAAAATAACCTCTACAGAGATGAAATGTGTTAGACGAATGACAGGAAACAGTCTGAGAGATAAGATCAGAAATGAAGAACTGAGAAAAAAGCTAGGAATAGCCCCCGCCATAGTATATATAAGGAAACAACAGATAAAATGGTTTGTCCATATGACAAGATGCTGAAAGGCAAGTGAGGAAGGAAAGAAGAAGAAGAAGAATAAGACAAGAAGATAATAATAATAGCAATATGAGATGATAATAAAACAATAGTAAAAAAATAATGATAGAAGATTGTAATAATAAAACACACATAGAAAATAAACACAAAATGGTATGAAATGTGTAGAGAGATAGATGAACTCATCATCATGTGCTATACCAGTTGGCGTAGGTGATCATGTCCCTTCACAATCTTCTATCTACAGTGCAATGTATCAGTTCTGTTGTTGACCGTTTTCCATGCCATGACACCAAGCTATCCAGTATTTTTTCTCTTTGTCGCCCGCGATCTCTCTTTCCTTTTATTTTGCCAGTTGTAACCAAGTATTCCAACTTTCCTCTTCTCATGATGAGCCCAAAAAATGTGATTGCTTCTTTCTGATGTTTTTTAAGAGCTCTCTTTTTGTGTTGGCCTCTTTGAGAACTTCCTCATTGGTCTTTTTATCTGTCCAGTGAACTTTCAACATTCTTCTGAGAAATCCCATCTCTGTGGCCTCTAATCGTATTTTCATTTGTTTGTCTACTGTCCATGATTCGCTTCCATAGGTCAGAATTAGTTCTATATAGCACCGATGAACTCTCTTTCTCTTTTTTATTGACATAGATTTGTTGCATAAGATGTTTTTCATTTTCTGAAATGCTATGGCCTGAGTTATTCTGCTTTTTATTTCTGTGGTGCATCTCCCATCTGATGTTATTATTGTGCCCAAGTATTTGAAACGTTGCAGATAGATGAACTAGGACCAGCATAAGCCTTAATTTCTTCACAACAAATACTAGTAACAGAAACAAACACGATTTACAAATACTTATCTCAGCATGACAATGTGGGTCAATGGACTCAAAGAGAGGTAGACTAGAACTGGCCAGCCAGGAAGAGAAAAAGATACCAGAACCAATGTGCCTCTTGGTCACATGATAAATAGTCAATGGGGCTTTTAGGATCACTAGGGCTTTAAAAAAAGCCAAAAATAGCAATATTAAGGAGCTAAACAGCGATAAAAGGGGCCAAATATAGTGATGAAAGGGTAAAGGGAATAGAGGTTTAGAATGAGCAGACAACCAGAACAAAGAATCAGAAGGTCTTGCCAGGACAAGGAGAGAATGTGGAGAATATGTCAAGGGTGTGGTTAGTGTAAGAAGGGAGCCCTTAGACAATACATTGGGAGACACTGTCCAAGTAGTCTGAGATGTGAACAGAAGGACATACATTGGGAGATATTGTCCAAGTAGTTTTAGATGTGAACAGTAGGACATACATTGGGAGACACTATCCAAGTAGTCTGAGATGTGAACAGAAGGACATACATTGGGAGACACTGTCCAAGTAGTCTGAGATGTGAACAGAAGGACATACATTGGGAGACACTGTCCAAGTAGTTTTAGATGTGAACAGTAAGACATACATTGGGAGATATTGTCCAAGTAGTCTAAGATGTGAACAGTAGGACATACATTGGGAGATATTGTCCAAGTAGTTTTAGATGTGAACAGTAGGACATACATTGGGAGACATTGTCCAAGTAGTCTTAGATGTGAACAGTAGGACATACATTGGGAGATATTGTCCAAGTAGTTTTAGATGTTAACAGTAGGACATACATTGGGAGACACTGTCCAAGTAGTTTTAAATGTGAACAGTAGACATACATTGAGAGACACTGTCCAAGTAGTTTTAAATGTGAACAGTAGACATACATTGGGAGATATTGTCCAAGTAGTTTTAGATGTGAACAGTAGGACATACATTGGGAGACACTATCCAAGTAGTCTGAGATGTGAACAGTAGGACATACATTGGGAGATATTGTCCAAGTAGTTTTAGATGTGAACAGTAGGACATACATTGGGAGACACTATCCAAGTAGTCTGAGATGTGAACAGTAGGACATACATTGGGAGATATTGTCCAAGTAGTTTTAGATGTGAACAGTAGGACATACATTGGGAGACATTGTCCAAGTAGTCTTAGATGTGAACAGTAGGACATACATTGGGAGACATTGTCCAAGTAGTTTTAGATGTTAACAGTAGGACATACATTGGGAGATATTGTCCAAGTAGTTTTAGATGTTAACAGCAGGACATACATTGGGAGACACTGTCCAAGTAGTTTTAAATGTGAACAGTAGACATACATTGAGAGACACTGTCCAAGTAGTTTTAAATGTGAACAGTAGACATACATTGGGAGATATTGTCCAAGTAGTTTTAGATGTGAACAGTAGGACATACATTGGGAGACACTATCCAAGTAGTCTGAGATGTGAACAGTAGGACATACATTGGGAGATATTGTCCAAGTAGTTTTAGATGTGAACAGTAGGACATACATTGGGAGACACTATCCAAGTAGTCTGAGATGTGAACAGTAGGACATACATTGGGAGATATTGTCCAAGTAGTCTGAGATGTGAACAGTAGGACATACATTGGGAGACATTGTCCAAGTAGTCTTAGATGTGAACAGTAGGACATACATTGGGAGACACTATCCAAGTAGTCTGAGATGTGAACAGTAGGACATACATTGGGAGATATTGTCCAAGTAGTTTTAGATGTGAACAGTAGGACATACATTGGGAGACATTGTCCAAGTAGTCTTAGATGTGAACAGTAGGACATACATTGGGAGACATTGTCCAAGTAGTTTTAGATGTTAACAGTAGGACATACATTGGGAGATATTGTCCAAGTAGTTTTAGATGTTAACAGTAGGACATACATTGGGAGACACTGTCCAAGTAGTTTTAAATGTGAACAGTAGACATACATTGAGAGACACTGTCCAAGTAGTCTTAGATGTGAACATTATGGACATACATTGGTAGATATTGTCCAAGTAGTTTTAGATGTGAACAGTAGGACATACATTGGGAGACACTATCCAAGTAGTCTGAGATGTGAACAGTAGGACATACATTGGGAGATATTGTCCAAGTAGTTTTAGATGTGAACAGTAGGACATACATTGGGAGACACTATCCAAGTAGTCTGAGATGTGAACAGTAGGACATACATTGGGAGATATTGTCCAAGTAGTCTGAGATGTGAACAGTAGGACATACATTGGGAGACATTGTCCAAGTAGTCTTAGATGTGAACAGTAGGACATACATTGGGAGACACTATCCAAGTAGTCTGAGATGTGAACAGTAGGACATACATTGGGAGATATTGTCCAAGTAGTTTTAGATGTGAACAGTAGGACATACATTGGGAGACATTGTCCAAGTAGTCTTAGATGTGAACAGTAGGACATACATTGGGAGACATTGTCCAAGTAGTTTTAGATGTTAACAGTAGGACATACATTGGGAGATATTGTCCAAGTAGTTTTAGATGTTAACAGTAGGACATACATTGGGAGACACTGTCCAAGTAGTTTTAAATGTGAACAGTAGACATACATTGAGAGACACTGTCCAAGTAGTCTTAGATGTGAACATTATGGACATACATTGGTAGACACTGTCCAAGTAGTCTTAGATGTGAACATTATGGACATACATTGGGAGACACTGTCCAAGTAGTCTTAGATGTGAACAGTAGGACATACATTGAGAGACACTGTCCAAGTAGTCTTAAATGTGAACAGTATAACAAGAGCATTCAAAGACAACTTACATACACCAAGTTCAGATTAAGCCATACATGTCATAAAGAAATCAATTATACATGTAATAATGAAATAAAACTGTACATGTAATAATGAAATAAAACTATACATCTAATAATGCAATAAAATCTTACATCTAATAATGAAATACAACTTTACATCTAATAATGAAATAAAATCTTACATCTAATAATGAAGTAAAACTTTACATCTAATAATGAAATAAAATCTTACATCTAATAATGAAATAAAATCTTACATCTAATAATGAAATAAAATCTTACATCTAATAATGAAATAAAACTTTACATCTAATAATGAAATAAAACTTTACATCTAATAATGAAATAAAACTTTACATCTAATAATGAAATAAAACTTTACATCTAATAATGAAATAAAATCTTACATCTAATAATGAAATAAAACTTTACATCTAATAATGAAATAAAACTTTACATCTAATAATGAAATAAAATCTTACATCTAATAATGAAATAAAATCTTACATCTAATAATGAAATAAAATCTTGCATCAATAATGAAATAAAATCTTACATCTAATAATGAAATAAAACTTTACATCTAATAATGAAATAAAATCTTTCATCAATAATGAAATAAAACCTTATATCTAATAATGAAATAAAACCTTACATCTAATAATGAAATAAAGCTTACATATTATAATGAAATAAACCCTTACATCTAATAATGAAATAAAACAATCCATTAAATATGTAATAATGAAATAAACCCTTACATCTAATAATAAAATAAAACAATCCATCCAATATGTAATAATGAAATAAACCCTTACATCTAATAATGAAATAAACAATCCATCCAATATGTAATAATGAAATAAACCCTTACATCTAATAATGAAATAAAACAATCCATCCAATATGTAATAATGAAATAAACCCTTACATCTATTAATCAAATAATACAATCCATCCAATATGTAATAATGAAATAAACCCTTACATCTAATAATGAAATAAAACAATCCATTAAATATGTAATAATGAAATAAACCCTTACATCTAATAATAAAATAAAACAATCCATCCAATATGTAATAATGAAATAAACCCTTACATCTAATAATGAAATAAAACAATCCATCCAATATGTAATAATGAAATAAACCCTTACATCTAATAATGAAATAATACAATCCATTAAATATGTAATAATGAAATAAACCCTTACATCTAATAATAAAATAAAACAATCCATCCAATATGTAATAATGAAATAAACCCTTACATCTAATAATGAAATAAAACAATCCATCCAATATGTAATAATGAAATAAACCCTTACATCTAATAATGAAATAAAACAATCCATCCAATATGTAATAATGAAATAAACCCTTACATCTATTAATCAAATAATACAATACATCCAATATGTAATAATGAAATAAACCCTTACATCTAATAATAAAAAGAAAACGTCTGTGCAACAACACATTGAAAAGTTCTGTGCTATTAAAACATCAATGAGAAACGTACGTGTCATAATCCTGGCAGACATCGCCTACAGCCTTGATTGCTGCCATATACTCATTGGGAGCATAGGGGTTAATATAGTGAAGAGATGTCGACTGGGATGGGTTGCCGTTGGATGCTGTGAAGTCTATTCCTACCTGCGGACAACAGATGGACAGACCTACCAATGTTGAGAGCTGTGACAAATGTTACCATCAACTAATACAAACATGTGACAAATAACAGAAACATGTGACAAATGTCACCATCAACTAACACAAAGATGTGACAAATGTCACCATCAACTAACACAAACATGTGACAAATGTCATCATCAACTAATACAAACATGTGACAAATAACACAAACATGTGATAAATGTCACCATCAACTAACACAAACATGTGACAAATGTCACTATCAACAAACACAAACATGCAACAACATATATTCTTGTCATGCCTGTGATATCAAACATGGTCTCTGCCTTCAGTGCAAGAAGAGCTGTTAGATGAAAATCTTCAGTAAAACCACTAACGCTCACTTTGACAGTTCTCTCCACATCCTCCCTTGTACTCATCTTCAACTCTCTCTCTCTCTCCACATATCATCAACAAATTATCTCCACTTATTTCTGTCTAGGCTCCTCTTCTCTATTTATGCCCTCATTGCCCATCATTTGTTCATCTTGTCAACAAATCACTTATTTCTGTCCTGGCTCCACTTCTCTATTTATGCCCTCATTGCCCATCATTTGTTCATCTTGTCAACAAATCACTTATTTCTGTCCTGGCTCCACTTCTCTATTTATGCCTTCATTGTCCATCATTTGTTCATCTCGTCAACAAATCACTTATTTCTGTCTAGGCTCCTCTTCTCTATTTATGCCCTCATTGTCCATCATTTGTTCATCTCGTCAACAAATCACTTATTTCTGGCCTGGCTCCACTTCTCTATTTATGCCTTCATTGTCCATCATTTGTTCATCTCGTCAACAAATCACTTATTTCTGTCTAGGCTACTCTTCTCTATTTATGCCCTCATTGTCCATCATTTGTTCATCTCATCAACAAATCACTTATTTCTGTCCTAGCTCCACATCTCTATTTATGCCTTCATTGTCCATCATTTGTTCATCTTGTCAACAAATCACTTATTTCTGTCCTGGCTCCACTTCTCTATTTAAGCCCTCATTGTCCATCATTTGTTCATCTTGTCAACAAATCACTTATTTCTGTCCTGGCTCCACTTCTCTATTTATGCCCTCATTGTCCATCATTTGTTCATCTCATCAACAAATCACTTATTTCTGTCCTGGCTCCACTTCTCTATTTATGCCCTCATTGTCCATTATTTGTTCATCTTGTCAACAAATCACTTATTTCTGTCCTGGCTCCACTTCTCTATTTATGCCCTCATTGTCCATGATTTGTTCATCTCGTCAACAAATCACTTATTTCTGTCCTGGCTCCACTTCTCTATTTATGCCCTCATTGTCCATGATTTGTTCATCTCGTCAACAAATCACTTATTTCTGTCCTGGCTCCACTTCTCTATTTATGCCCTCATTGTCCATTATTTGTTCATCTCATCAACAAATCACTTATTTCTGTCCTGGCTCCACTTCTCTATTTATGCCCTCATTGTCCATGATTTGTTCATCTCGTCAACAAATCACTTATTTCTAACCTGGTTTCCCTACCTATTCCTCATACATGAACCACTCCTAACCCAATATTTCTTATTGACTGTTTCACAGTTAGACTGAAGTCAGGATCCAGTAACCCAGCTGTGAGAATTGTGTTTAGTTATTTCTGTTGCATCCATCTCAGATGATAGGACTAGTCATTGGGACTCATCTACTCTTGTTTCACATTTAGATTCAAGCCAGGCACCAACAATCCAGCTGTATGGATAGGCTGTGCTTAGTTCTTTCTGTTGTATCACATGGTTAAACAATTACATCGGCTGTATCACATGGTTAAACAATTACATCGGCTGTATCACATGGTTAAACAATTACATCGGCTGTATCACATGGTTAAACAATTACATCAGCTGTATCACATGGTTAAACAATTACATCGGCTGTATCAGATGGTTAAATAATTACATCGGCTGTATCCCATGGTTAAACAATTACATCGGCTGTATCACATGGTTAAACAATTACATTGACTGTATCACATGGTTAAACAATTACATCTGTTGTATCACATGGTTAAATAATTATATCGGTTGTATCACATGGTTAAACAATTACATCGGCTGTATCACATGGTTAAACAATTACATCAGCTGTATCACATAGTTAAACAATTACATTGGCTGCATCACACAGTTAAACAATTACATCAGTTGTATCACACAGTTAAACAATTACATCAGTCGTATCACATGATTAAACAATTACATCTGTTGTATTACATGGTTAAACAATTACATCTGTTGTATCACATGGTTAAACAATTACATCTGTTGTATTACATGGTTAAACAATTACATCTGTTGTATCACATGGTTAAACAATTACATCTGTTGTATTACATGGTTAAACAATTATATCTGTTGTATTACATGGTTAAACAATTACATCAGTTGTATCACATGGTAAACTATTACATCTGTTGTATTACATGGTTAAACAATTACATCTGTTGTATCACATGGTTAAACAATTACATCTATTGTATTCCATGGTTAAACAATTACATCAGTTGTATCACATGGTTAAACTATTACATCTGTTGTATTACATGGTTAAACAATTACATCTGTTGTATCACATGGTTAAACAATTACATCTATTGTATTCCATGGTTAAACAATTACATCAGTTGTATCACATGGTTAAACTATTACATCTGTTGTATTACATGGTTAAACAATTACATCTGTCATCTCTCTTCTACTGTGGGGTAATTGTTCTCTTTTCTTACTTCTTCACTTCTAACTATTCTCTAATGCTGGCTCCCTCCATGTGACTGACACATTTAATCTCGGTGCCTTTATTGAAGGGACCAGCTTGCAAACCTGACACTGAGAACCCAATGGTGGCATGAATGTATTATATTGTGATTTCTTTATTTGTCACTAACGGTTTCACCTGCTCAATAGTCTGGTTGTTATATTGTATTCTCTCAATAGTCAGACATGTTTTACTGTATTCTCTCAATAGTCTGACATGTTTTACTGTATTCTCTCAATAGTCTGACATGTTTTACTGTATTCTCTCAATAGTCAGACATGTTTTACTGTATTCTCTCAATAGTCAGACATGTTTTACTGTATTCTCTCAATAGTCAGACATGTTTTACTGTATTCTCTCAATAGTCAGACATGTTTTACTGTATTCTCTCAATAGTCTGACATGTTTTACTGCATTCTCTCAATAGTCAGACATGTTTTACTGTATTCCTTCAATAGTCAGACATGTTTTACTGTATTTTCTCATAGTAAGACATGTTTTACTGTATTCTCTCAACAATCTGGCATGTTTTATTGTATTCTGAGTCAATGTTTGTTGTCAACATACATGACCTTACTACTGAGTCAATGTTTGTTGTCAGGATGACCTTGCTATTGAGTCAATGTTTGTTGTCAACATGACCTTGCTACTGAGTCAATGTTTGTTGTCAGCATAATCTTACTACTGAGTCAATGTTTGTTGTCAGCATGACCTTACTACTGAGTCAATGTTTGTTGTCAGCATGACCTTACTACTGAGTCAATGTTTGTTGTCAGCATGACCTTACTACTGAGTCAATGTTTGTTGTCAGCATGACCTTACTACTGAATCAATGTTTGTTTTAAGCATGACCTTGTTACTGAGTCAATGTTTGTTGTCTGCAGGACCTTGCTACTGAGTCAATGTTTGTTGTCAGCAGGACCTTGCTACTGAGTCAATGTTTGTTGTCAGCAGGACCTTGCTACTGAGTCAATGTTTGTTGTCTGCAGGACCTTGCTACTGAGTCAATGTTTGTTGTCTGCAGGACCTTGCTACTGAGTCAATGTTTGTTGTCTGCAGGACCTTGCTACTAAGTCAATGTTTGTTGTCTGCAGGACCTTGCTACTGAGTCAATGTTTGTTGTCTGCAGGACCTTGCTACTAAGTCAATGTTTGTTGTCTGCAGGACCTTGTTACTAAGTCAATGTTTGTTGTCTGCAGGACCTTGTTACTAAGTCAATGTTTGTTGTCTGCAGGACCTTGTTACTAAGTAAATGTTTGTTGTCTGCAGGACCTTGCTACTAAGTCAATGTTTGTTGTCTGCAGGACCTTGCTACTAAGTCAATGTTTGTTGTCTGCAGGACCTTGCTACTGAGTCAATGTTTGTTGTCAGCAGGACCTTGCTACTGAGTCAATGTTTGTTGTCAGCAGGACCTTGCTACTGAGTCAATGTTTGTTGTCTGCAGGACCTTGCTACTAAGTCAATGTTTGTTGTCTGCAGGACCTTGCTACTGAGTCAATGTTTGTTGTCTGCAGGACCTTGCTACTAAGTCAATGTTTGTTGTCTGCAGGACCTTGCTACTGAGTCAATGTTTGTTGTCTGCAGGACCTTGCTACTAAGTCAATGTTTGTTGTCTGCAGGACCTTGTTACTAAGTCAATGTTTGTTGTCTGCAGGACCTTGTTACTAAGTCAATGTTTGTTGTCTGCAGGACCTTGTTACTAAGTAAATGTTTGTTGTCTGCAGGACCTTGCTACTAAGTCAATGTTTGTTGTCTGCAGGACCTTGCTACTAAGTCAATGTTTGTTGTCTGCAGGACCTTGCTACTGAGTCAATGTTTGTTGTCAGCAGGACCTTGCTACTGAGTCAATGTTTGTTGTCAGCAGGACCTTGCTACTGAGTCACTGTTTGTTGTCAGCAGAACCTTGCTACTGAGATCTCCAAACTATTTCCATACTCACTGTGAAGTTGATCTGCATGCCTCCAAACACAAACTCTAAAAATGTATGTTCTTTTACAAGCTGTGGATGAGATTGAAATGATGCCCATAATATTTGCAGACTCAACATTACTAGCACAGAATGTAAGGACAATAAACATATGTGGAAGCTTTGCGGACTGAGTGGTTGCTTTGTTCTCTATTGAGCAGAAGAGTCTGGGCTCCATTCCCAGATGTGGCCATTTTTGTTGGAAGAGATAGCCCCAGCAACATCAGGCATCAAAATGTGCCATAGGTCATTAAAAACAATGGACACTAATATGACCACCCCCCCCCCCCCCCCCCCCCCCCGGAAAACTCTTACATATGTGCATATGTTAGTACGGGCATCAATGTTTGTGAAAAAAAAAAAATGATCATCACTGAATTTAGAGGATAAAGTAGTAGATTTAAATAATAAATGGTGGTTAACTTTATTTGCTAAATAGTAAAGACATACAATTATGTTGATAAAATAAAATAATTTATGTTTTTGACAAGTGTTTTCAGTACCACACACACTTAATGCATTCAATATGTAATTAAATAGCAGATAATTAATGTATTAAATTCTTGTGGTATGTGTACTAGTTATTCTTGTGGCATGTGTACTAGTTATTCTTGTGGTATGTATACTAGTTATTCTTGTGGTGTGTGTACTGGTTATTCTTGTGGTGTGTGTACTGGTTATTCTTGTGGTGTGTGTACTATAGCTCGTTTCAAATCACTTGCCCAACTTCAAAACGCTAATGCTCAGAAACCGTTTGTTAAATACTGTTGAAATTTTCCAAATGTTATTAGAATGCAAAAGACCCTTTAAATGTATATTTAACAAATATCTTGCAGCTGCAGTTTTCTTAAAGCGGCAAATTTCTTTGATGTTTGTCAAAATTGTAAATTGTGAACCCCTAAAGAATAGAAATTACCGTAGTTGCTGGTCTATGATTAATTTTCACTAGGTAAAGGCGTGGCCGTAATGGGGAAATAACTGAATAAGGAAAAACACCAGGAGAATTATTGTCTTCTCAGTTCGAGGACGGACGATGATATCAAGGTATACCTGTATGTCCAATTTTCATAGTTGTGTGGTCCTGAAAAGGACCGTTTGTTGAACTAATTTAAGGTAATATAGGGGCCAACATTGTGGGGGCTATATACTTTCATTCTGAATCAGACGAGTCTAAAATATTAATAACTGTTTGGGGTTGAATTTTCCACAAACCATCATTTTTCCAATACTCCTCTTCCTGTTTTAAGACGTGGTCTTCACATTTAGCTCAATAATCTTTGTCTATATTTAATAAAGTGAGATTAGCAAGAGTCTTTACATCGCATATTTTGAATGTTGTATTTTCATCTGCCACTTGTCCTTTTAATTTTGCCCAGATTAGTTCTATTGGATTTAAATGAGCATGGTAAGGTGGCAACCTCAAACTTATATGACCGTGCTCTTGGATAATCTTATCTATTTGAAAAATCTTTGTCCTTTGTTTTTGCTTTACTAGAGATAGTAATTCAGGTTTTAAGTACATGTTATTAAATTGTATGTGCTCCTTTGTGAGCCATATCTTAATAGCATCTTTTGTACTGGATGACGTCGGGACTTTATCTTCAAGTGCAACAATGTTGTGGTACGCTGCATTGTCCATTATTAGGCAAGATGGTCGATCTAGTGATGGGAGAACAGAATTTCAATCCAATGTCTAAATATGCGACCATTCATCTCAGAGTGATAATCCCGATTGTCTATGGATTTTGAAAGAAAAATGAGCTCTGCATTCTGTATTAGTCCATGTTGTCGACTACCTGCATGAGCAATTATCAAGCGCTGTCCTTTGCTGCTAGGTATTAATCTCTTAATCTTTCCATCTGATGACTGCCATTCCCTTTGGTTAGTGTGGTGAGCATTGATCCATGTTTCATCCAAGTACACAATATCATAACCTTGCTTGCGCACCTCTTTTACTTCACGTAAGTACTTGCTTCTCATGACTACTATATGTGGCTTCTCACAGATGATGTTTCGTCCATTGGAATACTTTCTGAATGTAAAGCCTGCAGCTCTCACATTCTTCCACAATGTAGACTTTGATATTTCAATACTGTTGTTCTTTTTCAGCGATACTTTTAATTTTCTTATTGTAACAGTTTCATTCATACCCAACATTTTGCGAATTTCACTTCTAATAAGTTCACTGTCGAAATTATCCAACATTTTTGCTCTTCCATGTGATTTTGTATATTTTGAACATTGACGGTCACATGCTTGAATCCAGCGATTAAATGACCGTTTAGATAAATCCAAAATGTGTCTTGTCCTATTCTCAGGGTTTTCTAAAGAATGAAATAATCTTCCTCGTTTAGCCTCTTTGCAAAAATAGTCATACATTTTTATTGCGATGTTTTGTAAACTGCAGAATTTCATTTTAAGACTCATGATAAATGTTATCGTTCCACGTCTTCGCCGCTGAATCAACGGAAATGGAACACACAATGCCTCGTGTTTTCTACAAGTGTCTAATTGTGTCAGAAAACCACGGGGAAGTCGTGCAAATACGTCAATTCTACCATGTATGGATTTGTACTCGCTATTTTTAGTTTAAAATACTGTAAACATTAAGTTTTTACTACATCAATGGGTCGTTATAAATTTATATATAAATTATTTATAATTAATTATATTATTTATATATTTAAATAGAATAAAGGATTCAATAGATACAGTGATGCGTGAAGAACAGGCTGGGTTTAGAAAAGGGAGAAGCTGTCTTGACCACATTTTCACTCTACGACTTATATTGGAGGAACACATTGAAAAGCAAAAACCTTTTGTACTTAACTTCATCGACTTCAAAAAAGCATTTGATAGTATTCATAGAGATTCTTTGTGGAAAATTCTGAAGCAATATGGCTTACCATCAAAAATCATAAATATTATCAAAGACATGTATGATGGTTACACATGTGCAGTTCGAACAGAGGAAGGACTGAGCGAATGTTTCCCAATAGAAACTGGGGTTAAACAAGGATGTATTTTATCGCCCTTGTTATTTGGAATTGTTATGGACTTCATAATGAAAAAATGCTGCACTGGCAATAAAGGCATCGAATGGATACAAGGAGACCATTTGGAGGACCTCGACTTTGCTGATGACATAGTTCTCATCAGCAGTCAGATAAAAACGATGCAGGAAAACACAAATGAACTATCATCAATAGCCAGCAAAATTGGGCTTGAGGTCAATCATGAAAAGACTAAAGTCATGAAAAGTTTAATTCCAACAAGTGACAAAATATACATGGAAAACAAACCAGTAGAAGAGATCGATCACTTTATCTATCTTGGAAGTCACATTGATCGAGAAGGGGATACGAGCAAAGAAATTAGAATCAGACTGGCTAAAGCAGCAATGTCTTTCAGAAGCCTTGAAAAGTTGTGGAAATCAAAACTCATTAGCACAAACACAAAACTTAGGCTATTCAAATCAAATGTACTATCAACCCTTACGTATGCGTGTGAAAGCTGGAAAACAACAAGAGATATAGAAACAAAGTTGAACGCATTCGAAAATAAATGTCTAAGGAAAATACTTGGTATAGAATGGAACGAATTCAAAACAAACGAGGAAATTAGAGAAATCGCCAATCAACCACTAATATCTTCAGTAATAAAGAAAAGACGATGGTCATACGTTGGACATGTGATGAGAAGAGATAATAATCGAATAGCAAAGCAAGCCCTCATATGGGAAACAACAGGTAAAAGAAAAAGAGGAAGACCCAGGGAGACACTGAGAAGAACATTGATGAGAGAGGCAAGAGCAGCAGGAATCGGCTCCCTCAATGAGATAGAACTGCTTGCACAGAACAGAGACAGATGGCGAGATTTGATAAAATATCTTTAAAAGAAAACTGCTAGAACAAAAATTCATATAGGAGAAGGTGTATCTTGGTCTACGCCCTATGGGCCGGTTACGGCTCGAAAGGTCAATAGATAGAAACATTAAGTTTTTACTACATCAATGGGTCGTTATAAATTTATATAAATCAAATAAGCAACAATAATAACCAAATGTTTTTTTTTAATGAAATTAATTCCCTGTTGGGTTCTAATCATTATAACTTTACATGCAAATTTTGAATATCTTACAACAAGCGGTTAAAAAGCTATCGATTTGTAAAGTTGGGCACGAATTATGAAACAAGCTATAGTTATTCTTGTGGTGTGTGTACTAGTTATTCTTGTGGTATGTGTACTAGTTATTCTTGTGGTGTGTGTACTGGTTATTCTTGTGGTATGTGTACTAGTTATTCTTGTGGTGTGTGTACTAGTTATTCTTGTGGTGTGTGTACTAGTTATTCTTGTGGTATGTGTACTAGTTATTCTTGCAGTGTGTACTACTTATTCTTGTGGTGTGTGTACTAGTTATTCTTATGGCGTGTGTACTAGTTATTCTTGTGGTGTGTGTACTAGTTATTCTTGTGGTGTGTGTACTAGTTATTCTTGTGGTATGTGTACTAGTTATTCTTGTGGTGTGTGTACTAGTTATTCTTGTGGTATATGTACTAGTTATTCTTGCAGTGTGTACTACTTATTCTTGTGGTGTGTGTACTAGTTATTCTTATGGCATGTGTACTAGTTATTCTTGTGGTATGTGTACTAGTTATTCATTACACTCACCTTACAGGTGGAAACATTACACTCACCTTACAGGTGGAAACATTACACTCACCTTAAAGGAGAAAACATTACACTCACCTTACAGGTGGAAACATTACACTCACCTTAAAGGAGAAAACATTACACTCACCTTACAGGTGGAAACATTACACTCACCTTAAAGGAGGAAACATTACACTCACCTTACAGGTGGAAACATTACACTCACCTTAAAGGAGGAAACATTACACTCACCTTACAGGTGGAAACATATACAACTCCTGAATTTGTGTAATGTTTTCTTTTGGCTTTCTTACTGGAATTAATACAAGGAAAGGCCACCTGAAATGTGAGACAAGACAAATGATGTGCAACAGCAGAAATGACACATACATGTCCAGCAAATAGATCAACATATTCCAAATATCACACACATGTCCAACAAATAAATCAACATATTCAAATATCACACACATGTCCAACAGATAGATCAACATATTCCAAATATCAAAGACCCAACAGATAGATCAACATATTCCAAATAGCACTGTCCAACAGATAGATCAACACATTCCAAATATCAAAGACCCAACAGATAGATTAACATATTCCAAATATCAAAGACCCAACAGATAGATCAACACATTCCAAATATCAAAGACCCAACAGATAGATCAACACATTCCAAATATCAAAGACCCAACAGATAGATTAACACATTCCAAATATCAAAGACTCAACAGATAAGTCAACACATTCCAAATATCAAAGACCCAACAGATAGATTAACACATTCCAAATATCACACATATTTACCTACAATTAAAACAAACCCCAAGAGCACACTCTTGGCTGCTGTAAAGCTCAGGGGATCAAAGAAGTGAATGGGACATCCCATTTTTAGATGACAGAAAGAGAGCTAATATGTCAGCAATAATATTGTTGACAGTTTTCTTGTTATATGAGATGTGATGACATCAATGCAAACAGAGTGATTGAGACAGGGAGAGGCTCACAGAGTGATTGAGACAGGGAGAGGCTCACAGAGTGATTGAGACAGGGAGAGGCTCACAGAGTGATTGAGACAGGGAGAGGCTCACAGAGTGATTGAGACAGGGAGAG
The DNA here is from genome assembly GCA_032433765.1 of Megaustenia siamemsis. Lineage (NCBI taxonomy): Eukaryota > Metazoa > Mollusca > Gastropoda > Stylommatophora > Ariophantidae > Megaustenia > Megaustenia siamemsis. Next base: position 36,004,807 of record JAVIAB010000025.1, on the reverse strand, counting down.
GCTCACAGAGTGATTGAGACAGGGAGAGGCTCACAGAGTGATTGAGACAGGGAGAGGCTCACAGAGTGATTGAGACAGGGAGAGGCTCACAGAGTGATTGAGACAGGGAGAGGCTCACAGAGTGATTGAGACAAGAGTGATTGAAACAAGAGTGATTGAGACAGCGAGAGATACAGAGTGAATGAGACAGAGAGAGACACAGAGTGATTGAGACAAGAGTGATTGAGACAGCGAGAGATACAGAGTGAATGAGACAGAGAGAGACACAGAGTGATTGAGACAAGAGTGATTGAGACAGCGAGAGATACAGAGTTAATGAGACAGAGAGAGACACAGAGTGATTGAGACAAGAGTGATTGAGACAGCGAGAGATACAGAGTGAATGAGACAGAGAGAGACACAGAGTGATTGAGACAAGAGTGATTGAGACAGCGAGAGATACAGAGTGAATGAGACAGCGAGAGACACAGAGTGATTGAGACAAGAGTGATTGAGACAGCGAGAGATACAGAGTGAATGAAACAGAGAGAGACACATAGTGATTGAGACAGAGAGAGAGACACATAGTGATTGTGACAGAGAAAGACACAGAGTGATTGAGACAGAGAGAGGGACAAAGAGAGATTGAGACAGGGAGAGAGACACATAGTGATTGTGACAGAGAAAGACACAGAGTGATTGAGACAGAGAGAGGCACACAGAGTGATTGAGACAGGGAGAGAGACACATAGTGATTGTGACAGAGAAAGACACAGAGAGATTGAGACAGAGAGAGGCACACAGAGTGATTGAGACAGGGAGAGGCTCACAGAGTGATTGAGACAGCGAGAGGCACACACAGTGATTAAGACAGGGAGAGAGACACATAGTGATTGTGATAGAGAAAGACACAGAGAGATTGAGACAGAGAGAGGCACACAGAGTGATTGAGACAGAGAGAGACAAAGAGTGATTGAGACAGGGAGAGGCTCACAGAGTGATTGAGCCAGCGAGAGATACAGAGTGAATGAGACAGAGAGAGACACACAGAGAGATTGAGACAGAGAGAGGCACACAGAGTGATTGAGACAGGGAGAGGCTCACAGAGTGATTGAGCCAGCGAGAGATACAGAGTGAATGAGACAGAGAGAGACACAGAGTGATTGAGACAGAGTGATTGAGACAGAGAGAGAGAGACACATAGTGATTGTGACAGAGAAAGACACAGAGAGATTGAGACAGAGAGAGGGACAAAGAGAGATTGAGACAGAGAGAGACACACAGAGTGATTGAGACAGGGAGAGGCTCACAGAGTGATTGAGACAGAGAGAGGCACACAGAGAGATTGAGACAGAGAGAGGCACACAGAGTGATTGAGACAGGGAGAGGCTCACAGAGTGATTGAGCCAGCGAGAGATACAGAGTGAATGAGACAGAGAGAGACACAGAGTGATTGAGACAGAGTGATTGAGACAGAGAGAGAGAGACACATAGTGATTGTGACAGAGAAAGACACAGAGAGATTGAGACGGAGAGAGGGACAAAGAGAGATTGAGACAGAGAGAGACACACAGAGTGATTGAGACAGAGAGACACACACAGAGTGATTGAGACAGAGAGAGGGACACAGAGTGATTGAGACAGAGAGAGACACACAGAGTGATTGAGACAGAGAGAGACACACAGAGTGATTGAGACAGAGAGAGGCACCACACAGAGTGATTGAGACAGCGAGAGACACACAGAGTGAATGAGACAGAGAGAGACACAGAGTGATTGAGATAGAGAGAGAGACACAGATTGATTGAGACAGAGAAAGACAGAGTGAATGAGACAGAGAGAGGCACACAGAGTGATTGAGACAAAGAGAGGGACACAGATTGATTGAGACAGAGAGAGGCACACAGAGTGATTGAGACAGAGAGACACAGAGTGATTGAGACAGAGTGATTGAGATAGAGAGAGAGACACAGAGTGATTGAGACAGAGAAAGACAGAGTGAATGAGACAGAGAGAGGCACACAGAGTGATTGAGACAAAGAGAGGGACACAAAGTGATTGAGACAGAGAGAGGGACACAGAGTGATTGAGACAGAGAGAGGGACACAGAGTGAATGAGACAGAGAGAGGGACACAGAGTGAATGAGACAGAGAGAGGGACACAGAGTGATTGAGACAGAGAGAGGGACACAGAGTGATTGAGACAGAGAGAGGGACACAGAGTGATTGAGACAAAGAGAGACACAAAGTGATTGAGACAGAGAGAGGGACACAGAGTGATTGAGACAGAGAGAGGCACACAGAGTGAATGAGACAGAGAGAGGGACACAGAGTGATTGAGGCAGAGAGAGGCACACAGAGTGATTGAGACAGAGAGAGGGACACAGAGTGATTGAGACAGAGAGAGGGACACAGAGTGATTGAGACAGAGAGAGGGACACAGAGTGATTGAGACAGAGAGAGGGACACAGAGTGATTGAGACAGAGAGAGGCACACAGAGTGATTGAGACAGAGAGAGACACTAAGTGATTGAGACAGAGAGAGAGACACAAAGTGATTGAGACAGAGAGAGGGACACAGAGTGATTGAGACAGAGAGAGGGACACAGAGTGATTGAGACAGAGAGAGGGACAGAGAGAGATTGAGACAGAGAGAGGGACACAGAGTGATTGAGACAGAGAGAGGCACACAGAGTGATTGAGACAGAGAGAGGGACACAGAGTGATTGAGACAGAGAGAGGCACACAGAGTGATTGAGACAGAGAGAGACACAAAGTGATTGAGACAGAGAGAGAGACACAAAGTGATTGAGACAGAGAGAGGGACACAGAGTGATTGAGACAGAGAGAGACACAAAGTGATTGAGACAGAGAGAGGGACACAGAGTGATTGAGACAGAGAGAGGGACACAGAGTGATTGAGACAGAGAGAGGGACAGAGAGAGATTGAGACAGAGAGAGATTGAGACAGAGAGAGGGACAAAGAGAGATTGAGACAGAGAGAGGGACAAAGAGAGATTGAGCCAGAGAAAGGGACAAAGAGAGATTGAGACAGAGAGAGGGACAAAGAGTGATTGAGACAGAGAGAGGGACACAGAGTGATTGAGACAGAGAGAGGACAAAGAGGTTGAAAAAGAGAGAGAGAGAGAGAGAGAGAGAGAGAGAGACAGGGATAGAAACAAAGAGAGATTGTGACAGAGAAAGAGATGAGTGGGTGCTCACTTCTCCAGCTGAAGCCTTCAACATCTCATCTAGACTCGTCACAAAGCCCCCAATGTAGTCATGAGTGCCATCATTGTCCCAGTCATAACAATCAACCTGTAAAAAAAGTAAAGTACCCCCGTCACGCCAAGTGGCGTATAGGGAAATATGGTGTTAGTGACCCTATATTTTACAGACCTTCAGCACATGATTTTTGGGGTAATGTGGTCAGTATTACGCCCGTGCTGCTTTACTTTCCCAGAAAAAAATCCGGTACCCATTTAAGGCTGGGTGAACCCGGAGCCGTTGGTTGGGATCGAACCCTACCCCTTGTCCGTGGTAGTCCAGTTCACTAACCACTGAGCTATCACGGCTCCCTAATCAACCTGTGGAATAAGGAAAACCCTGTATTGTCTAACAAAACATCAACTCACAGTCTCCAACCTTGGGTCATCTACAAGTCACACAGGGCTCGTCATGTCACTTGACAAAAACCTGTGCTGAGCATGTTTTTCTATCTCAGAAATGGAGTCAATACCCACTGTCACGTCACTTCTCATTTCTCCACTTGTCTTGAATTCATTTCATTGCAACTAACAACACTACACACCAGCTTGAATGTAGCTTGTACACAACACTACACACCAGCTTGAATGTAGCTTGTACACAACACTACACACCAGCTTGAATGTAGCTTGTACACAACACTAAACACCAGCTTGTACACAACAACACTACACACCAGCTTGAATGTAGCTTGTACACAACACTATACACCAGCTTGAATGTAGCTTGTACACAACACTATACACCAGCTTGAATGTAGCTTGTACACAACACTACACACCAGCTTGAACACAACACTACACACCAGCTTGAATGTAGCTTGTACACAACACTACACACCAGGTTGAATGTAGCTCGTACACAACAACACTACACACCAGCTTGAATGTAGCTTGTACACAACACTACACACCAGCTTGAATGTAGCTTGTACACAACAATACACACCAGCTTGAATGTAGCTTGTACACAACACTACACACCAGCTTGAATGTAGCTTGTACACAACACTACACACCAGCTTGAATGTAGCTCGTACACAACACTACACACCAGCTTGAATGTAGCTCATACACAACACTACACACCAGCTTGAATGTAGCTTGTACACAACACTACACACCAGCATGAATGTAGCTCATACACAACACTACACACCAGCTTGAATGTAGCTTGTACACAACAACACTACACACCAGCTTGAATGTAGCTCGTACACAACAACACTACACACCAACTTGAATGTAAGCTGTATACAATAACACTACATACAAATTTGAATGTAGACTGTATACAACAACACTATACACAAACTTGAATGTAGACTGTATACAACAACACTACACATCAACTTGAATGTAAGCTGTATACAATAACACTACACACAAATTTGAATGTTGACTGTATACAACAACACTACACACAAATTTGAATGTATGCTGTATACAACAACACTATACACCAACTTGAATGTAGACTATACAACAACACTACACACAAATTTGAATGTAGACTGTATACAACAACACTACACATCAACTTGAATCCCCATCATCATCATGTGCCATACCGGTTGGAGTAGGCGATCATGTCCTTCCACAATCTTCTATCTACAGTACATCGTATGAGTTCTGTTGTTGACTGTTTTCCATGCCATGACACCAAACTTTCCAATATTTTCTCTCTTTCTCGTTCGCGATCTCTTTCCTTTTATTTTGCCAGTTGTAACCAAGTATTCCAACTTTCCTCTTCTCATGATGTGCCCGAAAAATGTTGATTGTTTCTTTCTGATGTTTTTAGGAGCTCCCTTTTTTGTGTTGGCCTCTTTGAGAGTTTCCTCATTGGTCTTTTCAACTTGAATGCAGCTCCTTAAATGTTCAATCTTTCAACAGATGGCAAGTGGATGCACAAACTATCGGCCACTTCTACCTTGTCACAAGTGAGTTCAGATTACAACTTCAGTGATTGTCATCACATGACTTAAGTCTGATCCCTGAGTAAGCCTTTGCACTCAATGTTACTATTACTACAAATCCTTAGAAGCTAATCTTGACCAACCAGAGCAGGGATACCATCATGGCCACAACATTTCAACCAAATATACTTTACAGCATGACATACACAACCAATCATAGCACATCTACTATTATAAATACAAAAATCTGACCAATCACAGTACATTTATTATACATACAAGAATCTGACCAATCATAGTACATCTATTATACATCAGGAATCTAACCAATCATTGAACATCTATTACACATGCAAGAATCTAACCAATCACAGCAAATCTACTATTATACATGCAAGAATCTGACCACTCACAGCAAATCTACTATTATACATGCAAGAATCTAACCAATCACAGCAAATCTACTATTATACATGCAAGAATCTAACCAATCACAGCAAATCTACTATTATACATGCAAGAATCTGACCACTCACAGCAAATCTACTATTACACATGCAAGAATCTAACCAATCACAGCAAATCTACTATTATACATGCAAGAATCTAACCAATCACAGCAAATCTACTATTACACATGCAAGAATTTGACCAATCACAGCAAATCTACTATTACACATGCAAGAATCTGATCGATCAAAGCAAATCTACTATAATACATGCAAGAATCTAACCACTCACAGCAAATCTACTATTATACATGCAAGAAATATAACCAATCACAGCATATCTACTATTACACATGCAAGAATCTAACCAATCACAGCAAATCTACTATTACACATGCAAGAATCTGACCAATCACAGCGAATCTACTTTTACATATGCAAGACTAACCAATCATACCTACTTTTATCTGTTGCTGCTTGTTGCCCCCACATAAACTCTGCACTGAGAGATTGACAGTCCTCCATACTGGGTTAAGATTGTTCTTAACAACCTGAAGATTGAAAAACCTGTTTATGGTGATCAATGCAGAATAAATGATCCTTGATATAAATGAGGCCTTAGCCCTCTCAGATTGGCACATAACCATTCAGGAAATCATGGTTGAGTTCAGACTAAGTCTTGGTGACTATTAAATTTGTTCCTGGCCTCTCCAAAATGAGCATCAAGCCGCACACAAATGTTGGACATTTACAAAGATGATTTTCTTCATAAATTGGTTACTGAGGATGAATGGTGGTGGCATGACCCCGAGAATAACAACCAGAGCAAACACCATCGATGGTATCAGAAAAAAGATCGTACTTAAGTGGGATAACACCCACCCACCATCTTTCAGCGATCATTTACTACCAAAATCTTTCCTAGGGCAGCCCATATCATATCATATCAGTAAAGGCATCAAGATGCACCAAGATGAATAGAGACGCGAAGCTGCTGTAAAGCCATATCATATAACCTGACTACAATGGCCCTGTGGGAGTCGCGATAGCTCAGTGGTTAGTGAACTGGACTACAAAGGACAAGAGGTAGGGTTCAATCCCAACCGACGGCTTCCGGTTCACTCAGCTTTTAATGGGTACAAGACTTTTTTCTGGGAAAGTAAAGTGGCATGGGCGTAATACCGACCACATTACCCCAAAAATCATGTGCCAAAGGTATGTAAAATTTATGGTCACTAACACCATATTCTCTATACGCCACTTGGCGTGATGGGGGCACTTGACTATTTTTTTATACAGTGGCCCTGTAGACATCCATGCTGGCATTATCTCATGCTCCTCAGGTGAATGCATTTGGTTCATTCTTGAATACCACATCATAACACACTTTGGTTCCTTCAATACACATGTGATTCATATTGAAAACCACATCATAACACACTTTGGTTCCTTCAATCCACATGTGATTCATTCTTTTCTCTTATGTTAAATATTTTAACTTCATTTGTATTTTTTGAGAACCAATGATGTTTCATATTATTGGTAGCTGTATGACATCTCATTTTGTAGGTTTTTATATTTTGCAATGCCATTTATGTGTTTTGTTGTATCTAGATAATTAGCCCATTTATGTGTTTTGTTGTATCTAGATAATTAGCCCATTTGTGTGTTTTGTTGTATCTAGATAATTAGCCCATTTGTGTGTTTTGTTGTATCTAGATAATTAGCCCATTTATGTGTTTTGTTGTATCTAGATAATTAGCCCATTGATGTGTTTTGTTGTATCTAGATAATTAGCCCAGTTATGTGTTTTGTTGTATCTAGATAATTAGCCCATTTATGTGTTTTGTTTTATCTAGATAATTAGCCCATTTATGTGTTTTGTCGTATCTAGATAATTAGCCCATTTGTGTGTTTTGTTGTATCTAGATAATTAGCCCATTTGTGTGTTTTGTTGTACCTAGATAATTAGCCCATTTATGTGTTTTGTTGTATCTAGATAATTAGCCCAGTTATGTGTTTTGTTGTATCTAGATAATTAGCCCATTGATGTGTTTTGTTGTATCTAGATAATTAGCCCATTTATGTGTTTTGTTGTATCTAGATAATTAGCCCAATTATGTGTTTTGTTGTATCTAGATAATTAGCCCATTTGTGTGTTTTGTTGTATCTAGATAGTTAGCCCAGTTATGTGTTTTGTTGTATCTAGATAATTAGCCCATTTGTGTGTTTTGTTGTATCTAGATAATTAGCCTATTTGTGTCTTTTGTTTTATCTAGATAATATGCCCAATTGTACATTTTGTTGTATCAAGATAATTAGACCATTTATATGTTTTGTTGTATCTAGATAATTAGCCCACTTTTGTGTTTTGTTGTATCTAGATACGTTTTTTAAGAGGGGGGGGGGGGGTGTACTTCATAGTACTTCATAAGTGGTGACAGTTGTTTGGGGGGGGGGAATTCATAAGTGGAGACAGTTGTTTGGGGGGGGGACTTCTTAAGTGGAGACAGTTGTTTGGGGGGGGGGGTACTTCATAAGTGGTGACAGTTGTTTGGGGGGGATACTTCATAAGTGGTGACAGTTGTTTGGGGGGGGGGTACTTCATAAGTGGTGACAGTTGTTTGGGAGGGGGGTACTTCATAAGTGGTGACAGTTGTTTGGGGGGGGGGGGGTACTTCATAAGTGGTGACAGTTGTTTGGGGGGGGGGGGTACTATATATTCTGTTCCTACATCCTCTTGTTGGAGAGCTGACCAAAGTTTGCAGCCTTGTCTCCCTATTCTTGCAAGCAATGTACGATAATCTGCTAGATGTTAGCTTTGAGTTGCACACAGCCAGTCTGTCAAGTACTAGTTGCACACAGCCAGTCTGTCAAGTACTGCATGTACGATGATGTGCTAGATGTTAGCTTTGAGTTGCACACAGCCAGTCTGTCAAGTACTAGTTGCACACAGCCAGTCTGTCAAGTACTGCATGTACGATGATGTGCTAGATGTTAGCTTTGAGTTGCACACAGCCAGTCTGTCAAGTACTAGTTGCACACAGCCAGTCTGTCAAGTACTGCATGTACGATGATGTGCTAGATGTTAGCTTTGAGTTGCACACAGCCAGTCTGTCAAGTACTAGTTGCACACAGCCAGTCTGTCAAGTACTGCATGTACGATGATGTGCTAGATGTTAGCTTTGAGTTGCACACAGTCAGTCTGTCAAGTACTAGTTGCACACAGCCAGTCTGTGAAGTACTCCATGTACGATGATCTGCTAGATGTTAGCTTTGAGTTGCACACAGCCAGTCTGTCAAGTACTTCATGTATGATGATCTGCTAGATGTTAGCTTTGAGTTGCACACAGCCAGTCTGTCAAGTACTCCATGTACGATAATCTGCTAGATGTTAGCTTTGAGTTGCACACAGCCAGTCTGTCAAGTACTAGTTGCACACAGCCAGTCTGTCAAGTACTAGTTGCACACAGCCAGTCTGTCAAGTACTCCATGTATGATGATCTGCTAGATGTTAGCTTTGAGTTGCACACAGCCAGTCTGTCAAGTACTCCATGTATGATGATCTGCTAGATGTTAGCTTTGAGTTGCACACAGCCAGTCTGTCAAGTACTAGTTGCACACAGCCAGTCTGTCAAGTACTCCATGTATGATGATCTGCTAGATGTTAGCTTTGAGTTGCACACAGCCAGTCTGTCAAGTACTAGTTGCACACAGCCAGTCTGTCAAGTACTAGTTGCACACAGCCAGTCTGTCAAGTACTCATCCTAATGTTGGTTTGGTTCTTTAGGAAATTAGGATGCTATGGCAGGCTGCAAACTTTGATTCACCCATTATGTAGGTATCATCATCATGTGCCTTACCGGTTGGTGTAGTCGATCATGTCCTTCCACAATCTTCCATCTATAGTGCATCGTATCAGTTCTGTTGTTTACTGTTTTCCATGCCATGACACCAAGCTATCCAGTTATTTTCTCTCTATGTCATTTGCTTTCTGATGTTTTTTAAGAGCTCCCTTTTTGTGTTGGCCTCTTTGAGAACTTCCTCATTGGTCTTTTTATCTGTCCAGGGAACTTTCAACATTCTTCTGAGAAATCCAATCTCTGTGGCCTCTAAGCGTCTTTTTATTTGTTTGTCTACTGTCCATGATTCGCTTCCATAGGTCAGAATTGGTTCTATATAGCACCGATGAACTCTCTTTCTCATTTCATAGACATAGATTTGTTGCATAAGATATTTTTCATTTTCTGAAATGCTATTTTGGCCTGAGCTATTCTGCTTTTTATTTCTGTGTTGCATCTCCCATCTGATGTTATTATTGTGCCCAAATATTTCAAACGTTGCACTTGTTTCAGATTAGCCCTGTTTATTTTTATGCTGCATGATGGTGATGATTGTTTCTTTGATATGACCATTACATCTGTTTTCTTACTATACAGACTGAGATCATTCTTGTTGCTTTCTTTTACTATTATGTCTATCATTTCTTGTAGCTCATTCTCTGTCTCTGCTATTATGACTGTGCCATCCGCATATCGCAAATTATTTATGTTGTGACCATTGACTTCAATTCCTTTTTTGTCTACTATTGATCTCATAATATGTTCGCTGTAAAGTGAAAACAAATCTGGTGACAGAACACAGCCTTGTCTGACTCCTTGTTTTATATATTGAAATTGTCCTGTTTGATTGTTAATTTGTATAGGTATAGATGTGTTATATCCCTGGTCTAAGGCAAGCTGCAAACTTTGATTCACACATTATGTAGGTATAGATGTGTTATATCCCTGGTCTAAGGCAAGCTGCAAACTTTGATTCACACATTATGTAGGTATAGATGTGTTATATCCCTGGTCTAAGGCAAGCTGCAAACTTTGATTCACCCATTATGTAGGTATAGATGTGTTATATCCCTGGTCTAAGGCAAGCTGCAAACTTTGATTCACACATTATGTAGGTATAGATGTGTTATATCCCTGGTCTAAGGCAAGCTGCAAACTTTGATTCACCCATTATGTAGGTATAGATGTGTTATATCCCTGGTCTAAGGCAAGCTGCAAACTTTGATTCACCCATCATGTAGGTATAGATGTGTTATATCCCTGGTCTAAGGCAAGCCACAAACTTTGATTCACCCATTATGTAGGTATCTATCTATTGACCTTTCGAGCCGTAACCGGCCCATAGGGCGTAGACCAAGATACACCTTCTCCTATATGAATTTTTGTTCTAGCAGTTTTCTTTTAAAGATATTTTATCAAATCTCGCCATCTGTCTCTGTTCTGTGCAAGCAGTTCTATCTCATTGAGGGAGCCGATTCCTGCTGCTCTTGCCTCTCTCATCAATGTTCTTCTCAGTGTCTCCCTGGGTCTTCCTCTTTTTCTTTTACCTGTTGTTTCCCATATGAGGGCTTGCTTTGCTATTCGATTATTATCTCTTCTCATCACATGTCCAACGTATGACCATCGTCTTTTCTTTATTACTGAAGATATTAGTGGTTGATTGGCGATTTCTCTAATTTCCTCGTTTGTTTTGAATTCGTTCCATTCTATACCAAGTATTTTCCTTAGACATTTATTTTCGAATGCGTTCAACTTTGTTTCTATATCTCTTGTTGTTTTCCAGCTTTCACACGCATACGTAAGGGTTGATAGTACATTTGATTTGAATAGCCTAAGTTTTGTGTTTGTGCTAATGAGTTTTGATTTCCACAACTTTTCAAGGCTTCTGAAAGACATTGCTGCTTTAGCCAGTCTGATTCTAATTTCTTTGCTCGTATCCCCTTCTCGATCAATGTGACTTCCAAGATAGATGAAGTGATCAATCTCTTCTACTGGTTTGTTTCCATGTATATTTTGTCACTTGTTGGAATTAAACTTTTCATGACTTTAGTCTTTTCATGATTGACCTCAAGCCCAATTTTGCTGGCTATTGATGATAGTTCATTTGTGTTTTCCTGCATCGTTTTTATCTGATTGCTGATGAGAACTATGTCATCAGCAAAGTCCAGGTCCTCCAAATGGTCTCCTTGTATCCATTCGATGCCTTTATTACCAGTGCAGCATTTCTTCATTATGAAGTCCATAACAATTCCAAATAACAAGGGCGATAAAATACATCCTTGTTTAACCCCAGTTTCTATTGGGAAACATTCGCTCAGTCCTTCCTCTGTTCGAACTGCACATGTGTAACCATCATACATGTCTTTGATAATATTTATGATTTTTGATGGTAAGCCATATTGCTTCAGAATTTTCCACAAAGAATCTCTATGAATACTATCAAATGCTTTTTTGAAGTCGATGAAGTTAAGTACAAAAGGTTTTTGCTTTTCAATGTGTTCCTCCAATATAAGTCGTAGAGTGAAAATGTGGTCAAGACAGCTTCTCCCTTTTCTAAACCCAGCCTGTTCTTCACGCATTACTGTATCTATTGAATCCTTTATTCTATTTAGGATGATTTTACATCATGTAGGTATAGATGTGTTATATCCCTGGTCTAAGGCAAGCCGCAAACTTTGATTCACCCATTATGTAGGTATAGATGTGTTATATCCCTGGTCTATGGCAAGCTGCAAACTTTGATTCACCCATTATGTAGGTATAGATGTGTTATATCTCTGGTCTGTGGCAAGCTGCAAACTTTGATTCACCCATTATGTAGGTATAGATGTGTTATATCTCTGGTCTGTGGTAAGCTGCAAACTTTGATTCACCCATTATGTAGGTATAGATGTGTTATATCTCTGGTCTAAGGCAAGCTGCAAACTTTGATTCACCCATTATGTAGGTATAGATGTGTTATATCCCTGGTCTATGGCAAGCTGCAAACTTTGATTCACCCATTATGTAGGTATAGATGTGTTATATCCCTGGTCTAAGGCAAGCTGCAAACTTTGATTCACCCATTATGTAGGTATAGATGTGCTATATCCCTGGTCTAAGGCAAGCCACAAACTTTGATTCACCCATCATGTAGGTATAGATGTGTTATATCCCTGGTCTATGGCAAGCTGCAAACTTTGATTCACCCATTATGTAGGTATAGATGTGTTATATCCCTGGTCTAAGGCAAGCCGCAAACTTTGATTCACCCATTATGTAGGTATAGATGTTTTATATCCCTGGTCTAAGGCAAGCCACAAACTTTGATTCACCCATCATGTAGGTATAGATGTGTTATATCCCTGGTCTAAGGCAAGCCGCAAACTTTGATTCACCCATTATGTAGGTATAGATGTGTTATATCCCTGGTCTAAGGCAAGCTGCAAACTTTGATTCACCCATTATGTAGGTATAGATGTGTTATATCCCTGGTCTAAGGCAAGCCGCAAACTTTGATTCACCCATTATGTAGGTATAGATGTGTTATATCCCTGGTCTAAGGCAAGCTGCAAACTTTGATTCACCCATCATGTAGGTATAGATGTGTTATATCCCTGGTCTAAGGCAGACCTTGATTCACCAATCAAGTAAGGTACAACCCAGAACCTAGACTCCTCACACTGATCAACCTACAGACTCCTGTGGAAGGTACAATTCAGAGCCTAGACTCCTCACACTGATCAACCTACAGACTCCCTGTGGAAGGTACGACCTAGAACCTAGACTCCTCACACTGATCAACCTACAGACTCCTGTGGAAGGTACAACCTAGAACCTAGACTCCTCACACTGATCAACCTACAGACTCCTGGGGAAGGTATGACCTACAATCTAGACTCCTCACACTGATCAACCTACAGACTCCTTGTGGAAGGTACAAGCTAACAGAATTGCTATCATCACACTCTGACTGACAACATACTCTCCTCATCAACACAGGAAGGCCAGGTTCCTCTTCACAAGTGACAGGGAAAGAACAATATGTCCACATTCAAAGAACAGCTTGCAAGTTAATATCCCAAAAAATGTACACATGAGGAAATGTACAATAATCAATGGAGAAAGTGCACACAGGAGTAACATATAAAATGTATACATAGAAGAAAAAACAGAAAATGAAGAGACACAGAAGTAAAAAGGAGAAAATGTACACAGTGACCTCAGTTCGATGAATGATCTGCCAGCCTCCATCAATAGTTGGTTTCTGTATCTCCAGGTATGGATCTGACTTTCCCATGAAGTCCTGGAGAAACAAAGATGATATTTTCAGACTAGATCAAAGAGAATCTATCAGGGCTTCTCAGTGAGGGCTACAGAACTATAACAGAAAATCTATCAGAGCTTGTCAGTGAGAGCTACAGAACTATAACAGAGAATCTATCAGGGCTTGTCAGTGAGAGCTACAGAACTATAACAGAGAATCTATCAGGTCTTGTCAGTGAGAGCTACAGAACTATAACAAAGAATCTATCAGAGCTTGTCAGTGAGAGCTACAGAACTATAACAGAGAATCTGTCAGAGCTTGTCAGTGAGAGCTACAGAACTATAACAGAGAATCTATCAGAGCTTGTCAGTGAGAGCTACAGAACTATAACAGAGAATCTATCAGGGCTTGTCAGTGAGAGCTACAGAACTATAACAGAGAATCTATCAGGGCTTGTCAATGAGAGCTACAGAACTATAACAGAGAATCTATCAGGGCTTGTCAGTGAGAGCTACAGAACTATAACAGAGAATCTGTCAGGGCTTGTCAGTGAGAGCTACAGAACTATAACAGAGAATCTATCAGAGCTTGTCAGTGAGAGCTACAGAACTATAACAGAGAATCTATCAGGGCTTGTCAGTGAGAGCTACAGAACTATAACAGAGAATCTATCAGGTCTTGTCAGTGAGAGCTACAGAACTATAACAGAGAATCTATCAGAGCTTGTCAGTGAGAGCTACAGAACTATAACAGAGAATCTATCAGGTCTTGTCAATGAGAGCTACAGAACTATAACAGAGAATCTATCAGGGCTTGTCAGTGAGAGCTACAGAACTATAACAGAGAATCTGTCAGGGCTTGTCAGTGAGAGCTACAGAACTATAACAGAGAATCTGTCAGGGCTTGTCAGTGAGAGCTACAGAACTATAACAGAGAATCTATCAGAGCTTGTCAGTGAGAGCTACAGAACTATAACAGAGAATCTATCAGGTCTTGTCAGTGAGAGCTACAGAACTATAACAGAGAATCTATCAGGGCTTGTCAGTGAGAGCTACAGAACTATAACAGAGAATCTATCAGAGCTTGTCAATGAGAGCTACAGAACTATAACAGAGAATCTATCAGGGCTTGTCAGTGAGAGCTACAGAACTATAACAGAGAATCTATCAGAGCTTGTCAGTGAGAGCTACAGAACTATAACAGAGAATCTATCAGGGCTTGTCAATGAGAGCTACAGAACTATAACAGAGAATCTATCAGAGCTTGTCAGTGAGAGCTACAGAACTATAACAGAGAATCTATCAGAGCTTGTCAGTGAGAGCTACAGAACTATAACAGAGAATCTATCAGAGCTTGTCAGTGAGAGCTACAGAACTATAACAGAGAATCTATCAGAGCTTGTCAGTGAGAGCTACAGAACTATAACAGAGAATCTATCAGAGCTTGTCAGTGAGAGCTACAGAACTATAACAGAGAATCTATCAGGGCTTGTCAATGAGAGCTACAGAACTATAACAGAGAATCTATCAGAGCTTGTCAGTGAGAGCTACAGAACTATAACAGAGAATCTATCAGAGCTTGTCAGTGAGAGCTACAGAACTATAACAGAGAATCAGAGCTTGTCAGTGAGAGCTACAGAACTATAACAGAGAATCTGTCAGAGCTTGTCAGTGAGAGCTACAGAACTATAACAGAGAATCTATCAGAGCTTGTCAGTGAGAGCTACAGAACTATAACAGAGAATCTGTCAGAGCTTGTCAGTGGAAGCTACAGAACTATAACAGAGAATCTGTCAGAGCTTGTCAGTGGAAGCTACAGAACTATAACAGAGAATCTATCAAGGCTTGTCAATGAGAGCTACAGAACTATAACAGAGAATCTATCAGGGCTTGTCAGTGAGAGCTACAGAACTATAACAGAGAATCTGTCAGGGCTTGTCAGTGAGAGCTACAGAACTATAACAGAGAATCTATCAGGGCTTGTCAGTGAGAGCTACAGAACTATAACAGAGAATCTATCAGAGCTTGTCAGTGAGAGCTACAGAGCTATAACAGAGAATCTGTCAGAGCTTGTCAGTGAGAGCTACAGAACTATAACAGAGAATCTATCAGGGCTTGTCAATGAGAGCTACATAGCTATAACAGAGAATCTATCAGGGCTTGTCAGTGAGAGCTACAGAACTATAACAGAGAATCTATCAGGGCTTGTCAATGAGAGCTACAGAGCTATAACAGAGAATCTATCAGGGCTTGTCAGTGAGAGCTACAGAACTATAACAGAGAATCTATCAGAGCTTGTCAGTGAGAGCTACAGAACTATAACAGAGAATCTGTCAGAGCTTGTCAGTGGAAGCTACAGAACTATAACAGATAATCTATCAGGGCTTGTCAGTGAGAGCTACAGAACTATAACAGAGAATCTGTCAGAGCTTGTCAGTGAGAGCTACAGAACTATAACAGAGAATCTATCAAAGCTTGTCAGTGAGAGCTACAGAACTATAACAGAGAATCTATCAGGGCTTGTCAATGAGAGCTACAGAACTATAACAGAGAATCTGTCAGAGCTTGTCAGTGAGAGCTACAGAACTATAACAGAAAATCTGTCAGAGCTTGTCAGTGGAAGCTACAGAACTATAACAGATAATCTATCAGAGCTTGTCAGTGAGAGCTACAGAACTATAATAGAGAATCTATCAGAGCTTGTCAGTGGAAGCTACAGAACTATAACAGAGAATCTGTCAAGGCTTGTCAGTGAGAGCTACAGAACTATAACAGAGAATCTATCAGAGCTTGTCAGTGAGAGCTACAGAACTATAACAGAGAATCTATCAGAGCTTGTCAGTGGAAGCTACAGAGCTATAACAGAGAATCTATCAGGGCTTGTCAGTGAGAGCTACAGAACTATAACAGAGAATCTATCAGAGCTTGTCAGTGGAAGCTACAGAACTATAACAGAGAATCTGTCAGAGCTTGTCAGTGAGAGCTACAGAACTATAACAGAGAATCTATCAGGGCTTGTCAGTGAGAGCTACAGAACTATAACAGAGAATCTATCAGAGCTTGTCAGTGAGAGCTACAGAACTATAGCAGAGAATCTATCAGAGCTTGTCAGTGAGAGCTACAGAACTATAACAGAGAATCTATCAGAGCTTGTCAGTGAGAGCTACAGAACTATAACAGAGAATCTGTCAGAGCTTGTCAGTGGAAGCTACAGAGCTATAACAGAGAATCTATCAGGGCTTGTCAGTGAGAGCTACAGAACTATAACAGAGAATCTATCAGAGCTTGTCAGTGAGAGCTACAGAACTATAACAGAGAATCTATCAGGGCTTGTCAGTGAGAGCTACAGAACTATAACAGAGAATCTATCAGAGCTTGTCAGTGAGAGCTACAGAACTATAACAGAGAATCTGTCAGAGCTTGTCAGTGGAAGCTACAGAGCTATAACAGAGAATCTATCAGAGCTTGTCAGTGAGAGCTACAGAACTATAACAGAGAATCTGTCAGGGCTTGTCAGTGAGAGCTACAGAACTATAACAGAGAATCTATCAGAGCTTGTCAGTGAGAGCTACAGAACTATAACAGAGAATCTATCAGGGCTTGTCAATTAGAGCTACAGAACTATAACAGAGAATCTATCAGAGCTTGTCAGTGAGAGCTACAGAACTATAACAGAGAATCTATCAGAGCTTGTCAATGAGAGCTACAGAACTATAACAGAGAATCTGTCAGAGCTTGTCAGTGAGAGCTACAGAACTATAACAGAGAATCTGTCAGAGCTTGTCAGTGGAAGCTACAGAACTATAACAGAGAATCTGTCAGAGCTTGTCAGTGAGAGCTACAGAACTATAACAAAGAATCTGTCAGAGCTTGTCAGTGAGAGCTACAGAGCTATAATAGAGAATCTGTCACTTATCTACACATCAAGTGGTCACTTATCTACACAACAAGTGGTGACTCATGTACACAACAAGTGGTGACTCATCTACACAACAAGTGGTCACTCATCTACACATCAAGTGGTCATTCATCTACACATCAAGTGGTCACTCATCTACACATCAAGTGGTCACTCATCTACACATCAAGTGGTCACTCATCTACACATCAAGTGGTCATTCATCTACACATCAAGTGGTCACTCATCTACATATCAAGTGGTCACTCATCTACATATCAAGTGGTCACTCATCTACACATCAAGTGGTCATTCATCTACACATCAAGTGGTCACTCATCTACACATCAAGTGGTCACTCATCTACACATCAAGTGGTCACTCATCTACATATCAAGTGGTCACTCATCTACACATCAAGTGGTCACTCATCTACATATCAAGTGGTCACTCATCTACACATCAAGTGGTCACTCATCTACATATCAAGTGGTCACTCATCTACATATCAAGTGGTCACTCATCTACACATCAAGTGGTCACTCATCTACATATCAAGTGGTCACTCATCTACACATCAAGTGGTCACTCATCTACATATCAAGTGGTCACTCATCTACATATCAAGTGGTCACTCATCTACATATCAAGTGGTCACTCATCTACATATCAAGTGGTCACTCATCTACATATCAAGTGGTCACTCATCTACATATCAAGTGGTCACTCATCTACATATCAAGTGGTCACTCATCTACATATCAAGTGGTCACTCATCTACACATCAAGTGGTCATTCATCTACACATCAAGTGGTCAACTGAAATTAGCACTTAACTGACCTAATATCCGGGAGCCACGATAGCTCAGTGGTTAGTGAACTGGACTACAAAGGACAAGAGGTAGGGTTTGATCCCAACCGACGGCTTCTGGTTCACTCAGCCTATAATGGGTACCAGATTTTTTTCTGGGAAAGTAAAGCGGCACAGGCATAATACCAAACACATTACCCCAAAAATCATGTGCTGAAGGTCTGTAAAATTTATGGTCACTAACACCATATTCCCTATACGCCGCTTGGCATGACGGGGGTACTCTACTTTTCTTTTTTTTTTACCTAATATCCCTACATTGTATATCAGTTCCATATATTTCATTCACTTGACCACACATTCACACCATGACACTGACTTTATTAATCACTTCTATTACAAGTTCTAATTATTTCATTGAATCTTTTTGTTATAAATGACACTTACCCTCAACAGCATTGCAACCTCAAATTTCCACCTATTTTACTTCAATCACAAATTCTTTATTTCATATTTATATATCAATTTACACTCACCTTAGATAATATTTTTATCACAATTTCTTTATTTCATATTTATATATCAATTTACACTCACCTTAGATAATATTTTTATCACAATTTCTTTATTTCCTACCCTAACCCTAACACATGTTTATTTCATTAAGTAATCGTAGATTTTTAGGATTTTCTGCTAGTAGTACAGTATCATCAGCATATCTTAGGTTATTGATTATCTTTCCATTAATATTTAGGCCTGGCATCTCTGTGATGTTTTTAAAGATTTCGCTCAGTGTATACATTGAACAAGCTTGGTGATAGGATGCATCCTTGTCTTACTCCACTTTTTATATCAATGGGTGTAGAGTTCTCTTTCTTATATTTTATTATTGCTGTTTGTTCCCAGCATAAATTACATAATAGTCATATGTTTGTGTCGTCTAGATGTATATCTTTTAGGCAGTCTACAAGTTGTTTATGATGTACTCTATCAAAAGCTTTGGTGTAGTCTATGAAACAGGCATATATTGGTTTGTTTACTTCTGTGTACTTTTCAATTAATGTCCTCATGCAGAATATGGCTTCTTTTGTCTCACTGTTTTTCCCAAATCCAAATTATTGTTGTTCTAATTAAATATTGGTAGATATTGATTTTATTTTGAATCCTTGCTTGTATAACTTTTAGCAAGATTTTTGTAACATGGCTCATTAGGCTTATTATTCTAAAAATCACTGCATTCAACTGCACCATTCCTTTTAGGCAATGCAATGAAAATTGATGTTTTTGGTTCATTTGGTATGTATCCTGTATAGTATATGTTGTTACATATGTCTGTAATCACTTCAGTGCCAAAATCTTCTAGTGCCTGTATCATCTCTATCTGTATGCTGTCTGGTCCTGCTGCTTTTACCTTGTTTGTATAGCTTTTTTCACTTCCGATTTTAAGATTGTATAGCCTGATGTACACTTTATAATTGGTTTCTTGTCCCTTTCGTCATAAAATAATTATGTTATATACTCCTGCTATCTATTAATTATATCTTTGTTGTCTGTTAGCATGTTTCCTTTTTTGTTTACAATGCATCCGCTTCCTGTGGTTCTTTTATTTTTACTAGTCATTCTCATTATTTCTGTATGCATCCCTTCTAAATCTATTTTCCATAGTTTTAATTTCTTGCCATCTTTGGCTGAGACAGTCTTCTTTTGCCCGTTTGCACATTTTGCTTATTCCACTATCTATTTCCTTGTATTGGGCAGTGTCCTTCGCTTGTCTTCTTTCTTCAATTTTTTGCAAGGTGGCGTCAGATATCCATTTTTATTTTTTGTTCTTTTCCTTTTTGGGTAAAATGTTGCAAATTTCTTGTATGCTTTTTTTTTATGCATATGCTATTTGGTTGTAACTTTTTCGTCAGAATTTTCTCTTCTGTACCGCTCAGTCCCTTCTTCTAGCAGCTTCTGATATCTGTTCTTTACTTGTATTGTATAAGTTTCTTTAATATCTTTTTAATTCAAAGCTTTGGTATTGTTGATGAATTACATTACATTCTATATTCAATGATAACTTTACATATACTACTATAATATCTAATGATAACTTTACATATGCCTCTATCCTTATTTGATACAAAACTTTCTTCATATTTCTCATCATCATCATTGAGTGACGTCTCCGCAACGAAGGTTGGCTACCATGGAGCGCCATTTTGCTCTATCTCTTGCTTTGATGGTGCAGGTTGTCATCGGTTGATTTGTCCATCTTTTGATGTTACTCGTCCATGTTAATCTTGGTCTGCCTCTGCCTCTTTTACCTTGTATTTTCCCCTCCAGGATCACTTTCAGTAGGCTGTTGTGTCTTTTAACATGGCCTAAGAATCACATTTGTCTTGTTCTAATTGTGTTCAGAAGTTCTCTTTTCATTTTTAGTTGTTTTAAGACTTCATCGTTTGTTTTCTTTTCCATCCATCCAATTCTACATCTATTTTCCATCCATCCAATTCTACATCTATTTTCCATCCATCCAATTCTACATCTATTTTCTTCTGACATCTCTCATCAACATAAAGATAATATGGTGATGTTTATGGTCAGCATCATACCAAGCTGTTGACTTATGGCCACCATTTCCAGAGATTTTGTTAAACCCCAGAGCTGAGCGGTTGTTTGGGAAACAAAACATGCAACAGTCATGAGTTATAAGAAATAACACTTTATTATCCAACTTGTTAGCCTTGAATGGTTACATTAAATGACACTTACTTTATTGTCCAACTTGTTAGCCTTGAATGGTTACATTAAATGACACTTACTTTATTGTCCAACTTGTTAGCCTTGAATAGTTACATTAAATGACACTTACTTTATTGTCCAACTTGTTATCCTTGAATGGTTACATTAAATGACACTTACTTTATTGTCCAACTTGTTATCCTTGAATGGTTACATTAAATGGCACTTACTTTATTGTCCAACTTGTTAGCTTTGAATGGTTACATTAAATGACACTTACTTTATTGTCCAACTTGTTAGCTTTGAATGGTTACATTAAATGACACTTACTTTATTATCCAACTTGTTAGCTTTGAATGGTTACATTAAATGACACTTACTTTATTGTCCAACTTGTTAGCCTTGAATGGTTACATTAAATGACACTTACTTTATTATCCAACTTGTTAGCCTTGAATGGTTACATTAAATGACACTTACTTTATTATCCAACTTGTTAGCTTTGAATGGTTACATTAAATGACACTTTATTGTCCAACTTGTTAGCCTTGAATGGTTACATTAAATGACACTTACTTTATTATCCAACTTGTTAGCCTTGAATGGTTACATTAAATGACACTTACTTTATTATCCAACTTGTTAGCCTTGAATGGTTACATTAAATGACACTTACTTTATTGTCCAACTTGTTAGCTCTGAATGGTTACATTAAATGACACTTACTTTATTATCCAACTTGTTAGCTCTGAATGGTTACATTAAATGGCACTTACTTTATTGTCCAACTTGTTAGCTTTGAATGGTTACATTAAATGGCACTTACTTTATTGTCCAACTTGTTAGCTTTGAATGGTTACATTAAATGACACTTACTTTATTGTCCAACTTGTTAGCCTTGAATGGTTACATTAAATGACACTTACTTTATTATCCAACTTGTTAGCCTTGAATGGTTACATTAAATGACACTTACTTTATTGTCCAACTTGTTAGCTTTGAATGGTTACATTAAATGACACTTACTTTATTGTCCAACTTGTTATCCTTGAATGGTTACATTAAATGACACTTACTTTATTGTCCAACTTGTTATCCTTGAATGGTTACATTAAATGGCACTTACTTTATTGTCCAACTTGTTAGCTTTGAATGGTTACATTAAATGACACTTACTTTATTATCCAACTTGTTAGCTTTGAATGGTTACATTAAATGACACTTACTTTATTGTCCAACTTGTTAGCCTTGAATGGTTACATTAAATGACACTTACTTTATTATCCAACTTGTTAGCCTTGAATGGTTACATTAAATGACACTTACTTTATTATCCAACTTGTTAGCTTTGAATGGTTACATTAAATGACACTTTATTGTCCAACTTGTTAGCCTTGAATGGTTACATTAAATGACACTTACTTTATTATCCAACTTGTTAGCCTTGAATGGTTACATTAAATGACACTTACTTTATTATCCAACTTGTTAGCCTTGAATGGTTACATTAAATGACACTTACTTTATTGTCCAACTTGTTAGCTCTGAATGGTTACATTAAATGACACTTACTTTATTATCCAACTTGTTAGCTCTGAATGGTTACATTAAATGGCACTTACTTTATTGTCCAACTTGTTAGCTTTGAATGGTTACATTAAATGGCACTTACTTTATTATCCAACTTGTTAGCTTTGAATGGTTACATTAAATGACACTTTATTGTCCAACTTGTTAGCCTTGAATGGTTACATTAAATGACACTTACTTTATTATCCAACTTGTTAGCCTTGAATGGTTACATTAAATGACACTGACTTTATTGTCCAACTTGTTAGCCTTGAATGGTTACATTAAATGACACTTACTTTATTGTCCAACTTGTTAGCTTTGAATGGTTACATTAAATGACACTTACTTTATTATCCAACTTGTTAGCCTTGAATGGTTACATTAAATGACACTTACTTTATTATCCAACTTGTTAGCCTTGAATGGTTACATTAAATGACACTTACTTTATTGTCCAACTTGTTAGCTCTGAATGGTTACATTAAATGGCACTTACTTTATTGTCCAATTTTTTAGCTTTGAATGTTTACATTAAATGACACTTACTTTATTGTCCAATTTTTTAGCTTTGAATGATATTTGGGCCACCTCACCTCCTTCTTTGGCCTCCTCAACTCGTACCTGAGATCAACAAAAGAAAATCTCATGACAAACTCCCTCAAATAAAGTTCACAAGAAGTTCTTAAACATTTACTGAAAAGTGTTTGTTTTTAGAGCAGAATTGATTAGCAAGAAGGACAGTAAACTACATTACTTTGACTACATTATTAATTAACTACATCAATTTTATATGGTAAAATTAACTTTGATGTCTTCTCTCCTCCACCAACAAGATCCTACATCACCTCCTGTTTGATGTCATCTCTCCTCTACCAACATGTTCTCTATGTCACCTCCTGTTTGATGTCATCTCTCCTCTACCAACATGTTCCTACATCACCTCCTGTTTGATGTCATCTCTCCTCCACCAACATGTTCTCTATGTCACCTCCTGTTTGATGTCATCTCTCCTCTACCAAGATGTTCCTACATCACCTCCTGTTTGATGTCATCTCTCCTCTACCAACATGTTCCTACATCACCTCCTGTTTGATGTCATCTCTCCTCCACCAACATGTTCCTACATCACCTTCTGTTTGATGTCATCTCTCCTCTACCAACATGTTCTCTATGTCACCTCCTGTTTGATGTCATCTCTCCTCTACCAACATGTTCCTACATCACCTCCTGTTTGATGTCATCTCTCCTCTACCAACATGTTCCTACATCACCTTCTGTTTGATGTCATCTCTTCTCCACCAACATGTTCCTACATCACCTTCTGTTTGATGTCATCTCTCTCTACCAACATGTTCTCTATGTCACCACCTGTTTGATGTCATCTCTTCTCTACCAACATGTTCTCTATGTCACCTCCTGTTTGATGTCATCTCTCCTCTACCAACATGTTCTCTATGTCACATCCTGTTTGATGTCATCTCTCCTCTACCAACATGTTCTCTATGTCACCTCTTGTTTGATGTCATCTCTTCTCTACCAACATGTTCTCTATGTCACCTCCTGTTTGATGTCATCTCTTCTCTACCAACATGTTCTCTATGTCACCTCCTGTTTGATGTCATCTATCCTCTACCAACATGTTCTCTATGTCACATTCTGTTTGATGTAATCTCTTCTCTACCAACATGTTCTCTATGTCACCTCCTGTTTGATGTCATCTCTTCTCTACCAACATGTTCTCTATGTCACCTCCTGTTTGATGTCATCTCTTCTCTACCAACATGTTCTCTATGACACATCCTGTTTGATGTCATCTCTCCTCCAACAACATGTTTTCTATGTCACCTCCTGTTTGATGTCATCTCTTCTCTACCAACATGTTCTCTATGTCACCTCCTGTTTGATGTCATCTCTCCTCTACCAACATGTTCTCTATGTCACATCCTGTTTGTTGTCATCTCTCCTCTACCAACATGTTTTCTATGTCACCTCCTGTTTGATGTCATCTCTCCTCTACCAACATGTTTTCTATGTCACATCCTGTTTGATGTCATCTCTCCTCCACCATGTTTTCTATGTCACTCCCTGTTTGATGTCATCTCTCCTCCACCAACATGTTTTCTATGTCACCCCTGTTTGATGTCATCTCTCCTCTACCAACATGTTTTCTATGTCACCCCCTGTTTGATGTCATCTCTCCTCTACCAACATGTTCTCTATGTCACCTCTTGTTTGATGTCATCTCTCCTCTACCAACATATTCTCTATGTCACCTCCTGTTATATGGATTTTAATTCGTTTGCTGTGATGCCGAGGCCTTCCATAACCAATAACCAATAACCTCCTGTTTGATGTCATCTCTCCTCTACCAACATGTTCTCTATGTCACCTCCTGTTTGATGTCATCTCTCCTCTACCAACATGTTCTCTATGTCACATCCTGTTTGTTGTCATCTCTCCTCTACCAACATGTTTTCTATGTCACCTCCTGTTTGATGTCATCTCTCCTCCACCAACATGTTCTCTATGTCACCTCCTGTTTGAGGTCACCTCTCCTCCACCAACGTGTTTTCTATGTCACCTTCAGATTGAACCTGACACTTTACCAATCACAAAGATATAAAAACAAGAAATGATAAATGTCACTTACAATTATTTGTCCTAGACCTGCCTTGTGGCCATTCTTCAACAGCAAAGGTTTTATGTACGGACTGTTTGAAACAATCTGAAACCATAATGGGGTTGCAATATGAAAGTTGAGAAATAAAATTGTCAAATGTCAAAAGATCAATGTTAAGTGTAGCAAAAATAATATTACAAAAATTATCACTGAAATAAGTGAAGGTGTTATCATGATCACTGCCCACTGGATGAATCCACTGGTGCTCTGATATCACCCTTCAGAAAGTCAGAGAGGATAATGATCCACTAGCACAAACTCGGTTGCACTGCCTAGTATCCACTGCGAGTGCAGGTTTTTGCTGACAGCTTTGTCCAAATAGTGGCCATATTTTATGGCCTACTTTTTTTCAAATTTCACAGTTATATCAAACTCCAACATAACCAATATTATACCAAACTCAAACATAATCAAAGTTATACCAAACTCCAACATAACCAAAGTTATACCAAACTCCAACATAACCAAAGTTATACCAAACTCCAACATAACCAAAGTTATACCAAACTCCAACATAACCAAAGTTATACCAAACTCCAACATTATACCAAACTCCAACATAACCAAAGTTATACCAAACTCCAACATTATACTAAACTCCAACATAACCAAAGTTATACCAAACTCCAACATTATACTAAACTCCAACATAACCAAAGTTATACCAAACTCCAACATAACCAAAGTTATACCAAACTCCAACATTATACTAAACTCCAACATAACCAAAGTTATACCAAACTCCAACATTATACCAAACTCCAACATAACCAAAGTTATACCAAACTCCAACATAACCAAAGTTATACCAAACTCCAACATTATACTAAACTCCAACATAACCAAAGTTATACCAAACTCCAATTAAACCAAAGTTATACAAAGCTCCAACATAACCAAAGTTATACCAAACTCTAATTAAACCAAAGTTATACCAAGCTCCAACATAACCAAAGTTATACCAAACTCCAATTAATTCAAAGTTATACCAAGCTCCAACATAACCAAAGTTATACCAAACTCCAATTAAACCAAAGTTATACCAAACTCCAACATTATATCAAACTCAAAGATAACCAATGTTATACCAAACTCCAAGATAACCAATGTTATACCAAATTCCAATATAACCAAAGTTATACCAAATTCCAGTATAAGCAGTGTTATACCAAAAGTCCAATATAACCAAAGTTATACCAAACTCCTTTCAAATTTATACCAAACTACTTTGGAACATCTGCGGTTTAGGTGATAAAAGCACAGAAATAGTTGAATTTATGAAGAAAAGGAATATAAAAATGTTAGGATTAGCAAACACAAGAAAGAGAGGTAAAATCATTAAAGAAATACACCAAAGCTACACACTCGTCACGAGTCGAACTAACAACATGGCGGAAGTAAACAAACACGTGGTCGGTTTCATTATTGAAAGTAATACTGCCAAAAACATACTAGCAATAGATAACATCTCGGAAAGAATAATAAGTATCAAATTAGCAGAAAAAGTAGGAAATACCACTTATATTCAAACATATGTTCCATGCAATGACACCTATAATGAGGACAGCAAACAGGAATATTTTGATGAACTCTCAGCCACAATAAATAAAGTCAGAGACACAGAAAAATTGTTTGTGCTAGGAGATTTCAACGGTAGAGTAGGACAAAGGAAAACACCATGGGATATTATACCTAGGACTATTTAGTGACATTAGAACAGAGTGTAACAGTAATGGTGAACACCTACTAAATATTTGTGCAGAACATGATCTTTATATAACAAACACATTTAATCAGCACAATCGTAACCAAATACTTACTTGGTATAAATGGAATGACACGGACAAGGCCTCCCAAATCTATTTTATTTTGACTAGAAGACATCAAAGGAGGGACATAACAGACTCAAGATCTATACCAAATGCAATATTAGATACAGACCATAAGCCTGTTTTACTATGGCAGAAAAAATGGGTTAGGAAACGACAGATGACAAGACCTCAAGCACAAAGAATCGATCTAAAAGCAATAAAGAATGTAAACGTACAAAAAGAAATAGAAGAATCCGTAACCAACAAATACCAAACCCGAATACAACCTACAAACATAGAAGAAGCATGGAAACAGTTTAAAGAAGGTCTAATAGAGTCAACACAAGAGAAATGTGGTCTGAAAAATATAGGAAAGAGCAGAAAGAAACTTACAAGATGGTGGAATGAAGTAGTTAAATCAGCAGTGAAACACAAGAAAGAAAAGTATAAAACGTGGCAGAAGACAAAAACAACAGAGGACTACAATCACTATAAACAAGCCAGAAATGATAGCAAAAACAAAACAAAAGCAGACTTTTGGAAAGAATTTGGTGAAGAATTAGCAAAAACATGTAGAGAAGAACCAAGAGAATTTTTCAAAAGTGTAAAAGCAATGAGAGTAAGAAATAATTATTATAATCCAACCACTATAATAAACGACAAGAACGGTAGACCAATCAGCAGCAGGAAAAACATAATAATCAGATGGAGAGAATACTTTATCATCATCATCATCATGTGCCATACCGGTTGGTGTAGGCGATCATGTTCCTCCACAATCTTCTATCCACAGTGCATCGTATTAGTTCTGTTGTTGACTGTTTTCCATGCCATGACACCAAGCTATCCAGTATTTTCTCTCTTTGTCGTCCGCGATCTCTCTTTCCTTTTATTTTGCCAGTTGTAACCAAGTATTCCAACTTTCCTCTTCTCATGATGTCCCCGAAAAATGTTGAT
Source organism: Megaustenia siamemsis (assembly GCA_032433765.1). Taxonomy (NCBI): domain Eukaryota; kingdom Metazoa; phylum Mollusca; class Gastropoda; order Stylommatophora; family Ariophantidae; genus Megaustenia; species Megaustenia siamemsis. The sequence goes on along the minus strand of JAVIAB010000025.1, from coordinate 35,976,654 downwards.
TGCTTCTTTCTGATGTTTTTTAAGAGCTCCCTTTTTGTGTTGGCCTCTTTGAGAACTTCCTCATTGGTCTTTTAAGCTGTCCAGGGAACTTTCAACATTCTTCTGAGAAATCTCAATAGTTATTTCTTGGGATTTACACTGTTCCATGGTCGCCTCTAGCTCCTCGTAAAAAGTGTCATTGTCTTCATCTTCACTATTACTTGTTGGTGCATAAACTTGAATTATGTTGATTTCCACTGGTCTGCCTCTCGATTTTACTAGCAGAATTCTGTCTGATACTGGCCAAAATCCTTTCACTGTTTTGCTTCTTTCTCTATCTAACATGATGCCTACTCCTCTTTCGTGTGTGGTTCCCACAGAGTAAATTACATTTCCACTGTCGCGTTGTAATAATCCTGCTCCTGTCCATCTCATTTCACATAGTCCCAAGATGTTCAATTTCATTCTCTTCATTTCTTGACTGATGTTTTCTAGTTTTCCAACCTGGAATGCTGATCTAATGTTCCAAGTTCCTATTGCTAGTGTCTCTTTATTTTTGATCTTGCATACAGTTGCTTGATGACGATCGGGTGTCACCTGTAGCACATGACGCTCCCTACCAGACGAGGTGGCTGTGAAGTCCCCATTAATGTCGTTAGCTGTAAATATAAGGTTGTGATTTGTCATGATTAGTCCAGGCAATATAAGAAGGTAGTTTGCCATTCCTTTCCTTCTTGGCAGTGACTGTACTAGTCGGAAATCACAGCCATTGTCTCTATACATGAGATCCTGTGCCTGCCATCACGGTGTGGGGACCATAACCGGCACTACTTGTCGGCTGCTCCCACAACACCATCCACCACCTAAGGAACTATTAAATCAGGGAAATACAAATGGAAATACAGAGTTTAAACATAGACAGTATGATGAACAGGAACAGAGTATTCTTAAAGCAGAAGTAGAATGGGCTTTGAAGCAGAATAAAAAGAACAAAGCAGCTGGTATAGATGGAAAAACAACAGAAACGCTACTAGTCTGTAAGGAAACAGCTATAGATTGGCTTGCTATAAGATTCAATATGGCGTAGGAAGAAAGAAAAGTCCCAGACGATTGGCAAAAGCTATCATTGTCCCATTTTGGAAGAATAAAGGAAGCAAAAGGGAGTGTGAAATGTACAGAGGAATATCCCTATTAAGTCAAGTTGGTAAAATGTTTGCTAAAATATTGGAGAGGAGAGTAAGATACATAATAGAACCTCAATTAAGTAATAATCAATTCGGATTCAGAAAAGGCAAAAGCTGTACTGATGCTATATTTACATTGAGACAACTATGTGAAAAAACAATAGAATATGACAGAAACCTAAATATAGTGTTTATAGATCAGGAAAAAGCGTTTGATCATGTGGACAGGAACAAACTTTGGCAAACTCTAGAAACCTATGGTGTAGCAGGACAACTACTAGATAATATAATGGCATTATATAAAAACAGTCAAAGTGCCGTTAGAACATCGGAAGGTCTGTCAGAATGGTTTCAGGTTACAACAGGAGTAAGACAAGGATGTGTCCTCTCACCACTCCTCTTCATCATATATATGGACAAAATAAATCAGGAAACAACCAACAATAAGGAAAAATCAAATAATAACATAGAGGTAGAAAACTCTAACATTAACGAGTTACTCTTCTTTTATGACCAATGCCTAATATATGAGGATGAAAACCTGCTACAACAGCATTTAACATCTCTAGATAAAAGCTGCACAAACTACAGTATGAAAATTAACACAGCAAAAACAAAGGCTATGAGAATAAGCAAATTAAGACACCCATTACACATTAAGATCAAAGATAAAGAAATAAAACAAGTAGAGGAATTCAAGTATTTGGGCACAATGTTCACAGAAGATCGAAAACTAGACAGAGAAATTGACATGAGAATACAAAAAGCAAATGCTGTCACATACCAGCTTTCACCATTGCTAAGACACCCAAACATTTCTATGCCAGCTAAACAACAAATGATAAATAGCATTTTCAAACCAACTTTGCGCTATGAAAGTCAAACATGGACCCTTTCTAAATCACAATTAAGAAAGATCAATACATCTGGTCTGGTCTGGTTATGGTAGGCCTCGGTATCACTGCAAACGAATTAAAATCCATAATTGCTCAACCGCCCGGTGTCAGTGGAATCATCCGAATTGCTAACACATCTCCCAAGCAAAGAAAGGTAGCTGTAGTCCCCACCATAGCAGTCTCAGCACACGCTAAAAGACATAAGGCGAAACCGCACAGAGAGTGAACACGGCCAACTGTTCCTGTCATACGATATCAGCATTCATTGTAAGCAATTGGAATATCGGAGCATGATCAAAACGGATGAAACACACAGCTCACGGTGTGCACAGAGCACTTAACTCAGTAGCTCCTGCAACAAGCCGGACTTGGAATATGAGGAAACTGCAACAAGGAACACTTTGCAGACATAGCCTTCAATGGTTCCTGCCGCCTATCCATCACATTGCTCGGAAGATCACGTCCTCCTGAAAATGATGAACGTCATAGTATTTAAATGTATAGCGCCTGATGATGTTAGGACATCATGTTTGACTCCAACTCCGAACATACAAAACACAGTTCGTCGTCAGATTATCCCCGTTGCACACCAAACAACAAATCGCAAGATTAGCGCATGGTCGGTCTTGGGACACACGATGATCCATTATGATGATGTAGCATGCACAATATGTCTGCGCCCATGTATTCATGATTACTCTAGTGAATGCAGTCTACAACGAATGAAACATGGTACAAACTTCCCAAAGACGCTGACTTGACGGATCCCATCACATTAATGCATTGGAACTTGTAAATAACTTGCGGCAAACATCTCCATCAACGGTCATGGAACAGCACTTAGTGTGACGTAAAACGCAGATCAACATTAGACGTTGGAAGGCGCATTCACAACACTTGATTTGTCAAAACGGAGTATTGCCGTGCGTGCAACGCCAATTCAATGGCGCAGATATGACAATTAGAACATCATTTCAACTGGAATGCAGAAAATTGGAACGGAAACCCGAAGTTGATAAGAATCCAAAGCAATTTTCGCAGCGATAGAGAGAACGTGACTCAATTCCGCCATCTTGGAAACGGAAGTCAGATCAATACATGTGAGATGCGATGCTTGAGAAAAGTAACAACACAAGAAGAGATAGAATACCAAATGAAACCATAAGAAAAATGGTAGGAACAAAATCCTGCCAAGAATATATAGAACAACAACAACTTAAATGGTTTGGCCACCTGGTCAGAATGAATCAGCACCAATCACCATCAAGGACGTTCTTATCGAGAATGCAAGGAGAAAGACCAAGAGGAAGACCCAGAAGAAGATGGATAGAATGTCAGAGACATGAAACAACAAAGGAAAATCACTAATTCAGACAGTTGGAGCAGCTCAAGAACGACAAATGACATAACCACAACACCTTTTAGGTATCAGTGACAAGAGAAAAGAAGAAGAAGATACCAAACTCCAACATGACCAAAGTTATACCACAAACTCCAACATGACCAAAGTTATACCACAAACTCCAACATGACCAAAGTTATACCACAAACTCCAACATGACCAAAGTTATACCACAAACTCCAACATGACCAAAGTTATACCACAAACTCCAACATGACCAAAGTTATACCACAAACTCCAACATAACCAAAGTTATACCACAAACTCCAACATAACCAAAGTTATACCACAAACTCCAACATGACCAAAGTTATACCACAAACTCCAACATGACCAAAGTTATACCACAAACTCCAACATAACCAAAGTTATACCACAAACTCCAACATAACCAAAGTTATAATAAACTCCAACATAACCAAAGTTATAATAAACTCCAACATAACCAAAATTATACCACAAACTCCAACATAACCAAAGTTATAATAAACTCCAACATAACCAAAATTATACCACAAACTCCAACATAACCAAAGTTACTCAAAACACTAGCTCAAACTCATCCAAATATTATCCAGCTACAATAATAATTACTTTCAAATCTAACTTTATCTCAAATCTCTGCCAACTGAAACATATAACGTCCATACTTCACATTTCTTGTTCCATTTTCTAGCTTCAAACACCCACCTCATTCCTACAGCTCCACACACTTTTCTACAATTTCAATCCTACAGATCCACACTGTTCTAAAATGTCAATCCTACAACTCCACACACTTTTCTACAATTTCAATCCTACAGCTCCACACTGTTCTAAAATGTCAATCCTATAACTCCACACACTTTTCTACAATTTCAATCCTACAGCTCCACACTGTTCTAAAATGTCAATCCTATAACTCCACACACTTTTCTACAATTTCAATCCTACAGCTCCACACTGTTCTAAAATGTCAATCCTATAACTCCACACACTTTTCTACAATTTCAATCCTACAGCTCCACACTGTTCTAAAATGTCAATCCTATAACTCCACACACTTTTCTACAATTTCAATCCTACAGCTCCACACTGTTCTAAAATGTCAATCCTACAACTCCACACACTTTTCTACAATTTCAATCCTACAGCTCCACACTGTTCTAAAATGTCAATCCTATAACTCCACACACTCTTCTAAACACAATTTTGATCCTACAGTCTCACACTCTTATAGAATTTCAATCCTACAACTCCACACACTTTTCTACAATTTCAATCCTACAACTCCACACATTCTTCTATAATTTCAATCCTACAACTCCACACATTCTTCTATAATTTCAATCCTACAACTCCACACACTTTTCTACAATTTCAATCCTACAACTCCACACACTCTTCTACAATTTCAATCCTACAACTCCACACACTCTTCTACAGTTTCAATCCTTCAGCTCCACACACTCTTCTATAATTTCATTCCTACAACTCCACACACTCTTCTACAGTTTCAATCCTTCAGCTCCACACACTCTTCTATAATTTCATTCCTACAACTCCACACACTTTTCTACAATTTCAATCCTACAACTCCACACACTTTTCTACAATTTCAATCCTTCAGCTTCACACACTTTTCTACAATTTCAATCCTACAACTCCACACACTTTTCTACAATTTCAATCCTACAGCTCCACACACTTTTCTACAATTTCAATCCTACAGCTCCACACACTTTTCTACAATTTCAATCCTACAGCTCCACACACTCTTCTACAATTTCAATCCTACAACTCCACACACTTTTCTACAATTTCAATCCTACAACTCCACATACTTTTCAACAATTTCAATCCTACAACTCCACACACTTTTCTACAATTTCAATCCTACAACTCCACACACTTTTCTACAATTTCAATCCTTCAGCTCCACACACTTTTCTACAATTTCAATCCTTCAGCTCCACACACTTTTCTACAATTTCAATCCTACAGCTCCACACACTTTTCTACAATTTCAATCCTACAACTCCACACACTTTTCTACAATTTCAATCCTACAACTCCACACACTTTTCTACAATTTCAATCCTACAACTCCACACACTTTTCTACAATTTCAATCCTTCAGCTCCATACTGTTCTAAAATGTCAATCCTATAACTCCACACACTCTTCTAAACACAATTTTGATCCTACAGTCTCACACTCTTATAAAATTTCAATCCTACAACTTCACACACTTTTCTACAATTTCAATCCTACAACTCCACACATTCTTCTATAATTTCAATCCTACAACTCCACACATTCTTCTATAATTTCAATCCTACAACTCCACACACTTTTCTACAATTTCAATCCTACAACTCCACACACTCTTCTACAATTTCAATCCTACAACTCCACACACTCTTCTACAGTTTCAATCCTTCAGCTCCACACACTCTTCTATAATTTCATTCCTACAACTCCACACACTTTTCTACAATTTCAATCCTACAACTCCACACACTTTTCTACAATTTCAATCCTACAACTCCACATACTTTTCTACAATTTCAATCCTACAACTCCACACACTTTTCTACAATTTCAATCCTACAACTCCACACACTCTTCTACAATTTCAATCCTACAACTCCACATACTTTTCTACAATTTCAATCCTTCAGCTCCACACACTTTTCTACAATTTCAATCCTTCAGCTCCACACACTTTTCTACAATTTCAATCCTTCAGCTCCACACACTTTTCTACAATTTCAATCCTACAGCTCCACACATCCTTGAACACACTTTCAATGAAATGCTATGACAAAAATTTTCAAACCTGGCCAAGTGTACATTCTATCTGACCCAGGAAGTCATCATCATGCAATGTGTAAGTTGCGTTATCCACATCGTAGACAGCAATCACCACTTTCTGCACTTCTTCAAAATAATAATTTAGCCGGATTGGTTTGGCAAATTTGGGATCAAGTGAATTTTTAACATTTTCTGTTCGACCAATCTGAAAATACATTCAAACATCATTGGTTACTAGCATTTAAATTAAATTAGGAGGAAAATTAGACTGGAAAAAAATACTTGAAAAGAAGAAAACATGAAAGATTATTGTAACATGCAAGAAAAACTAAACAAGATTTACAAACACATGTTTTCTATTTATTTTGTGTTTGTGTTTGGTGCAAGAAAGCAATCAAACAAAGAGAGTGACACTGGAACTGGATCGGCTAAATGCTTAGAAGAGATTCAGAAATTATCACAAGCAATGTGAAGTTGTGGACTTTGGGGAAATGAAAAGTAAAAGAAAGGCTGAACTCTAAATGAAAACAAAAGCGGTGATAATACAGTATGGGCCAGACTTGGGATACTCTTTTAATTATACCATTATACCAAGTGCAATACAGAGATTTTGTTGTTTCCTTACAAGATACCATAAGGCAAGGAAGTCACCAACTACTTTAGTCTGTTAACCAATGACAAGTAACATAAACCATGGGCAGGCAATCTTGGCCCTCAAGATGGACATGCACAGATATGTTTTGTGGAAACAATGGCAAACAAATACAAAAGTATTTTATGTAGGAAAATAATTAGAAATTACAAAAGAAACAATACAATCTTTAAGGCATGTTAGTGCATTGGTAGGCAACAAATGGATGAGAGCAATTAGAAAACAGAGTTAAACAGTAACATCAAGTGGTAGTGGCTGTAGTATAACATCAAGTGGTAGTGGCAGTAGTGTAACATCAAGTGGTAGTGGCTGTAGTATAGCATCAAATGATAGTGGTGGTAGTGTAATATCAAGTGGTAGTGGTGGTAGTGTAACATCAAGTAATAGTGGCTGTAGTATAATATCAAGTGGTAGTGGCTGTAGTGTAACATCAAATGATAGTAGCTGTAGTGTAACATCAAGTGGTAGTAGCTGTAGTGTAACATCAAGTGGTAGTGGCTGTAGTATAACATCAAGTGGTAGTGGCGGTAGTGTAACATCAAGTGGTAGTGGATGTAGTATAACATCAAGTGATAGTGGCTGTAGTATAACATCAAGTGATAGTGGCTGTAGTATAACATCAAGTGGTAGTAGCTATATTGTAACATCAAGTGGTAGTAGCTGTAGTGTAACAACAAGTGGTAGTAGCTGTATTGTAACATCAAGTGGTAGTAGCTGTATTGTAACATCAAGTGGTAGTAGCTGTAGTGTAACATCAAGTGGTAGTAGCTGTAGTGTAACATCAAGTGGTAGTAGCTGTAGTGTAACAACAAGTGGTAGTAGCTGTAGTGTAACATTAAGCGGTAGTAGCTGTAGTGTAACATCAAGTGGTAGTAGCTGTAGTGTAACATTAAGAGGCAGTAGCTGTAGTGTAACATCAAGTGGTAGTATATAATGTTTAACACATCCAAGAAAGTCAACATATAATGTTTGACAAGTCCAAGAAAATTAACATATAATGTTTGACATGTCCAAGAAAGTCAACATATAATGTCTGACAAGTCCAAGAAAATCAACATATAATGTTTGACACGTCCAAGAAAATCAACATATAATGTTTGACACGTCCAAGAAAATCAACATATAATGTTTGACACGTCCAAGAAAATCAACATATAATGTTTGACACGTCCAAGAAAATCAACATATAATGTTTGACACGTCCAAGAAAATCAACATATAATGTTTGACACGTCCAAGAAAATCAACATATAATGTTTGACACGTCCAAGAAAATCAACATATAATGTTTGACACGTCCAAGAAAATCAACATATAATGTTTGACAAGTCAAGAACAGATTTACCTCTTCCAAATGACCTCCTTTCCGAGACATGTAGATGACAGCACATGGGTCAGACTTGGACATGGTATCTTTGTTGATGAGATTCTTACACTCGATGTAGATGTCCACCCTTGACAAGCACTCATCCGCTGCTCTGGGAACAGGGTGACCTGGGTGGGCCATGTATCTTGTCCGGCTGGTGCTGTTTATATTTGAAAACTAGAACTAATTTTGAGAAAAAAGAAATGAAATCTTGAACAAATCTGTACAAAACAAACATGAGAATACATGTGAAATGGAAATTAAATGGAGGTGTGTGGCAACCACAATTTCAAGCAATTTGTTCAACATTTCAACAACAAAATTAATTTCCAAGTAATAGGCAAATAAATGCCGAGCTGCAGTGAATTTAGTATGTGGTGAATAAGTTAAACACATTGTGACAGCTTCATACAGGAGAACACAGCGTATGGGGACAGCTTTATATAGGAGAACACAGTGTATGGTGACAGCTTCATATATGAGAACACATCGTATGGGCACAGCTTTATATAGGAAAACACATCGTATGGGGACAGCTTTATATAGGAGAACACAGTGTATGGGGACAGCTTCATATAGGAGAACACAGTATATGGTGACAGCTTTATATAGGAGAACACAGTGTATGGTGACAGCTTTATATAGGAGAACACAGTGTATGGGGACAGCTTTATATAGGAGAACACAGTGTATGGGGACAGCTTTATATAGGAGAACACAGTGTATGGGGACAGCTTCATATAGAAGAACGCAGTGTATGGGGACAGCTTCGTATAGGAGAACACAGTGTATGGTGACAGCTTTATATAGGAGAACACAGTATATGGTGACAGCTTTATATAGGAGAACACAGTGTATGGGGACAGCTTTATATAGGAGAACACAGTGTATGGGGACAGCTTCGTATAGGAGAACACAGTGTATGGTGACAGCTTTATATAGGAGAACACAGTGTATGGTGACAGCTTTATATAGGAGAACACAGTGTATGGTGACAGCTTTATATAGGAGAACACAGTGTATGGGGACAGCTTTATATAGGAGAACACAGTGTATGGTGACAGCTTCATATAGGAGAACACAGTGTATGGGGACAGCTTTATATAAGAGAACACAGTGTATGGTGACAGCTTTATATAGGAGAACACAGTGTATGGTGACAGCTTTATATAGGAGAACACAGTGTATGGTGACAGCTTTATATAGGAGAACACAGTGTATGGTGACAGCTTTATATAGGAGAACACAGTGTATGGTGACAGCTTTATATAGGAGAACACAGTGTATGGTGACAGCTTTATATAGGAGAACACAGTGTATGGTGACAGCTTTATATAGGAGAACACAGTGTATGGGGACAGCTTCGTATAGGAGAACACAGTGTATGGTGACAGCTTCGTATAGGAGAACACAGTGTATGGTGACAGCTTTATATAGGAGAACACAGTGTATGGTGACAGCTTTATATAGGAGAACACAGTGTATGGTGACAGCTTTATATAGGAGAACACAGTGTATGGTGACAGCTTTATATAGGAGAACACAGTGTATGGGGACAGCTTTATATAGGAAAACACAGTGTATGGTGACAGCTTCATATAGGAGAACACCGTGTATGGTGACAGTTTTATATAGGAGAACACAGTGTATGGTGATAGTTTTATATAGGAGAACACAGTGTATGGTGACAGTTTTATATAGGAGAACACAGTGTATGGTGACAGCTTTATATAGGAGAACACAGTGTATGGTGACAGCTTTATATAGGAGAACACAGTGTATGGGGACAGCTTTATATAGGAAAACACAGTGTATGGTGACAGCTTCATATAGGAGAACACCGTGTATGGTGACAGTTTTATATAGGAGAACACAGTGTATGGTGATAGTTTTATATAGGAGAACACAGTGTATGGTGACAGCTTTATATAGGAGATATAGGACCACAACAACAACAGCAATGTTTTATAATGACCTTAACAACACAACAACAATAAAAACAACAACAATATAAAAGTCAGCAATGTTCAATAACAGACTCAATAACAACAACAGCAATGTTCTATAACGGACTCACCAACACTAACAAAAGCAATGTTCTATAATGGACTCACCAAAACTAACAAAAGCAATGTTCTATGAAGGATTTACCAACACTAACAACAGCAATGTTCTAAAACGGACTTGCCAACATTAACAACAGCAATGTTCTATAATGGACTTACATGACACTAACAAACGCAATGTTCTATAAAGGACTTACCAACACTAACAACAGCAATGTTCTATAACGGACTTACCAACACTAACATCAGCAATGTTCTATAACGGACTTAGCAACACTAACATCAGCAATGTTCTATAACGGACTTACCAACACTAACATCAGCAATGTTCTATAATGGACTTACCAACAATAACATAAGCAATGTTCTATAACGGACTTACCAACACTAACATCAGCAATGTTCTATAACGGACTTACCAACACTAACAACAGCAATGTTATATATATATATATAACACATTCACCAACAACAGCAGTGTTCCATTATATATAAATAACTGATGGACTTACCACACCAACAACACTCGTCAACAGCAATGTTGTCAATGTTCTATAAATAACATACTTACCAACACTAACAACAGCAATGTTCTATAAATAACAGACTTACCAACACTAACAACAGCAATGTTCTATAAATAATGGACTTACCAACACTAACAACAGCAATGTTCTATAAATAACGGACTCAACTGTCAACAACACCAACAACAGCAATGTTCTATGAATAACGGACTCAACTGTCAACAACACCAACAACAGCAATGTTCTATAAAAAACAGACTCAATTGTCAACAACACCAACAACAGCAATGTTCAATAAATAACGGACTCAACTGTCAACAACACTAACAACAGCAATGTTCTATAAATAACGGACTCAACTGTCAACAACAGCAATGTTCTATAAATAACGGACTCAACTGTCAACAACAGCAATGTTCTATAAATAACGGACTCAACTGTCAACAACACCAACAACAGCAATGTTCTATAAATAACGGACTCAACTGTCAACAACACCAACAACCGCAATGTTCTATAAATAACAGACTCAACTGTCAACAACACCAACAACAGCAATGTTCAATAAATAACGGACTCAACTGTCAACAACACCAACAACAGCAATGTTCTATAAATAACGGACTCAACTGTCAACAACACCAACAACAGCAATGTTCAATAAATAACGGACTCAACTGTCAACAACACCAACAACAGCAATGTTCTATAAATAACGGACTCAACTGTCAACAACACCAACAACAGCAATGTTCTATAAATAACGGACTCAACTGTCAACAACACCAACAACAGACAACAGCAATGGGTAATTTCCTAGTTTGATTAGATATATTATTTCAGTTGGAAGAGTGATGTCCCCTAAAATATGTCTGCCAAAATACAGTGGTTCTACGCATTCTTGGCGTTGGGGTCATTACGCTGGCATGTAATCATTTCGGAGTATCTGTTGATTGGGCGTTGGGTCCAGGGGTTAGGTTTAGCTTTAGTGTTAAATATTTATAAATATATTATAAAGCGTGACAAAAACGACGCCACTCGGCCTAATTATGATCTTCTGATCGACCCCAACGCCAAGAATGCGTAGAACCACTGTATTTTGGCAGACATATTTTAGGGGACATCACTCTTCCAAACTGAAATAATATATCTGATCAAACTAGGAAATTACCCAGCAATGTTCTATAAATAACGGACTCAACTGTCAACAACACCAACAACAGCAATGTTCTATAAATAACGGACTCAACTGTCAACAACACCAACAACAGCAATGTCCTATAAACAACGGACTCAACTGTCAACAACACCAACAACAGCAATGTCCTATAAACAACGGACTCAACTGTCAACAACACCAACAACAGCAATGTTCTATATAAATAACGGACTCAACTGTCAACAACACCAACAACAGCAATGTCCTATAAACAACGGACTCAACTGTCAACAACACCAACAACAGCAATGTCCTATAAACAACGGACTCAACTGTCAACAACACCAACAACAGCAATGTCCTATAAACAACGGACTCAACTGTCAACAACACCAACAACAGCAATGTTCTATAAACAACGGACTCAACTGTCAACAACACCAACAACAGCAATGTCCTATAAATAACGGACTCAACTGTCACCAACGCCAACAACAGCAATGTCCTATAAACAACGGACTCAACTGTCAACAACACAACAACAGCAATGTTCAATAAATAACGGACTCAACTGTCAACAACACCAACAACAGCAATGTTCAATAAATAACGGACTCAACTGTCAACAACACCAACAACAGCAATGTCCTATAAATAACGGACTCAACTGTCACCAACACCAACAACAGCAATGTCCTATAAACAACGGACTCAACTTTCAACAACACCAACAACAGCAATGTCCTATAAATAACGGACTCAACTGTCAACAACACCAACAACAGCAATGTTCAATAAATAACGGACTCAACTGTCAACAACACCAACAACAGCAATGTTCAATAAATAACGGACTCAACTGTCAACAACACCAACAACAGCAATGTTCTATAAACAACGGACTCAACTGTCAACAACACCAACAACAGCAATGTTCAATAAATAACGGACTCAACTGTCAACAACACCAACAACAGCAATGTTCTATAAATAACGGACTCAACTGTCAACAACACCAACAACAGCAATGTTCTATAAATAACGGACTCAACTGTCAACAACACCAACAACAGACAACAGCAATGGGTAATTTCCTAGTTTGATCAGATATATTATTTCAGTTGGAAGAGTGATGTCCTCTAAAATATGTCTGCCAAAATACAGTGGTTCTACGCATTCTTGGCGTTGGGGTCATTACGCTGGCATGTAATCATTTCGGAGTATCTGTTGATTGGGCGTTGGGTCCAGGGGTTAGGTTTAGCTTTAGTGTTAAATATTTATAAATATATTATAACGCGTGACAAAAACGACGCCACTCGGCCTAATTATGATCTTCTGATCGACCCCAACGCCAAGAATGCGTAGAACCACTGTATTTTGGCAGACATATTTTAGGGGACATCACTCTTTCAAACTGAAATAATATATCTGATCAAACTAGGAAATTACCCAGCAATGTTCTATAAATAACGGACTCAACTGTCAACAACACCAACAACAGCAATGTTCTATAAATAACGGACTCAACTGTCAACAACACCAACAACAGCAATGTCCTATAAATAACGGACTCAACTGTCACCAACACCAACAACAGCAATGTCCTATAAACAACGGACTCAACTGTCAACAACACCAACAACAGCAATGTCCTATAAACAACGGACTCAACTGTCAACAACACCAACAACAGCAATGTTCTATAAACAACGGACTCAACTGTCAACAACACCAACAACAGCAATGTCCTATAAATAACGGACTCAACTGTCACCAACACCAACAACAGCAATGTCCTATAAACAACGGACTCAACTGTCAACAACACCAACAACAGCAATGTTCAAAAAATAACGGACTCAACTGTCAACAACACCAACAACAGCAATGTTCAATAAATAACGGACTCAACTGTCAACAACACCAACAACAGCAATGTCCTATAAATAACGGACTCAACTGTCACCAACGCCAACAACAGCAATGTCCTATAAACAACGGACTCAACTCTCAACAACACCAACAACCGCAATGTTCTATAAATAACAGACTCAACTGTCAACAACACCAACAACAGCAATGTTCAATAAATAACGGACTCAACTGTCAACAACACCAACAACAGCAATGTTCAATAAATAACAGACTCAACTGTCAACAACACCAACAACAGCAATGTTCTATAAATAATGGAATTACCAACACTAACAACAGCAATGTCCTATAAATAACAGACTCAACTGTCAACAACCGCAATGTTCTATAAATAACAGACTCAACTGCCAACAACACCAACAACAGCAATGTTCAATAAATAACAGACTCAACTGTCAACAACACTAACGTTCTATAAATAACGGACTCAACTGTCAACAACAGCAATGTTCTATAAATAACGGACTCAACTGTCAACAACGCCAACAACAGCAATGTTCTGTAAACAACGGACTTACCAACACCAACAACAGCAATGTTCTATAAACAACGGACTTACCAACACTAACAACAGCAATGTTCTATAAACAACGGACTCAACTGTCAACAACACCAACAACAGCAATGTTCTATAAACAACGGACTTACCAACACCAACAACAGCAATGTTCTATAAACAACGGCCTCAACTGTCAACAACACCAACAACAGCAATGATCTATAAACAACGGACTCAACTGTCAACAACACCAACAACAGCAATGTCCTATAAACAAAGGACTTACCAACACCAACAACAGCAATGTCCTATAAACAACGGACTCAGCTGTCAACAACACCAACAACAGCAAGCTGCAATGTTCTATAAACAACGGACTTACCAACACCAACAACAGCAATGTTCTATAAACAACGGACTCAACTGTCAACAACACCAACAACAGCAATGTCCTATAAACAACGGACTCAACAACACCAACAACAGCAATGTCCTATAAACAAAGGACTTACCAACACCAACAACAGCAATGTCCTATAAACAAAGGACTTACCAACACCAACAACAGCAATGTTCTATAAACAACGGACTCAACTGTCAACAACACCAACAACAGCAATGTTCTATAAACAACGGACTCAACTGTCAACAACACCAACAACAGCAATGTCCTATAAACAACGGACTCAACTGTCAACAACACCAACAACAGCAATGTCCTATAAACAAAGGCCTTACCAACACCAACAACAGCAATGTCCTATAAACAAAGGCCTTACCAACACCAACAACAGCAATGTCCTATAAACAAAGGCCTTACCAACACCAACAACAGCAATGTCCTATAAACAACGGACTTACCAACACCAACAACAGCAATGTCCTATAAACAACGGACTTACCAACACCAACAACAGCAATGTCCTATAAACAAAGGCCTTACCAACACCAACAACAGCAATGTCCTATAAACAAAGGCCTTACCAACACCAACAACAGCAATGTCCTATAAACAAAGGCCTTACCAACACCAACAACAGCAATGTCCTATAAACAACGGACTTACCAACACCAACAACAGCAATGTCCTATAAACAAAGGCCTTACCAACACCAACAACAGCAATGTCCTATAAACAAAGGCCTTACCAACACCAACAACAGCAATGTCCTATAAACAAAGGCCTTACCAACACCAACAACAGCAATGTCCTATAAACAAAGGCCTTACCAACACCAACAACAGCAATGTCCTATAAACAACGGACTTACCAACACCAACAACAGCAATGTCCTATAAACAAAGGCCTTACCAACACCAACAACAGCAATGTCCTATAAACAAAGGCCTTACCAACACCAACAACAGCAATGTCCTATAAACAACGGACTTACCAACACCAACAACAGCAATGTCCTATAAACAACGGACTTACCAACACCAACAACAGCAATGTCCTATAAACAACGGACTTACCAACACCAACAACAGCAATGTCCTATAAACAACGGACTTACCAACACCAACAACAGCAATGTCCTATAAACAACGGACTTACCAACACCAACAACAGCAATGTCCTATAAACAACGGACTTACCAACACCAACAACAGCAATGTCCTATAAACAACGGACTTACCAACACCAACAACAGCAATGTCCTATAAACAACGGACTTACCAACACCAACAACAGCAATGTCCTATAAACAACGGACTTACCAACAACAAACACGGCGTGAAATCAACGAGACGATGGCGACTAGACATGTCGTGTACATTCAAACCAACGTACCCTGTAGCCTTCATTATTACTTCCCCTCATCATCATCATCATTGAGTGCCGACTCCTCAACGAACGTTGGCTAACATGGATCACCATTCCACTCTGTCTCTTGCTTTGATGGTGCAGATTGTCATAGGTTGACTTGTCCATCTTTTGATGTTAATCGTCCATGTTAGTCTTGGTCTGCCTCTGCCTCTTTTACCTTGTATTTCCCTTCCAATATTACTTTTATTAGGCTGTTGTGTCTTTTAACATGACCAAAACATTTCATTCGTCTTGCTCTAGAGTCTAATTGTGTTTACAGGTTTTTTTTTTTTTTAGTTGTTTTAAAACTTCATCGCTTGTTTTCTTTTCTTCCCATCCAATTCTACCTATTCTTCTATAAATCCACATTTCAAAGGCTTCAATTTTATGTTCCGTTTTCTTGTCTAATGTCCATGTTTTTGCGCCATACAGAAATATTGAGAAGATGTAACATTTTGCTATTCTTCGTTTCAGCCCTACTGTTATTTGTTTTGTTGTTAACTTCCCCTACCTGCAGTCAAAGAAACGGTGTCTTTCACCACCTCTCTCTGTCATTCACCCCTACATACGGCTGATTTTAGTGGTATCTTGATGTGTAAGAGAATCCTGAAATCTGAAGTAGAAAAAGCTATAAAAACAATGAAAAAGGGAAAAGCAGCAGGACCTGACAATATACAGATAGAGATGATACAGGCACTAGAAGATTTGGGCATTGCAGTGATCACAGACATATGCAATGACATATACCATACAGGATACATACCAAATGAACTAAAAACATCAACTTTTATTGCATTGCCTAAAAAGAATGGTGCAGTTGAATGCAGCGATTTTTGAACAATAAGCCTAATGAGCCAGGTAACCAAAATTTTACTAAAAGTTATACAAGGAAGGATTCAGAATAAAATTAATAATGAACTAGATGAGCAGCAATTCGGATTCAGGAAAAACAGCGGGACAAAAGAAGCCATATTTAGCATGAGGACATTGATCAAAAAGTACATAGAAGTAAACAAACCAATATATGCCTGCTTTATAGACTACACCAAAGCATTTGATAGAATACACCATAATCAACTTATAGACTGCCTAAAAGATATAAATCTGGATGACACAGACATATGACTGATATGTAATTTGTACTGGGAGCAAACAGCAATAACAAAATATAACAAGGAGAACTCTATACCCATTGATATAAAATGAGGAGTAAGACAAGGATGCATCCTATCACCAAGCTTGTTCAATTTATACACTTAACAAATCTTTAAAAACATCACTGAGATGCCCGGCCTAAACATTAATCGGAAGATAATGAATAACCTAAGATATGCTGATGATACTGTACTACTAGCAGAAAATCCTAAAGATCTACAACAATTACTTAATGTGATAAACACAACAAGCAAAAAATATGGACTAGATATGAATATCAAAAAGACTAAAACTATGATCATAAACAAAGGAAATTCTCAAGACCTACAATTAAATATCAAAGTTGAAGGAATGCATCTAGAGTCAGTTCACAGCTACAACTACCTTGGACATACTATAACCAATGATGGAAAATGCAAAACTGAAATAAGTAAAAGAATAGGTATGGCAAAAAGTAATTTCGATGCCATGAAAAATATACTAACATCAGGACTAAAACTAAGAATAGCAAAATGTTACATCTTCTCAATATTCCTGTATGGTGCAGAAACATGGACATTAGACCAGAAAACGGAACATAAAATTGAAGCCTTTGAAATGTGGATATATAGAAGAATAGGTAGAATTGGATGGAAACAAAAGATAACAAACGATGAAGCTTTAAAACAACTAAAAATGAAAAAATAATTACTAAACACAATTAGAGCAAGACAAATGAAATTCTTTGGTCATGTTAAAAGACACAACAGTCTAATAAAAGTAATATTGGAAGGGAAAATACAAGGTAAAAGAGGCAGAGGCAGACCAAGACTAACATGGACGAGTAACATCAAAAGATGGACAAGTCAACCTATAACAATCTGCACCATCAAAGCAAGAGACAGAGTGGAATGGCGCTCCATGGTAGCCAACCTTCGATGCGGAGACGGCACTCATTGATTATGAAAGTGAAACTGCTATGTGTTTGCATCGTTCGACGCGAGGTCTCATACTTCATAGCGACATTATTAGACTGAACTTGTTCTCCTTCTCTAATCAATACCTATTACTAGTAGCCTACTTATTTATTGTTGTTTGTTTTTTGTTTCAGTTTTAGTTTGAGGAATCTATCTCCGGGTCACACACAAAATATGTATAGAGTTGTAGTCATTTCCAGTTCCCTTAACGTGACATCGACAATCAGCTATGAGTTGTCATATTCACTGATTGCTTGCTAGTACTGCTAATGATCCTTTAGTGAGGAAAGTGGCACGACGTAGCTGACATCACCATTTCAATGATGGCACGTAAGTGAATAATTTGAATTCAGTTGCAAGTCCTTCGGGATCAGTGAATCACAGCTAATGAAGGGAATACTATATCTCCATGTGAGAGTCTCTGAACTAGTCTGGCCATACGAGGTGAGATAGCATTTTTATGTCTTCAGACCAGATTTGTTAGGTTGAAAAGTGCAAGTCAAAACAGATCTTTTCTTGAAGCACACAACGAACAGCAAACACCATCAACAAGGACAACAAACAACACACCGAACAAAAACACCACCACCAACAACACCACCATAACCAACAACAACAAAACAACAACAAAACACCACCAACAACAAAACACCACCAACAACAAAAGACCGCCAACAACAAAACACCACCAACAACAAAACACCAACAACAACAAAAGACCGCCAACAACAAAACACCACCAACAACAAAACACCAACAACAACAAAAGACCACCAACAACAAAACACCAACAACAACAACATCACATCGTCAAAGGGAGATATCCATAGTCTGGGTTTTACAGCTTGACAAATCTATCAAAGACACAATCACTGACCATTTATGGGTAACACAATCAATGACCATTTATGGGTAACACAATCAATACGTATTTATGGGTAACACATTCAATGACTTTTTATGAATAAAACAATCAATTAGTATTTATGGGTAACACAATCAGTGACCATTTATGGGTAACACAATCAATGACCATTTTTGGGTAACACAATCAGCGACCATTTTTGGGTAACACAATCAGTGACCATTTATGGGTAGCACAATCAGCGACCATTTTTGGGTAACACAATCAGTGACCATTTATGGGTTGCACAATCAGTGACCATTTATAAGTAGCACAATCAGTGACCATTTATGGGTAGCACAATCAATGACCATTTATGGGTAACACAATCAATGACCATTTATGGGTAGCACAATCAGTTACCATTTATGGGTAGCACAATCAGTTACCATTTATGGGTAGCACAATCAGTGACCATCTATGGGTAGCACAATCAGTGACCATTTATGGGTAGCACAATCAGTGACCATTTATGGGTAGCACAATCAATGACCATTTATGGGTAACACAATCAATGACCATTTATGGGTAGCACAATCAGTTACCATTTATGGGTAGCACAATCAGTTACCATTTATGGGTAGCACAATCAGTGACCATCTATGGGTAGCACAATCAGTGACCATCTATGGGTAGCACAATCAGTGACCATTTATGGGTAGCACAATCAGTGACCATTTATGGGTAGCACAATCAATGACCATTTATGGGTAACACAATCAATGACCATTTATGGGTAGCACAATCAGTTACCATTTATGGGTAGCACAATCAGTTACCATTTATGGGTAGCACAATCAGTGACCATCTATGGGTAGCACAATCAGTGACCATTTATGGGTAGCACAATCAATGACCATTTATGGGTAACACAATCAGTGACCATTTATGGGTAGCACAATCAATGACTTTTTTTGAGTAAAACAATCAATGAGTATTTATGGGTAACACAATCAATGTCTATTTATTTCATCGTTTGTTTTCTTTTCTTTCCATCCAATTCTACCTATTCTTCTATAGATCCACATTTCAAAGGCTTTAATTTTCTGTTCTGTTTTCTTGACTAATGTCCATGTTTCTGCACTATACAGGAATATTGAGAAGATGTAACATTTTGCTATTCTTAGTTTTAGCCCTGGTGTTATTTGTTTTGATGTTAGTACGTTCTTCATGACATTAAAATTACTTTTTTCCATTCCTATTCTTTTGTTTATTTCAGTTGTACATTTTCCATCACTGGTTATAGTATGTCCCAGGTAGTTGTAATTCTGAACTGTCTCCAGGTTTATTCCTTCAACTTCGATATTTATTTGTAGGTCTTGAGAATTTTCTTTGTTTATGATCATAGTTTTAGTTCTTTTTATTGAGTTATTGAGTTATTTGCGGTCATCATCTTTGCACTCCGAACATGTCCATAGGTGCTCAGATCCCCTCTTCAGCAATTCCCTCAGTGTCCAGCGACTGACGACTCCAGTTCTATGTTGGTTGATAAGTTTTCTTACACGGCCACTAAGTTTCTCATTTCTGGCTGTGTCCATCTTAACTCCCATTTCCATCATCCGAAGAAGTGCCGTGGATCTGTGTTTGTCGAAGTCCTGTGCTCTTCCCACATCTCGGCATTGATGATGTCCGTCCGATCCATTGGTTGCCCGTCCTCAACGACAGCGCAGCTAGCCAACCTGTCCGCCCTTTCATTTCCCCGTACTCCCATATCTAATCCATATTTTTTGCTTGTCATGTTTATTACATGAAATAATTGTTGTAGATCTTTAGCATTTTCTGCTATATGTATTATTCACTGGCAAATGATGGAAGATGTGTCATTTTATGGAATGAAAATGTATGTCAAATTAATCCGTCCAGGTTTAGCGTTTAAAAATATGGTCACCTTAATGCTTGCTACTTGTAAATGATGTGTACATGTTTGCTACATGTACATGATGTGTATATGTGCGCAAATGTGCATGATGTGTACATGCTCGCTACATGTACATGATGTGTAAATGCTAGATATGTGCACATTATGTACATGCTCGCTACGATCACATGATGTGCACATGCTCGTTAGTGTACATGATGTGTGCATGCTCGCTACGTATACATGATGCGTACATGCTCGCTAAGTGTACATGGCGTGTACATGCTCTCTAAGTGTACATGATGTGTGCATACTCGCTAAGTGTACATGATGTGTACATGCTAGCTAAGTGTACATGATGTGTACATGCTCGCTAAGTGTACATGACGTGTACATGCTCGCTAAGTGTACATGACGTGTACATGCTCGCTAAGTGTACATGGCGTGTACATGCTCGCTAAGTGTACATGTCGTGTACATGCTCACTAAATGTACATGGCGTGTACATGCTCGCTAAGTGTACATGATGTGTACATGCTCGCTAAGTGTACATGGCGTGTACAAGCTCGCTAAGTGTTCATGATGTGTACATGCTCGCTAAGTGTACATGACATGTACATGCTCGCTAAGTGTACATGACGTGTACATGCTCGCTAAGTGTACATGACGTGTACATGCTCGCTAAGTGTACATGATGTGTACATGCTCGCTAAGTGTACATGACGTGTACATGCTCGCTTTGCGACTAAAATTGATTTCATCAACATCAAGCTTGACTTAGACAGGCAGGAGCGCAGGACGGCTGAATACGTCACGCTTGTGGTTTCCCCTTCAGCGCTCACGCCTATCTAAGTTAGGCTCTGGCTGATCCGTGCAGTGACGTCATATGTTGTACAGGCGACAATACCCCTGGTGTTGTCATTATCACTAACAGCTGGCCCAAGTAATCAGCCATGCTCGACATGATGTTCTCAGCCTAGCTAACAATGCTCGACCTCATCGTCTACGCCTGTCTTGTTTTGATGGCTGTCAGTGGGGTACACCTAACAATCCACATTTCTCGAACTAAAATGCTGATGGCTTCTCTACCGATGTACACACATGTCGCGAGAGATCCATTCTGACAAAAGGGTCTCAAAATGGTGGCTGGCAGCTTCCTGTACAAAATATTCTCACTTTAAACTCACGATGACTGCACAGTGTTCGTGACTTGAGCTTCCCGTGATAAAGTTAGTCCACCATGTTATATCATCTTTTTCTGTAGCTTTGCTGTTATATCATCTTTGTCTGTAGTTTTGCTGCTATATTATCTTAGCTTGCAACTTTGCTGTTATATCATCTTTGTCTGTAGTTTTGCTGTTATATCATCTTAGCTTGCAACTTGGTTGTTAAATCATCTTAGCCTGCAACTTGGTTGTTATATCATCTTCGCCTGCAACTTTGTTGTTATATCATCTTCGCCTGCAACTTTGTTGTTATATCATCTTCGCCTGCAACTTGGATGTTATATATCATCTTCACCTGCAACTTGGATGTTATATCATCTTCTCCTGCAACCTTGTTGTTATATTATCTTAGCCTGCAACTTGGTTGTTATATCATCTTCGCCTGCAACTTGGTTGTTATATCATCTTCGCCTGCAACTTGGTTGTTATATCATCTTCGCCTGCAACTTGGTTGTTATATCATCTTCGCCTGCAACTTGGTTGTTATATCATCTTCGCCTGTAACCTTGTTGTTATATCATCTTCGCCTGCAACTTTGTTGTTATATCATCTTCGCCTGCAACTTGGATGTTATATCATCTTAGTCTGCAACTTGGTTGTTATATCATCTTAGCCTGCAACTTGGTTGTTATATCATCTTCTCCTGCAACCTTGTTGTTATATTATCTTAGCCTGCAGCTTGGTTGTTATATCATCTTCGCCTGCAACTTTGTTGTTATATCATCTTCGCCTGCAACTTGGATGTTATATCATCTTAGCCTGCAACTTGGTTGTTATATCATCTTAGCCTGCAGCTTGGTTGTTATATCATCTTCGCCTGCAACTTTGTTGTTATATCATCTTCGCCTGTAACCTTGTTGTTATATCATCTTCGCCTTCAACTTTGTTGTTATATCATCTTCGCTTGCAACTTGGATGTTATATCATCTTAGCCTGCAACTTGGTTGTTATATCATCTTCGCCTGCAACTTGGTTGTTATATCATCTTCGCCTGTAACCTTGTTGTTATATCATCTTCGCCTGCAACTTGGTTGTTATATCATCTTCGCCTGCAACTTGGATGTTATATCATCTTAGTCTGCAACTTGGTTGTTATATCATCTTAGCCTGCAACTTGGTTGTTATATCATCTTCTCCTGCAACCTTGTTGTTATATTATCTTAGCCTGCAGCTTGGTTGTTATATCATCTTCGCCTGCAACTTTGTTGTTATATCATCTTCGCCTGCAACTTGGATGTTATATCATCTTAGCCTGCAACTTGGTTGTTATATCATCTTCGCCTGCAGCTTGGTTGTTATATCATCTTCGCCTGCAACTTTGTTGTTATATCATCTTCGCCTGTAACCTTGTTGTTATATCATCTTCGCCTTCAACTTTGTTGTTATATCATCTTCGCCTGCAACTTGGATGTTATATCATCTTAGCCTGCAACTTGGTTGTTATATCATCTTCGCCTGCAACTTGGTTGTTATATCATCTTCTCCTGCAACCTTGTTGTTATATTATCTTAGCCTGCAGCTTGGTTGTTATATCATCTTCGCCTGCAACTTTGTTGTTATATCATCTTCGCCTGCAACTTGGATGTTATATCATCTTAGCCTGCAACTTGGTTGTTATATCATCTTAGCCTGCAACTTGGTTGTTATATCATCTTAGCCTGCAACTTGGTTGTTATATCATCTTCACCTGCAAGATGGTTGTTATATCATCTTAGCCTGCAACTTGGTTGTTATATCATCTTAGCCTGCAACTTGGTTGTTATATCATCTTAGCCTGCAACTTGGTTGTTATATCATCTTAGCCTGCAACTTGGTTGTTATATCATCTTAGCCTGCAACTTGGTTGTTATATCATCTTAGCCTGCAACTTTGTTGTTATTTCAACTTCGCCTGCAACTTGGTTATTATATCATCTTATCCTGCAACTTGGTTGTTATATCATCTTCGCCTGCAACTTTGTTGTTATATCATCTTCGCCTGCAACTTGGTTATTATATCATCTTATCCTGCAACTTGGTTGTTATATCATCTTAGCCTGCAACTTAGTTGTTATATCATCTTCGCCTGCAACTTTGTTGTTATATCATCTTCGCCTGCAACTTGGTTATTATATCATCTTATCCTGCAACTTTGTTGTTATATCATCTTTGACTGCAACTTGGTTGTTATATTATCTTCGGCTGCAACTTGGTTGTTAGTCATGAGCATTACAACCATTTTTATTTAAATGAAGATGACGTCATCAAAAACCCGTAGCTTTACTACCCCACCTAGTATCAGATATATGTGCTGGTGTCAATATAAATGGGTACCTAACTACGGCTGTAGGAGTCAACTGTCAACTCGGTTAACTTGGCAGTGTTCCCTAGCGTTCTGCTTCTCGTGGCAAGGCGCTGTGCCAAGGAGTACGGGTTCGATCCTGCTACGGAACATAAATTGTTCTTTGTTTTTTTTAATGCTGTTGATTATTTGTCATTTTTTTCTGTTGTTGATTATTTGTCATTTTTTCTTTTGTTGATTATTTGTCATTTTTTTCTGTTGTTGATTATTTGTCATTTTTTTCTGTTGTTGATTATTTGTCATTTTTTTCTGTTGTTGATTATTTGTCATTTTTTTCTGTTGTTGATTATTTGTTATTTTTTCTGTTATTGATTTTTTGCCATTTTTTCTGTTATTGATTATTTGTCATTTTTTCCGAGTGCTGTAAACATACCTTTTCCTCTGAATTGATTCGCTGATTATCGCCTCGGAAGTTTCCCTCTATAACAATGTTATGCCTATACCCTGGTCCCTCCTTACAGACTTTTCGTCATTTCTCACTGTTTGGTTTTGTTTTGTTTATCTCTAGATGTCCAGGGATTATCTTTTGCGTGATCGTTGGAATACCGGTCAATATGACGGTTAGGCGTCAGAAACTTTTAATTCCTGTGTCTGAAAAGTGTTCATTGTTGCAGTTTCCGCATATTCCAAGTCCGGTTTGCTGCAGGAGCTACTGAGTTGGGTGCTCTGTGCACACTGTGAGCTGTGTGTCTCATCCGTGTTGATCATGTTTCGATGTTCCAATGGTTTGCGATGAATGCTGATATCGTATGACAGGGAACAGTTGACTGTGTTCACTTTCTGTGCAGTTTCGCTTTATGTCTTTTGGCGTGTGCTGAGACTGCTATGATGGGACTACAGCTACCTTCCTTTGTTTAGGAGATGAGTTAGTAATTCGGATGATTCCACTGGCACGGGCGGTTGAGCAATTATGAATTTTAATTCGTTTGCAGTGATACCGTGACCATAACCATAACCATAACCATAGTCCAGGGATGCCCGAGAGCTACAATTCAAAGAAGCACTGAGACAGGAAGCTGAACCAAGTGGCACACATTTTCTATAATTAAATATTCGTACATACGTAAAAGGAAGACATTTTTTTTTTTATAATTACCTCGGTACCCGCATACTCGAAGCTTGAAGCAGAAAACATGGGCCTAATTAATCCTTTGAATTGGTTTCTGTCCATGAATATTCCAGTCCCTTTAGAGCTCACTCAGCGGTTGAAACACCAGTGGTGTTGTATAATTGAAACACCAGTGGTGTTGTATAATTGAAACACCAGTGGTGTTGTGTATTTGATTATATTGTGGTTTTATGTTCAAAGAAATCACAGAAAAATGGAGATAGACCAGTAATATAAAGTAGCAACCAATAAATCTATCTATCTATTGACCTTTCGAGCCGTAACCGGCCCATAGGGCGTAGACCAAGATACACCTTCTCCTATATGAATTTTTGTTCTAGCAGTTTTCTTTTAAAGATATTTTATCAAATCTCGCCATCTGTCTCTGTTCTGCGCAAGCAGTTCTATCTCATTGAGGGAGCCGACTCCTGCTGCTCTTGCCTCTCTCATCAATGTTCTTCTCAGTGTCTCCCTGGGTCTTCCTCTTTTTCTTTTACCTGTTGTTTCCCATATGAGGGCTTGCTTTGCTATTCGATTATTATCTCTTCTCATCACATGCATCACAACCATAAATACATGCGGAATAAAAACCCAATTACAGAAATCATGATTATGGCAAAAGAGAAACAGAACTTCGACATAACTATAGACGTCAGACAACTAAAACAAGTAAGGAATTTAAATATCTAGGAAGTCTAAGGACAAACAACAATTAATAAAATAAAACAAAATAAGGACACACAAGCAGTAGAAATAGACTCAAGATACAACAAAGCTTGTCAAATCATTGGACAGCTATCACCACTATCGTTCATACATGACTAGGTACTTGATCTTACGTGACTTCAAATGAGCAGCCAATGAACAATAGTTGATAGTACTAAAGTCCTCTACAGCGGACGTCAATGATAAACACAATAGTTGATAGCACAAAAGTCCTCTACAGCGGACGTCAATGATAAACACAATAGTTGATAGCACAAAAGTCCTCTACAGCGGACGTCAATGATAAACACAATAGTTGATAGCACAAAAGTCCTCTACAGCGGACGTCAATGATAAACACAATAGTTGATAGCACAAAAGTCCTCTACAGCGGACGTCAATGATAAACACAATAGTTGATAGCACAAAAGTCCTCTACAGCGGACGTCAATGATAAACACAATAGTTGATAGTATCAAAGTCCTCTAAAGCGGACGTCAATGACAAACTAAAGCGGACGTCAATGACAAACTAAAGCGGACGTCAATGACAAACTAAAGCGGACGTCAATGATAAACACAATAGTTGATAGTATCAAAGTCCTCTACAGCGGACGTCAATGACAAACTAAAGCGGACGTCAATGACAAACTAAAGCGGACGTCAATGACAAACTAAAGCGGACGTCAATGACAAACTAAAGCGGACGTCAATGACAAACTAAAGCGGACGTCAATGACAAACTAAAGCGGACGTCAATGACAAACTAAAGCGGACGTCAATGACAAACTAAAGCGGACGTCAATGACAAACTAAAGCGGACGTCAATGATAAACACAATAGTTGATAGTATCAAAGTCCTCTAAAGCGGACGTCAATGACAAACTAAAGCGGACGTCAATGATAAACTAAAGCGGACGTCAATGACAAACTAAAGCGGACGTCAATGACAAACTAAAGCGGACGTCAATGACAAACTAAAGCGGACGTCAATGACAAACTAAAGCGGACGTCAATGACAAACTAAAGCGGACGTCAATGACAAACTAAAGCGGACGTCAATGACAAACTAAAGCGGACGTCAATGACAAACTAAAGCGGACGTCAATGACAAACTAAAGCGGACGTCAATGACAAACTAAAGCGGACGTCAATGACAAACTAAAGCGGACGTCAATGACAAACTAAAGCGGACGTCAATGACAAACTAAAGCGGACGTCAATGACAAACTAAAGCGGACGTCAATGATAAACACAATAGTTGATAGCACAAAAGTCCACTAAAGCGGACGTCAATGATAAACACAATAGTTGATAGCACCAAAGTCCACTAAAGCGGACGTCAATGATAAACACAATAGTTGATAGCACCAAAGTCCACTAAAGCGGACGTCAATGATAAACACAATAGTTGATAGCATCAAAGTCCTCTAAAGCGGACGTCAATGATAAACACAATAGTTGATAGCATCAAAGTCCTCTAAAGCGGACGTCAATGATAAACACAATAGTTGATCGCATCAAAGTCCTCTAAAGCGGACGTCAATGATAAACACAATAGTTGATCGCACCAAAGTCCACTAAAGCGGACGTCAATGATAAACACAATAGTTGATCGCATCAAAGTCCTCTAAAGCGGACGTCAATGATAAACACAATAGTTGATAGTAGCAAAGTCCTCTAAAGCGGATGTCAGTGATAAACACAATAGTTGATAGTACCAAAGTCCTCTAAAGCGGATGTCAGTGATAAACACAATAGTTGATAGCACCAAAGTCCTCTAAAGCGGATGTTGATGATAAACACAATAGTTGATAGTACCAAAGTCCTCTAAAGCGGATGTTGATGATAAACACAATAGTTGATAGTACCAAAGTCCCCTAAAGCGGATGTTGATGATAAACACAATAGTTGATAGTACCAAAGTCCTCTAAAGCGGACATCAATGATAAACACAATAGTTGATAGTACCAAAGTCCCCTAAAGCGGGCCTCGCTTCTGAGACCAGGGGTGGTTGTCGCAGAGAGGAATCATAAATAAAAATCTCAACCGGTGTAGCCGGGACTTGAACTCACAACCTCTCTGTCTCGAGGCCGCCGTCTTGCCTCGAGACCAACCGATCCCCTGAACGTGAAAAACATGAAAATAGAAAATAGAGACAAAGTTTGTAATATTTTGGACAAAAAATATGTTTCCTCCTTCCAAATCATCATCAAGTACCGGGCCTGCTGGCGTAGGTGATCATGTCTCTCCACAATTTTCGATCTCGACAGTTATTTATCATTTCTGTTGTTGACCTTCTGCCAAGCCATTCTCTTAAGCTGTCTGGTATTTTTTCTCTTTGCTTCCCTCTATCTCTTTGTCCCTCAATTTTTCCAGTTGTTACAATATATTCCAGTTGTTCTCTTCTCATTACATGGCCAAAAAATGATGATTGTTTCTTCCTAATATTGGAAATTAGCTCTCTTTTTGCTTTGGCCTCTTTCATGACGTTTTCATTACTCTTCTTAGCTGTCCATGGTATTCTCAACATTCTTCTGTAAAACCACATTTCTACAGCCTCCAGTGATTCTCTTGTCTGTTGTCCTATTGTCCATGATTCGCATCCATATGTTAAGACTGGCT
This sequence comes from Megaustenia siamemsis, assembly GCA_032433765.1. NCBI lineage: Eukaryota > Metazoa > Mollusca > Gastropoda > Stylommatophora > Ariophantidae > Megaustenia > Megaustenia siamemsis. The sequence goes on along the minus strand of JAVIAB010000025.1, from coordinate 35,947,507 downwards.
CTATATAAGATTTAAGAACTCTTTTTATTGTTTCTATTGTCAAAAATGGATTGTATAGTATCTTCCTCATTGTTTGGAAAGCTGCTTTTGCCTGAGCTATTCTGCATCTCATCTCTGTTGTACATCTACCATCTGAGGTTAACAATGTTCCAGGATATTCAAACTCATACCCGTTTTAATATTGTTCCACTTGTCTTTATTTTGCACTGAGGTGATGTCTTTTTCTTTGTTGTTACCATTACTTCTGTCTTTTTGCTATTAAGGCTGAGTCCTTTATTTTTGCTTTCCTTCACTATAATATCTAACATTTCTTGTAACTCATTTTCACTCTTAGCGATTAAGACTGTATCATCAGCATACCTTAGATTATTTATATTATGACCTCCAATTGTTATTCCAGGCATGTCCCTTATGGATTTTAAAATAACCTCACAATAAATATTAAACAAATCTGGTGACAGCACACAACCTTGCCTAACACCCTCCTCCCAAATGTCGTACAATAAATGGTGTTACGTCCTCCCAAATGTCGAACAATAAATGATGTTACCTCCTCCCAAATGTCGTACAATAAATGATGTTACCTCCTCCCAAATGTCGAACAATAAATGATGTTACCTCCTCCCAAATGTCGTACAATAAATGATGTTACCTCCTCCCAAATGTCGTACAATAAATGGTGTTACGTCCTCCCAAATGTCGAACAATATATGATGTTACCTCCTCCCAAATGTCGTACAATAAATGATGTTACCTCCTCCCAAATGTCGTACAATAAATGATGTTACCTCCTCCCAAATGTCGTACAATAAATGATGTTATCTCCTCCCAAATGTCGTACACTAAATGATGTTACCTCCTCCCAAATGTCGAACAATAAATGATGTTACCTCCTCCCAAATGTCGAACAATAAATGATGTTACCTCCTCCCAAATGTCGAACAATAAAGGATGTTACCTCCTCCCAAATGTCGAACAATAAATGATGTTACCTCCTCCCAAATGTCGTACAATAAATGATGTTACCTCCTCCCAAATGTCGTACAATAAATGATGTTACCTCCTCCCAAATGTCGTACAATAAATGATGTTACCTCCTCCCAAATGTCGTACAATAAATGATGTTACCTCCTCCCAAACCTGTCACCTCAGACATTGCTGTCGTACCAGGGACAAACTGATCACCTCAGACATTGCTGTCGTACCAGGGACAAACTGATCACCCCAGACATTGCTGTTGTACCGGGGACAAACTGATCACCTCAGACATTGCTGTTGTACCGGGGACAAACTGATCACCTCAGACATTGCTGGCGTACCAGGAACAAACTGATCACCCCAGACATTGCTGTCGTACCAAGGACAAACTGATCACCTCAGACATTGCTGTCCACCAAAAAGAGAGAAATACTCAGACTGTATAATGAACGTCAACTCAGTGTGGCCAGTCTCGAGATGTTTGACATGAGCGCCACGCACAATCGATCTATGAAATGCTGAACGATAAAGGCGGTAGGTCCGCTCCCAACGTGACCTAAACGTTAATAAATTACCTGGTTTAATTAATTTTGTGGTGAAAAACTGAGAGAGAAGAGCGATATTAGTGGGGGGGGGGGGGGGGGGGGCGGTGTTACTTTGTAGAGGGGAAAGGCTGTGAAAACACGGAGATGTTGTTGTTGTGTTAAGTGAAGGTAATTGTGAAGGAGAAAAGAGAACGGGAGAAATATGGAAACGTGGGATTGTTTTGGAGGTGATTTTGTGTGGACCAGTAGGTGTCGTAAAGATGCCTAATATGATTGGTATAATTCTGAGGGGCATCTCACGTGGCTGGTATAATTCTGAGGGGGCATCTCACGTGGCTGGTATAATTCTGAGAGAGCATCTCACGTGGCTGGTATAATTCGGAGGGAGCATCTCACGTGGCTGGTATAATTCTGAGGGGGCATCTCACGTGGCTGGTATAATTCTGAGGGGGCATCTCACGTGGTTGGTATAATTCTGAGAGAGCATCTCACGTGGCTGGTATAATTCTGAGAGAGCATCTCACGTGGCTGGTATAATTCTGAGAGAGCATCTCACGTGGCTGGTATAATTCTGAGGGAGCATCTCACGTGGCTGGTATAATTCTGAGGGAGCATCTCACGTGGCTGGTATAATTCTGAGGGAGCATCTCACGTGGCTGGTATAATTCTGAGGGGGCATCTCACGTGGCTGGTATAATTCTGAGAGAGCATCTCACGTGGCTGGTATAATTCTGAGAGAGCATCTCACGTGGCTGGTATAATTCTGAGAGAGCATCTCACGTGGCTGGTATAATTCGGAGGGAGCATCTAACGTGACTGGTATAATTCGGAGGGAGCATTTAACGTGGCTGGTATAATTCTGAGGGAGCATCTCACGTGGCTGGTATAATTCTGAGGGACCATCTAACGTGACTGCTATAATTCTGAGGGACCATCTAACGTGACTGGTATAATTCGGAGGGAGCATCTCACGTGGCTGGTATAATTCTGAGGGAGCATTTAACGTAGCTGGTATAATTCGGAGGGAGCATCTCACGTGACTAGTATAATTCGGAGGGACCATCTAACGTGACTGCTATAATTCTGAGGGACCATCTAACGTGACTGGTATAATTCGGAGGGAGCATCTCACGTGACTGGTATAATTCGGAGGGACCATCTAACGCGACTGCTATAATTCTGAGGGACCATCTAACGTGACTGGTATAATTCGGATGGAGCATCTAACGTGACTGGTATAATTCGGATGGAGCATCTAACGTGACTTGTATAATTCGGAGGGAGCATCTCTCTTGACTGGTATAATTCTGAGGGAGCACCTAACGTGACTGGCATAATCTAACATGATCTCCTCTAGCTTGGAATTTGTTCTCTCTGTTCTCATTTCCAGTTGATAAATTCGGTTAAATACTCACACCTCATGAACATCATTTGCCTGCAGTGATGTCAGGAGTTGTCCGTTGCGAACAGTTGTCAGTTGTGAGCAGTTGCCAGTTGTGAGCAGTTGTCAGTTGCGAGTAGTTTTCAGTTGTGAGCAATTGCATTTGTGAGTAGTTGTCACTTGTGAACAGTTGTCAGTTGTGAGTAGTTGTCAGTTGTGAACAGTTGTCCGTTGTGAGCAGTTATCAGTAGTGAGCAGTTGTCAGTTGTGAACAGTTGTCAGTTGTGAACAATTGTCAGTTGTGAACAGTTGTCAGTTGTGAACAGTTGTCAGTTGTGAACAGTTGTCAGATGTGAGCAGTTGTCAGATGTGAGCAGTTGTCAGTTGTGAACAGTTGTCATATGTGAACAGTTGTCAGATGTGAGCAGTTGTCAGGTGTGAACAGTTGTCAGTTGTGAACAACTGCCAGTTCAGCCAATGGCTAGAAACAAAGTTAAACTCTGAGTAAATTTGTTGATAAAAACAGAAGAAAAAAAAACTAAGACGCAACTTCCCCTCCTAGTTACCGCTCTGCTTTCCAAATAATTGAAAGTGCATGTGTGTGAAATGTGATAGATGAATCGGTTGACAATTCTTGTCCCTGCCTGTCCCATTCTTTAGTTTATGTTGTTGTCAAGTGTTGATCTTGTGACCTATGGCATTTGACTAAGGGTAAAGTCAGGTGTGACTACCCTCTTCTATAGGATGTGTCCGTCGATGTGTTACCGCTATCGTGTACGTCGTTATGAGCACATGTGTAGCGTTATTAAGTCGAGGTAATTTTGTGAGGAACAGAATGAAACAGATTGTAGAAATATGGAGGCTTAGGGTTGTATTGGAGATAATTTTGTAGAAGTAACCAGACTAGAAATATGGAAGTGATAGTTGTGTTATAGCTGGAGGTAATTCTGTGAGGAACTGAAGGAAACAGTCTGTAGAAGTATGGAAGTGATAGTTGTGTTATAGCTGAAGGTAATTCTTGAGGAACTGAAGGAAACAGTCTGTAGAAGTACAAATGCGTCAGAACAGTGGCAGAGCAACCGGAAACAGTTTTTAATATCGCAGGACTCGAGTAGTAAATAGAAATGTAGGAGTCAGAAGTTGAAGGTACCTTTCCTACCTCATGGAAACAGCTGATGTTAAAAAGTTTGAAGTTCCTCGCTCTAGGTGGGTCAACTCCCCCAACATTTGTAGCCAATACAAAACAATGTCTGTAGGGTAACGACCAATCAGATATCAGAGATGTGTATCGCTGTTTGAACACAGGAGTCTGCCACTGTTGGCGATGCTATAAAAGAGGCTGTGACAAGTTGACAGCTTACAGAGCTGGCTGAGACCAAGACGACACAATAGCTGGTAAGTATCGGACTGGATGTCTCATGTCAGCCAAAAGTGTGTGTTTAGTGAGTGAGACTGGGGCGAGCAAGGACTACACGACTAATAATCCATTACTGTTGTGCATGAAACAATTACACAGAATTTGTGAGTAAGACAGGAGCGAGCAATGACTACACGACTAATAATCCATTACTGTTGTGCATGAAACGATTACACCGAATTTGTGAGTGAGACAGGGGTAAGCAAGGACTACACGACTAATAATCCATTACTGTTGTGCATGAAACAATTACACAGAATTTGTGAGTAAGACAGGAGCGAGCAATGACTACACGACTAATAATCCATTACTGTTGTGCATGAAACGATTACACCGAATTTGTGAGTGAGACAGGGGTAAGCAAGGACTACACGACTAATAATCCATTACTGTTGTGCATGAAACGATTACACCGAATTTGTGAGTGAGACTGGGGCTAGCAAGGACTACAATCCATTACTGCTGTGCATGAAACGATTACGCAAAATTTGTGAGTGAGACTGGCGTGAGCAAGGACTACACGACTAATAATCCATTACTGTTGTGCATGAAACGATTACACAAAATTTGTGAGTGAGACTGGGGTGAGCAAGGACTACACGACTAATAATCCATTACTGTTGTACACGAAACGATTACACATAATTTGTGAGACTACTCTAACATGGGACCTGCATGGGGTCCACAAACTTAACACAATCTCTGGTAGCTGCTACTTTCTTCACAGTCTACCTTCCACCTACTCCTTTACAAACTTTCTTTTTAGTTCTGAACTACCATTCAGTTTACAGCCTCGATGAGAATATTTTCAGTCTGGTTGCATTTTGAATTGATGACGCAGTGTTGTATCGTTAATTCACATTTAATTATCACCAGACCACATGTCTTCAAGCTCAATAATTTCACTTTTTAATTTCTCCATGCTTCAGTAGTGTCTGATCGTCTGTGAATAGAAGGTCGCCTCTGTCTCATGTGGCTTGCCTAACTTACATATGTCGTCCATGTCAGTCATGAGACACTGCGCACTGCGGAGATAATGCGCACTCCTGTCTTACTCCTGTTCTAACTTTGAAATGGTCTGAGTAACCTGCTGCTGTTCTGACCGTGCAGCAGCTGCTGATGTAGAAACTGAACATCAACATTCACATTTTGTTTCTTGTGTTTGTTTGTGCATCTTCTCTTAGTTTCTGGCTATCCGTGATCATCACCATTTGAACTTGTTGATGATAAACAAATCGTTAGTTTGGGGGGAACTGGTTGGTTTCAAGACAAAGAGGTTGTGAATTCAAATTCTGACTGCCCCAGATGGAATTTCTATTGAAGATTTCCCTCTGCGGCAAGCACCCCTGGTCACAGCAGCAAGGACCGAAACGTCAATTACTCATCATCATCATCATCATCATCATCATCATCTTCTTCTACTTCTTCTTCTTCTTTCCTTCCTTATCTGCCTTTCAGCGTCGAGGGGAGATATAATTCGCGATCTTTTGCTCTTCTGTTCGTCTCGGCTGCTGTTATGTTTCCTAGTGCTTCTAATATTCCATCGGCCCATCTTTTTCGTGGTTGACCCTTGGGTCTGGTGTTCTCACAATGTTTGTTGAAGGCTCGTTGTGTTGTGTTTTGATATTTCTGCCTTGTGACATGGCCAAACCATTTTATCTGTTGTTTCTTTATATATTCTATGGCGGGGGTTATTCCTAGCTTTTTTCTCAGTTCCTCATTTCTGATCTTATTTCTCAGCTGTTTCCTGTCATTCGTCTAACACATTTAATCTCAGTAGAGGTTATTTTCCTTATTGTTCTTGTATCTAGGGTCCAGGTCTGGCATTGGTATCACAACGTTGGGATGAAGATTGTATTGTATAGTGCTCGTTTTGAGTTATTGTTGGACAATAGTGGTGATAACTGTCCAATGATTTGACAAGCTTTATTGCATCTTGATTTCTATTGTTTGTGAATTATCGTTTGTCATTAGACTTCCTAGGTATTTGAATTCCTCTACTTGTTTTAGTTGCCTGCCTTCTATAGTTATGTTGATGTTCTGTTTCTCTTTTGCGACATTCATGACTTCTGTTTTGATAATGTTAATTTTCATGTTATATTTTGTGCCTCTGCTGTCGAGTTTATTTACGTGTTCTTGTAGGTCTTCTATTTTTCCATGTATTAGTGTCTGATCATCTGCAAATAAAAGCTCGTTTTATCGATTATCAGTCGATTACTTATCGACGTCGATTATTCATCGTCAAAAATGTGAGTACCTCTAAAAACTGATTTATCTGCCTGTGCAGCGAGGGATATCTGTGCACACGGCTGCCAGGGAAGAACGGATTAACACGAGAATTCAGCTCCTAGTCTCTAGGGACTTCGTCAGAGGTAAAATCTGACGAACAAAAAAAAAAAACCGTCTTGGTTACATAAGCCTAGCAGTCTACTTCGATTAATTTCAGTTTGTTTTATCGCTAAACGGTCACAAGGAATCGCAGTTCTGCTGTTGCGATTCCCAAGCCTTCCATTACACTCTCCCATCACTAACATGCCATTGCTTGTATTAGTCTTGTTGATAATTTCATTTTGTGTCTCATAGAATTCTTCATTGTCGCTGTTGTTACATGGGACAGAGATTTGTATGTAAGTTGTTACATGGGGCGAGATTTGAATGTAAGTTGTTGTTACATGGGACATAGATTTGTATGTCAGTTGTTGTTACATGGGACGAGATTTGAATGTAAGTTGTTGTTACATGGGGCATAGATTTGTATGTCAGTTGTTGTTATATGGGACATAGATTTGTATGTCAGTTGTTGTTACATGGGACATAGATTTGTATGTCAGTTGTTGTTACTTGGGGCGAGATTTGAATGTAAGTTGTTGTTACATGGGACATAGATTTGTATGTCAGCTGTTATATCGGACAGATTTGTATGTCAGTTGTTGTTATATGGGACATAGATTTGTATGTCAGTTGTTGTTATATGGGACATAGATTTGTTTGTCAGTTGTTGTTATATGGGGCATAGATTTGTATGTCAGTTGTTGTTATATGGGACATAGATTTTTATGTAAGTTGTTGTTACATGGGAAAGAGATTCGTATGTCAATTGTTATATTGGACATAGGTTTGTATGTCAGTTGTTGTTACATGGGACATAGATTTCTATGTCAGTTGTTGTTATATGGGACATAGATTTGTATGTGAGTTGTTATATGGGACATAGATTTGTATGTGAGTTGTTATATGGGACATAGATTTGTAAGTCAGTTGTTGTTATATGGGACATAGATTTGTATGTTAGTTGTTGTTATATGGCACATATATTTGTATGTCAGTTGTTGTTACATGGGACATAGATTTGTATGTGAGTTGTTATATGGGACATAGACTTGTATGTCAGTTGTTGTTATATGGGACATATATTTGTATGTGAGTTGTTATATGGGACATAGATTTGTATGTAAGTTGTTGACATGAGAAATTTATTTGTATGCAAGTTGTTTTATGGGACACAGATTTGTATGTTAGATATTGTTACATGGGACAAGATTTGTATGTCAGTTGTTATTGGAATATAGATTTGTATGCAAGTTATTGTTACATGGGACATATATTTGTACGTAATTTTTTTAAAATTATATGATACATATATTCGTATGTAAATTGTTGTTATATGAGACATATATTTGTACGTATGTTGTTATTACATGAGCCATATTTGTACGTAGGTTGTTATTACATGAGACATATATTTGTATGTAAATTGTTGTTATATGAGACATATATTTGTACGTATGTTGTTATTACATGAGATATATTGGTACGTAGGTTGTTATTACACGAGACATATATTTGTATGTAAGTTGTTATTACATGAGATATATATTTGTATGTAGGTTGTTATTACATGAGATATATTGGTACGTAGGTTGTTATTACATGAGACATATATTTGTATGTAAGTTGTTATTACATGAGACATATATTTGTACGTAAGTTGTTATTACATGAGTCATATATTTGTATGTAAGTTGTTATTACTTGAGACATATATTTGTATGTAAGTTGTTATTACATGAGTCATATATTTGTATGTAAGTTGTTATTACTTGAGACATATATTTGTACGTAAGTTGTTATTACTTGAGACATATATTTGTATGTAAGTTGTTATTACATGAGTCATATATTTGTATGTAAGTTGTTATTACTTGAGACATATATTTGTACGTAAGTTGTTATTACATGAGACAAATATTTGTATGTAAGTTGTTATTACATGAGACATATATTTGTACGTAGGTTGTTATTACATGAGACATATATTTGTATGTAAGTTGTTATTACATGAGACATATATTTGTACGTAGGTTGTTATTACATGAGTCATATATTTGTATGTAAGTTGTTATTACATGAGTCATATATTTGTATGTAAGTTGTTATTACTTGAGACATATATTTGTATGTAAGTTGTTATTACATGAGTCATATATTTGTACGTAAGTTGTTATTACATAAGTCATATATTTGTACGTAAGTTGTTATTACATGAGACATATATTTGTACGTAAGTTGTTATTACATGAGTCATATATTTGTACGTAAATTGTTATTACATGAGACATATTTGTACGTAAATTAGTATTACATGAGACATATTTGTACGTAAATTGGTATTACATGAGACATATTTGTACGTAGGTTGTTATTACATGAGACAAATATTTGTATGTAAGTTGTTATTACATGAGACATATATTTGTACGTAGGTTGTTATTACATGAGACATATATTTGTATGTAAGTTGTTATTACATGAGACATATATTTGTACGTAGGTTGTTATTACATGAGTCATATATTTGTATGTAAGTTGTTATTACATGAGACATATATTTGTACGTAGGTTGTTATTACATGAGACATATATTTGTATGTAAGTTGTTATTACTTGAGACATATATTTGTACGTAAATTGTTATTACATGAGACATATATTTGTACGTAAATTGTTATTACATGAGACATATTTGTACGTAGGTTGTTATTACATGAGACATATTTGTACATAAATTGGTATTATATGAGTCATATATTTGTATGTAGGTTGTTATTACATGAGACATATATTTGTATGTAAGTTGTTATTACATGAGACATATATTTGTACGTAGGTTGTTATTACATGAGTCATATATTTGTATGTAAGTTGTTATTACATGAGACATATATTTGTACGTAGGTTGTTATTACATGAGACATATATTTGTACGTAAGTTGTTATTACTTGAGACATATATTTGTACGTAAATTGTTATTACATGAGAACTATATTTGTACGTAAATTGTTATTACATGAGACATATTTGTACGTAGGTTGTTATTACATGAGACATATTTGTACATAAATTGGTATTATATGAGTCATATATTTGTATGTAAACTGTTGTTACATGGTACATATATTTGTATGTAAACTGTTGTTACATGGTACATATATTTGTATGTAAACTGTTGTTACATGGTACATATATTTGTATGTAAACTGTTGTTACATGGTACATATATTTGTATGTAAACTGTTGTTACATGGTACATATATTTGTATGTAAACTGTTGTTACATGATACATATATTTGTATGTAAACTGTTGTTACATGGGACATATATTTGTATGTAAGCTGTTGTTACATGGTACATATATTTGTATGTAAGCTGTTGTTACATGATACATATATTTGTATGTAAACTGTTGTTACATGGTACATATATTTGTATGTAAACTGTTGTTACATGGGACATATATTTGTATGTAAACTGTTGTTACATGGTACATATATTTGTATGTAAGCTGTTGTTACATGATACATGTATTTGTATGTAAACTGTTGTTACATGGTACATATATGTGTATGTAAGCTGTTGCTACATGGTACATATATTTGTATGTAAACTGTTGTTACATGGTACATATATTTGTATGTAAACTGTTGTTACTTGGTACATATATTTGTATGTAAACTGTTGTTACATGGGGCATATATTTGTATGTAAGCTGTTGTTACATGGTACATATATTTGTATGTAAACTGATGTTACATGGTACATATATTTGTATGTAAACTGTTGTTACATGGGACATATATTTGTATGTAAGCTGTTGTTACATGGTACATATATTTGTATGTAAGCTGTTGTTACATGGTACATATATTTGTATGTAAGCTGTTGCTACATGGGACATATATTTGTATGTAAGCTGTTGTTACATGGTACATATATTTGTATGTAAGTTGTTGTTACATGGTACATATATTTGTATGTAAGCTGTTGTTACATGGTACATATATTTGTATGTAAACTGTTGCTACATGGTACATATATTTGTATGTAAACTGTTGTTACATGGTACATATATTTGTATGTAAACTGTTGTTACATGGTACATATATTTGTATGTAAACTGTTGTTACATGGGACATATATTTGTATGTAAGCTGTTGTTACATGGTACATATATTTGTATGTAAACTGTTGTTACATGGTACATATATTTGTATGTAAGTTGTTGTTACATGGTACATATATTTGTATGTAAGCTGTTGTTACATGGTACATATATTTGTATGTAAACTGTTGTTACATGGTACATATATTTGTATGTAAGCTGTTGTTACATGGGACATATATTTGTATGTAAGCTGTTGTTACATGGTATATATATTTGTATGTAAACTGTTGTTACATGGGACATATATTTGTATGTAAGTTGTTACATGGGACATACATTTGTATGTAAGCTGTTGTCTGTGACTGATCATTCATTCTTTTATTTATGAAATAATTGTAACCTGGCCAGGGCTTAAGATGAAGCCGTCTCCTTGTTTCTATGACACCCCGAGAATATTATCATACAGTTCATGTGTTTCTTTATTTGTTGTCCTTTAACTCTAGTGCATGTATTTCTTTATTTGTTGTTCTTTAACTCTAGTGCATGTTTTTCTCTATTTGTTGTCCTTTAACTCTAGTGCATGTATTTCTTTATTTGTTGTCCTTTAACTCTAGTGCAGGTATTTCTTTATTTGTTGTCCTTTAACTCTAGTGCACGTATTTCTTTATTTGTTGTCCTTTAACTCTAGTGCACTTATTTCTTTATTTGTTGTCCTTTAACTCTAGTGCATCTATTTCTTTACTTTCTGTCCTTTAACTCTAGTGCACATATTTCTTTATTTGTTGTCCTTGAACTCTAGTGCATGTATTTCTTTATTTGTTGCCCCTTAACTCTAGTGCATGTATTTCTTTACTTGTTGTCTTTTAATTCTTGTCCATTTGTTCATTCTTGACTGATCTCCACTTGTCCATCCTTGACTTGTCCATTTGTTCATCCTTTACTGATCTTGTCCATTTGTTCATTCTTGACTGATCTTGTCCATCCTTGACTGATCTTGTCCATTTATTCATCCTTTACAGATCTTGTCCATTTATTCATCCTTTACTGATCATGTCCATTTGTTCATCCTTGACTGATCTTGTCCATTTGTTCATCCTTGACTGATCATGTCCATTTGTTCATCCTTGACTGATCTTGTCCATTTATTCATCCTTTACTGATCTTGTCCATTTGTTCATCCTTGACTGATCTTGTCCATTTATTCATCCTTTACTGATCATGTCCATTTATTCATCCTTGACTGATCTTGTCCATTTATTCATCCTTTACTGATCATGTCCATTTATTCATCCTTTACTGATCATGTCCATTTGTTCATCCTTGACTGATCTTGTCCATTTATTCATCCTTTACTGATCATGTCCATTTGTTCATCCTTGACTGATCTTGTCCATTTATTCATCCTTTACTGATCATGTCCATTTGTTCATCCTTGACTGATCTTGTCCGTTTATTCATCCTTTACTGATCATGTCCATTTATTCATCCTTTACTGATCATGTCCATTTGTTCATCCTTGACTGATCTTGTCCATTTGTTCATCCTTGACTGATCTTGTCCATTTATTCATCCTTTACTGATCCTGTCCATTTGTTCATCCTTGACTGATCTTGTCCATTTATTCATCCTTTACTGATCCTGTCCATTTGTTCATCCTTGACTGATCTTGTCCATTTATTCATCCTTTACTGATCATGTCCATTTGTTCATCCTTGACTGATCTTGCCCATTTATTCATCCTTTACTGATCTTGTCCATTTGTTCATCCTTGACTGATCTTGTCCATTTATTCATCCTTGACTGATCTTGTCCATTTGTTCATCCTTGACTGATCTTGTCCATTTATTCATCCTTTACTGATCCTGTCCATTTGTTCATCCTTGACTAATTTTTCCCATCCTTGACTGATCCTGTCCATTTGTCCATCCTTGACTAATCGTGCCCATCTGTTCATCCTTGACTGATCTTGTCCATCCTTGACTGAACTTGCCCATCTGTTCATCCTTGACTGATCTTGTCCATCCTTGACTGATCATCTTTGACTGATCTTGTCCATCCTTGACTAATCTTGTCAATCCTTGATTAATCTTGTCCATCCTTGACTGATCGTGTCCATCCTTGACTAATCTTGTTCATCCTTGACTGATCTTGTCCATCCTTGACTGATCTTGTTCATCCTTGACTGATCTTGTCCATCCTTGACTAATCTTGTCCATCCTTGACTAATCTTGCCCAACTGTTCGTCATTGACTGATCTTGTCCATCCTTGTCTGATCTTGCCCATCCTTGACTAATCTTGTCCATCTGTTCGTCATTGACTGATCTTGTCCATCCTTAACTGATCTTGCCCATCCTTGACTAATCTTGCCCATCCTTGACTAATCTTGTCCATCTGTTCGTCATTGACTGATCTTGTCCATCCTTGTCTGAACTTGCCCATCCTTGACTAATCTTGTCCATCTGTTCGTCATTGACTAATCTTGTCCATCTGTTCGTCATTGACTGATCTTGTCCATCCTTGACTGATCTTGTCCATCCTTGACTGATCTTCTCCATCCTTGACTGATCTTGTCCATCCTTGACTGATCTTGTCCATCCTTGACTGATCTTGTCCATCCTTGACTAATCTTGTCCATCATTGACTAATCTTGTCCATCCTTGACTGATCTTGTCCATCCTTGACTGATCTTGTCCACCCTTGACTAATCTTGTCCATCATTGACTGATCTTGTCCATCCTTAAATAATCTTGTCCATCCTTGACTAATCTTTTCAATCCTTGATTAATCTTGTTCATCCTTGACTGATCTTGTCCATCCTTGACTAACCTTGTCCATCCTTGACTAATCTTGCCCAACTGTTCGTCATTGACTGATCTTGTCCATCCTTGTCTGATCTTGCCCATCCTTGACTAATCTTGTCCATCTGTTCGTCATTGACTGATCTTGTCCATCCTTAACTGATCTTGCCCATCCTTGACTAATCTTGCCCATCCTTGACTAATCTTGTCCATCTGTTCGTCATTGACTGATCTTGTCCATCCTTGTCTGATCTTGCCCATCCTTGACTAATCTTGTCCATCTGTTCGTCATTGACTAATCTTGTCCATCTGTTCGTCATTGACTGATCTTGTCCATCCTTGACTGATCTTGTCCATCCTTGACTGATCTTGTCCATCCTTGACTGATCTTGTCCATCCTTGACTGATCTTGTCCATCCTTGACTAATCTTGTCCATCATTGACTAATCTTGTCCATCCTTGACTAATCTTGTCCATTCTTGACTGATCTTGTCCACCCTTGACTAATCTTGTCCATCATTGACTGATCTTGTCCATCCTTAAATAATCTTGTCCATCCTTGACTAATCTTGTCAATCCTTGATTAATCTTGTCCATCCTTGACTAATCTTGTCCATCCTTGACTGAGCTTGTCCATCCTTGACTGATCTTGTCCATCCTTGACTGATCTTGTCCATCCTTGACTAATCTTGTCCATCCTTGACTGATCTTGTCCATCTGTTCGTCATTGACTGATCTTGCCCATCCTTGACTAATCTTGTCCATCTGTTCGTCATTGACTGATCTTGTCCATCCTTGACTGATCTTGTCCATCCTTGACTGATCTTGTCCATCCTTGACTGATCTTGTCCATCCTTGACTAATCTTGTCCATCTGTTCGTCATTGACTGATCTTGCCCATCCTTTACTAATCTTGTCCATCTGTTCGTCATTGACTGATCTTGTCCATCCTTGACTGATCTTGTCCATCCTTGACTGATCTTGTCCATCCTTGACTGATCTTGTCCATCCTTGACTGATCTTGTCCATCCTTGACTGATCTTGTCCATCCTTGTCTGATCTTGCCCATCCTTGACTAATCTTGCCCATCCTTGACTGATCTTGCCCATCCTTGACTAATCTTGCCCATCCTTGACTAATCTTGTCCATCCCACACTGATCTTGCCCATCCTTGACTAATCTTGCCCATCTGTTCGTCATTGACTGATCTTGTCCATCCTTGACTGATCTTGTCCATCCTTGACTGATCTTGTCCATCCTTGACTAATCTTGTCCATCCTTGACTGATCTTGTCCATCTGTTCGTCATTGACTGATCTTGCCCATCCTTGACTAATATTGTCCATCTGTTCGTCATTGACTGATCTTGTCCATCCTTGACTGATCTTGTCCATCCTTGACTGATCTTCTCCATCCTTGACTGATCTTGTCCATCCTTGACTAATCTTGTCCATCTGTTCGTCATTGACTGATCTTGCCCATCATTGACTAATCTTGTCCATCTGTTCGTCATTGACTGATCTTGTCCATCCTTGACTGATCTTGTCCATCCTTGACTGATCTTGTCCATCCATGACTGATCTTGTCCATCCTTGACTGATCTTGTCCATCCTTGTCTGATCTTGCCCATCCTTGACTAATCTTGCCCATCCTTGACTAATCTTGTCCATCCTTGACTGATCTTGCCCATCCTTGACTAATCTTGCCCATCTGTTCGTCATTGACTGATCTTGTCCATCCTTGACTGATCTTGTCCACCTTCTCTTGCTCCCAGTGGTGACGCGAAATGTGTAGACTTCATCTTCTCGTTAAGCGCGGCACATCTCTCACTCTTTCATTGTCTCTTTGTCTGTTTCTCTTTGTCTGTTTCTCTTTGTCTGTTTCTCTTTGTCTGTTTCTCTCTGTGTTTCTCTGTCTCTGTCTGTCTCTCTTTTTCCGTCTCCGTCTTCCTCTGTCTCTGCCTCTCTCTTTCCCCTCTCTCTCTGTCTGTCTCTCTCTTTCTCTTTGTCTGTCTCTCGCTCTCTCTCTCTCTCTCTCTTTCTCTCTCAATCAGATTCACAATCAACAACAAAACACCAACAATCTCGGCATCGTCTAATGTCCACATTACAATACCTGTGACCTGTAACCTTCCCTACAACAAAACACTAACAATCTCAACATCGTCTAATGTCCACATTACAATACCTGTGACCTGTAACCTTCCCATTGCTTCACACAGCCACGGTTCCCATTTGCAAGTCACATTGAGACTCTCCAGTACCGAGACATGGCACACTCAACGATCACGAGGCGCATGTTCTGTGTCCTGTTGTTGACCTTGGCAACGGATGCCATGATGGGAGGTCAGTACACACATATCTGTGAACCACGTGACTTTCCTTCAATTTCGTTTCTTTTAAACCAGTACATGAAATGTTATCATACATATGATGATGATTTGGAACTGTTTATCAACAGAGCGTTACAACAAGAGACCATCTGATCATCAGAGGATTTCCCCGCACGAGTGAGGGTATAGGCCTTGACACCTTAAGAGAGGTCATGACCTTCAGGTGTAAGTCGTCTGCTGCAAGTCAGCCTGAAAGTTTACAAAGCTGCCTGCTTAAATTTATTGTCAGGCTATACGGCACTTGATATTAGTTGGGAACCTATAGCCTGATATGATATTAATTGATACTGTAGTGAGCTATGATATTAGCTGATAGTTTTAACGAGCTATGATATTAGCTGATAGTGTAGCGAGCTATCATATTAGCTGATAGTTTAACGAGCTATGATATTAGCTGATAGTTTAACGAGCTATGATATTAGATGATAGTGTAGCGAGCTATCATATTATCTGATTATGTAGCGAGCTATCATAATAGTTTATAGTGTAGCAAGGTATGATATTAGTTGATAGTGTAGCAAGGTATGATATTAGTTGATAGTGTAGCAAGGTATGATATTAGTTGATAGTGTAGCAATGTATGATATTAGTTGATAGTGTAGCAAGGTATATTAGTTGATAGTGTTGCGAGCTATGATTGAGTTATTGTTGAATTAATGATTTATTTGCGGGGCATCATCATTGTACTCCGAACATATCCGTAAATGTTCAGATCCTCTCCTCAGCAGGTCCCGCAGTGTCCAGCGACTGACGACTCCAGTTCTATGTTGGTTGATAAGTCTTCTTACATGCCAACTAAGTTTCTCATTTCTGGCTGTGCCCATCTTAACCTCCATCTCTTTCATCCGAAGAAGGGACGTGGACTCATGGTTGTCGAAGTCCTGTGCTCTTCCCACATCTCGGAGAGCATTGATAACGTCAGCCCGATCCATTGGTTGACCGTCTTCAACGACCGCACAGCTAGTCAATATGTCCGCTGTTTCCTTTTACCCGTACTCCCGCATGTCCAGGGACAAAGACAAAGGTGACCTTACGTATTTTGGATTTCTGCAACGACTCTACCCATTGCATGCGTAAAGAGCCCGCCTCCACTTTTTTTATCATGCTCATCGAATCACTCAGTATACATGCGTGGATGTAGTCTTGTGACTCTAACCATTTGAATGCCTTGGTCACTGCCATCGCCTCCATTGTCATGCTACTCGTGGTCATGACGTATCCACCACTGTCTTCCTTGACTATTCTGCCTGCCGAGCGTGCTGTAAATGCCCATGCACTCTTTTTGTGTCGTATTACAGATCCGTCTGTATAGATAACTGCATCTATCTCATCGGTGTTATCCAAGATGAGACCGTTGACCTCCGCATTGACCACGACTGAGTTCTGTTCCCTACATTTCCTGTCGAGTGTGACAATACACGAGAATGTCCCATTGAATGATGTAGGCACCGGTATCCACTCATCACCAACGCTGATATTGGTAAGCCCACAGACCTGTTTAATGACATCTTCTGCTCGGTCCACCCATGATTTGCCTCCTTATAGCCTGACACCTTTCCCTGTGTTGAGCACGTGGTGCAATGAATGCTCTTTATCTGCACTTATCTTCAGGTATGCTCGTGCACTCCCAATCTTGATCCTATCATCCATGGTTGGAAAGTCAAGAAGACACCTCATTGCTACACAGGGAGTCCTTCGTAAAGGTAAAGGTCACACTCGTACACCCCTAGATAATACGCACAGGCTCATCCTGTATTTTCTCCAGCCAATCAATTTGAGTCTTACTGGCAGTATTGTCAGGGCGTACTCGATTGGTGCGAGGACTAATCCCTGGAACAGAAGAGTAAATAACCTCTGCTCGATGTTGGCAGCTGCCATGATCTTCAAGGCGGCTAATCCATTTATGGAATTTTGTTATCACATGGTCGACATGGTCCCGAAAACACAGGCTGCGATCAAACTTAACTCCGAGTTACGTCATCAACCTGTCCCTGATCACCTCATCAGCTCCCATTCGTACTACCGGTGTGGTCGTATTAACGATATGATTGTTAAGTGAGAACCATGCAACCGATGCTTTATTAGGATTAACCAAGGCACCTGCTACTCCACACCACGAGGAGATGTGATCGTGTTCGTTTTGAAGTGTGGAGGTGGTTTCCCGTCTGTCTCTTCCCTGTCGATATACCAGAGGCGTCATAAAGATATACATCACGTGGAGAATGTCAGTTCACATTACATCACGTGGAGAATGTCAGTTCACATTGCATCACGTGGAGAATGTCAGTTCACATTGCATCACGTGGAGAATGTCAGTTCACATTGCATCACGTGGAGAATGTCAGTTCACATTACATCATGTGGAGAATGTCAGTTCACATTACATCACGTGGAGAATGTCAGTTCACATTACATCACGTGGAGAATGTCAGTGTATATTACATCACGTGGAGAATGTCAGTTCACATTACATCACGTGGAGAATGTCAGTTCACATTACATCACGTGGAGAATGTCAGTTCACATTGCATCACGTGGAGAATGTCAGTTCACATTACATCACGTGGAGAATGTCAGTTCACATTACATCACGTGGAGAATGTCAGTGTATATTACATCACGTGGAGAATGTCAGTGTATATTACATCACGTGGAGAATGTCAGTTCACATTACATCACGTGGAGAATGTCAGTTCACATTGCATCACGTGGAGAATGTCAGTGTATATTACATCACGTGGAGAATGTCAGTTCACATTACATCACGTGGAGAATGTCAGTTCACATTACATCACATGGAGAATGTCAGTGTATATTACATCACGTGGAGAATGTCAGTGTATATTACATCACGTGGAGAATGTCAGTGTATATTACATCACGTGGAGAATGTCAGTGTATATTACATCACGTGGAGAATGTCAGTGTATATTACATCACGTGGAGAATGTCTGTATATTACATCACGTGGAGAATGTCTGTATATTACATCACGTGGAGAATGTCAGTGTATATTACATCACGTGGAGAATGTCAGTGTATATTACATAACGTGGAGAATGTCAGTGTATATTACATAACGTGGAGAATGTCAGTGTATATTACATCACGTGGAGAATGTCAGTGTATATTACATCACGTGGAGAATGTCTGTATATTACATCACGTGGAGAATGTCAGTGTATATTACATCACGTGGAGAATGTCTGTATATTACATCACGTGGAGAATGTCAGTGTATATTACATCACGTGGAGAATGTCAGTGTATATTACATCACGTGGAGAATGTCAGTTCGCATTGCATCACGTGGAGAATGTCAGTTCACATTGCGTCACACGGAGAATGTCAGTTCACATTGCGTCACGTGGAGAATGTCAGTCCACATTGCGTCACGTGGAAAATGTCAGTTCACATTACGTCACGTGGAGAATGTCAGTTCACATTATATCACGTGGAAAATGTCAGTTCACATTACATCACGTGGAGAATGTCAGTTCACATTGCGTCACGTGGAGAATGTCAGTTCACATTACATCACGTGGAGAATGTCAGCACACATTACATCACGTGGAGAATGTCAGTTCACATTACATCACGTGGAAAATGTCAGCACACATTACATCACGTGGAGAATGTCAGTTCACATTACATCACGTGGAAAATCTCAGCACAAATTACATCACGTGGAGAATGTCAGTTCACATTACATCACGTGGATAATGTCAGTACATTTACTTTCATACCTCTAGGTTCCTGCTGCACCCTTCCCTCAACCCATTATTCCCTACGCTCATGATTAATAATACGCCCAACACATCCACAATACAACCTTGTCAAAGCTCCTGATTAATGTTACACCCAAGACATCCACAATACAATCTTGTCAACGCTCCTGATCAATGTTACGCCCAAGACATTCACAATAAAACCTTGTCAACGCCCTGATTAATGTTGCGCCCAAGACATCCACAATACAACCTTGTCAAAGCTCCTGATTAATGTTGCTGCGCACAAGACATCCACAATACAACCTTGTCAACGCTCCTGATTAATGTTATGCCCAAGACATTCACAATACAACCTTGTCAACGCTCCTGATTAATGTTATGCCCAAGACATTCACAATACAACCTTGTCAAAGCCCCTGATTAATGTTACCCCAAGACATCCACAATACAACCTTGTCAACGCTCCTGATTAATGTTACGCCCAAGACATCCAGAATACAACCTTGTCAAAACCCCTGATTAATGTTAGACCAAGACATCCACAATACAACCTTGTCAACGCTCCTGATTAATGTTACGCCCAAGACATCCACAATACAACCTTGTCAAAGCCCTGATTAATGTTAGAACCAAGATATCCACAATACAACCATGTCAAAGCTCCTGATTAATGTTACACCCAAGACATCCACAATACAACCTTGTCAAAGCTCCTGATTAATGTTACACCCAAGACATCCACAATACAACCTTGTCAACGCTCCTGATTAATGTTATGCCCAAGACATCCACAATACAACATTGTCAACGCTCTTGATTAATGTTACACCCAAAACATCCACAATACAACCTTGTCAACGCTCCTGATTAATGTTACACCAAAGACATCCACAATACAACCTTGTGAACGCTCCTGATTAATGTTACACCCAAGACATCCACAATACAACCTTTTCAAAGCTCCTGATTAATGATGCGCCCAAGACATCCACAATACAACCTTGTCAAAGCCCCTGATTAATGTTACGCCAAAAACATCCACAATACAACCTTGTCAACGCCCTTGATTAGTGTTACGCTCAAGACACTCACAATACAACATTGTCAAAGCCCCTGATTAAGGTTACGCCAAAGACATCCACAATACAACCTTATCAAAGCTCCTGATTAATGTTACACCCAAGACATCCACAATACAACCATGTCAAAGCTCCTGATTAATGTTACACCCAAGACATCCACAATACAACCTTGTCAACGCCCTTGATTAATGTTACGACCAAGACATCCACAATACATCCTTGTCAAAGCTCCTGATTAATGTTATGCCCAAGACATTCACAGTACAACCTTGTCAACGCTCCTGATTAATGTTACGCTCAAGACATCCATAATACAACCTTGTCAAAGCTCCTGATTAATGTTACGTCCAAGACATCCACAATACAACCTTGTCAAAGCTCCTGATTAATGTTACACCCAAGACATCCACAATACAACCATGTCAAAGCTCCTGATTAATGTTACGCCCAAGACATCCACAATACAACCTTGTCAACGCCCTTGATTAATGTTACGACCAAGACATCCACAATACATCCTTGTCAAAGCTCCTGATTAATGTTACGCCCAAGACATCCACAATACAACCTTGTCAAAGCTCCTGATTAATGTTACACCCAAGACATCCACAATACAACCTTGTCAAAGCTCCTGATTAATGTTACGCCCAAGACATCCACAATACAAACTTGTCAAAGCTCCTGATTAATGTTACACCCAAGACATCCACAATACAACCTTGTCAACGCTCCTGATTAATGTTACGTCCCCCTCCCCCACTTCGACAACTCATTACTATCAACACTCTTGACTCAGATGACACTCTCTTCACGTGGGACTCCCAGCTACACCCACGCATCCAGCAACTCACTCATCCTACCCTTCTTCTCATTCCACAACTCACCCATGTCTACACTCCCACTCATTCCACAACTCACCCATGTCTACACTCCCACTCATTCCACAACTCACTCATATCTAAACTCCCACTCATTCCACAACTCACTCATATCTACACTCCCACTCATTCCACAACTCACCCATGTCTACACTCCCACTCACCCCTCAACTCACTCATGTCTACCCTATTACTCACCCCTCAACTCACTCATGCCTAGCTTCCCATTCATCCCACATCTCACTTTTACATACCCTCCCACTCATCCCACAACTCACTCTTGACTACCCTCCCACTCATCCAGAAACTCACTCTTGCCTACCCTCCCACTCATCACTCAACTCACTCTTGCCTACACTCCCACTCATCCAACAACTCACTCTTACCTACCCTCCCACTCATCCCACAACTCACTCTTGCCTACCCTCCCACTCATCACTCAATTCACTCTTGCCTACTCTCCCACTCATCCAACAACTCACTCATGACTACATTTCCACTCATCCCACAATTCACTCTTGCCTACCTTTCCACTTATCTCACAACTCACTCTTACCTACCCTCCCACTCATCCCACAACTTACTCTTGCCTACCCTCCCACTCATCACTCAATTCACTCTTGCCTACCCTCCCACTCATCTCACAACTCACTCATGCCTACCCTCCCACTCATCCCACAACTCACTCATGCCTACGGTCCCACTCATCCCACAACTCACTTATGCCTATGCTCCCACTCATCCCAGAACTCACTCATGCCTACCCTTCCACTCATCCCACAACTCACTCATGCCTACCCTCCCACTCATCCCACAACTCACTCTTGCCTACCTTCCCACTCATCCCACAACTCACTCATGCCTACGCTACCACTCATCCCACAACTCACTCATGCCTACCCTTCCACTCATCCCAGAACTTACTCATGCCTACCCTTCCACTCATCCCACAACTCACTCATGCCTACCCTCCCACTCATCCCACAACTCACTCATGCCTACCCTCCCACTGAACCCAGAACTCACTCATGCCTACCCTCCCACTCATCCCACAACTCACTCATGCCTACCCTCCCACTGAACCCAGAACTCACTCATGCCTACCCTCCCACTCATCCCACAACTCACTCATGCCTACCCTCCCACTGAACCCAGAACTCACTCATGCCTACGCTCCTTATAAATTTCTCCAGAAGTCCTGTACACTGATGCTGGTGTTATCTTAAAGGGAGACAACATCGAGGAGAGTCGCATCAAAAGGGAGATCAATCAAGAAATGACTGCCTTCAATTTTCAGGAGAAAGACGCTATTCTAGAACGTCACAACAAACTGAGAAGCTCACAAAGTTCTAGCAACATGAAAAAGTTGGTAGGTGGCTGAATGTATGGGAGTATAAGTTGATGAGCGTAGTCGGTGAGAAGTGTCTGTGTTATTTGGTTATTTGGTTATGGAAGGCCCCGGTATCACTGCAAACGAATTAAAATCCATAATTGCTCAACCGCCCGTGCCAGCTTAATCATCTGAATTAATATCTCATCTCCCAAACAAAGAAAGGTATCTGTAGTCCCCATCATAGCAGTCTCAGCACACACCAAAAGACATACGGCGAAACTGCGCAGAAAGTGAACACAGCCAACTGTTCCCTGTTATACGATACTATCATTCATCGTAAACAATTGGAATATCGAAACATGATCAAAACGAATGAGACACACAACTCACAGTGTGCACAGAGCACTTAACGCAGTAGCTCCTGCAACAAGCCGGACTTGGAATATGAGGAAACTGTAACAAGGAACACTTTTCATGCGTAGCCTTCAATTGTTCCCTCCGCCTATACACCATATACCGGAAGTTCACGTCCTCTTGAAAATGATTATTGTCATATTTTTAAAAAATGTATAGTGCTTGATGATGTTAGGCCATTGTTGTTGACTCAAATTCCGAACATATAGACACACAGTTAGTCGTCAGATTATCCCCATCGCACATCAAACAACAGACCATAAGATTAGCGTACGGCCGGTCTAGGGATGTACAATGAGCCATTACGATGACGTAGCACACAACAATGTCGTACACACAATTTCGCTCCCTTTAGATTCCTTATTACTCTAGTGAAAGCAGCCTACGAAGAACAAAGCACGGTGCAAATTCCATAAAGAGATAAAACTGCGGCTGACGAAATAGTTTACATTACTGAGTAATATGGAAATAACTTGCATCAAGGAATTCCATCAACGGTCATGAACAGCACCAATGTGACGTAAATCGCAGATCAAGTCTAGACGGTGGAAGGTCTCATTTACAACACTTGATTTGTCAAAAAGGCACTGTTGCCGGCGTACGACTTAGCTTTAGCGGCGCAGATGTAATAAGTAGATCATCATTTTTACTTTAACGCAGTAAATACAATGGAGAACCAAAATTAATCAGATACCGAATGCACTTTCTGCAGTGATCGAGAGAACGTGACCTAGATCCATTATCTTTACAACGGAAGTCCTGTCAGTGTTAGATATCACAACATTGATTGGAGAGCAGTGTCAGTGTTAGATATCACAACATTGATTGGAGAGCAGTGTCAGTGTTAGATATCACAACATTGATTGGAGAGCAGTGTCAGTGTTAGATATCACAACATTGATTGGAGAGCAGTGTCAGTGTTAGATATCACAACATTGATTGGAGAGCAGTGTCAGTGATAGATATCACAACATTGATTGGAGAGCAGTGTCAGTGATAGATATCACAACATTGATTGGAGAGCAGTGTCAGTGTTAGATATCACAACATTGATTGGAGAGCAGTGTCAGTGTAGAAATCACAACATTGATTGGAGAGCAGTGTCAGTGTAGAAATCACAACATTGATTGGAGAGCAGTGTCAGTGATAGATATCACAACATTGATTGGAGAGCAGTGTCAGTGTAGAAATCACAACATTGATTGGAGAGCAGTGTCAGTGTTAGATATCACAACATTGATTGGAGAGCAGTGTCAGTGTTAGATATCACAACATTGATTGGAGAGCAGTGTCAGTGATAGATATCACAACATTGATTGGAGAGAAGTGTCAGTGTTAGAAATCACAACATTGATTGGAGAGCAGTGTCAGTGTTAGAAATCACAACATTGATTGGAGAGCAGTGTCAGTGTTAGAAATCACAACATTGATTGGAGAGCAGTGTCAGTGTTAGAAATCACAACATTGATTGGAGAGCAGTGTCAGTGTTAGAAATCACAACATTGATTGGAGAGCAGTGTCAGTGTTAGATATCACAACATTGATTGGAGAGCAGTGTCAGTGTTAGATATCACAACATTGATTGGAGAGCAGTGTCAGTGTTAGATATCACAACATTGATTGGAGAGCAGTGTCAGTGTTAGATATCACAACATTGATTGGAGAGAAGTGTCAGTGATAGATATCACAACATTGATTGGAGAGCAGGTTCAGTGATAGATATCACAACATTAATTGGAGAGAAGTGTCAGTTTTAGATATCACAACATTAATTGCCTTATCTGATCTGTTTATTTCTGCTTTCTTTTGATTCAGCCACTCATCTAACTTCAGTTGTATCCACTCATCTACCTTCAGTTATATCCACTCATATTCTACCTTCAGTTATATCCACTCATTTACCTTCAGTTATATCCACTTAACTACCTTCAGTTATATCCACTCATCTACCTTCAGTTATATCCACTTAACTACCTTCAGTTATATCCACTCATTTACCTTCAGTTATATCCACTTAACTACCTTCAGTTATATCCACTCATCTACCTTCAGTTATATCCACTCATCTACCTTCAGTTATATCCACACATCTACCTTCAGTTATATCCACTTAACTACCTTCAGTCATATCCACTTGTCTACCTTCAGTCATATCCACTCATCTACCTTCAGTTATATCCACTCATCTACCTTCAGTTATATCCACTCATCTACCTTCAGTTATATCCACTTGTCTACCTTCAGTTATATCCACTTAACTACCTTCAGTTATATCCACTCATCTACCTTCAGTTATATCCACTCATCTACCTTCAGTTATATCCACTTAACTACCTTCAGTTATATCCACTCATCTACCTTCAGTTATATCCACTTAACTACCTTCAGTTATATCCACTCATATTCTACCTTCAGTTATATCCACTCATTTACCTTCAGTTATATCCACTTAACTACCTTCAGTTATATCCACTCATCTACCTTCAGTTATATCCACTTAACTACCTTCAGTTATATCCACTCATCTACCTTCAGTTATATCCACTCATCTACCTTCAGTTATATCCACTCATCTACCTTCAGTTATATCCACTCATCTACCTTCAGTTATATCCACTCATCTACCTTCAGTTATATCTACTCATCTACCTTCAATAAACACTCATCTACCTTCAGTTATATCCACTCATCTACCTTCAGTTATATCCACTTGTCTACCTTCAGTTATATCCACTCATTTACCTTCAGTTATATCCACTCATCTTCTACCTTCAGTTATATCCACTCATTTACCTTCAGTTATATCCACTCATTTACCTTCAGTTATATCCACTTGTCTACCTTCAGTTATATCCACTCATTTACCTTCAGTTATATCCACTCATCTACCTTCAGTTATATCCACTCATCTACCTTCAGTTATATCCACTCATCTACCTTCAGTTATATCCACTCATCTACCTTCAGTTATATCCACTCATCTACCTTCAGTTATATCCACTTGTCTACCTTCAGTTATATCCACTCATCTACCTTCAGTTATATCCACTCATCTACCTTCAGTTATATCCACTTAACTACCTTCAGTCATATCCACTTGTCTACCTTCAGTTATATCCACTCATCTTCTACCTACAGTTATATCCACTCATTTACCTTCAGTTATATCCACTCATTTACCTTCAGTTATATCCACTTGTCTACCTTCAGTTATATCCACACATCTACCTTCAGTTATATCCACTTAACTACCTTCAGTCATATCCACTTGTCTACCTTCAGTTATATCCACTCATCTACCTTCAGTTATATCCACTCATCTACCTTCAGTTATATCCACTCATCTACGTTCAGTTATATCCACTTGTCTACCTTCAGTTATATCCACTTAACTACCTTCAGTTATATCCACTCATCTTCTACCTTCAGTTATATCCACTCATCTACCTTCAGTTATATCCACTCATCTACCTTCAGTTATATCCACTCATTTACCTTCAGTTATATCCACTCATCTACCTTCAGTTATATCCACTTGTCTACCTTCAGTTATATCCACTTAACTACCTTCAGTTATATCCACTCATCTTCTACCTTCAGTTATATCCACTCATCTACCTTCAGTTATATCCACTCATCTACCTTCAGTTATATCCACTCATCTACCTTCAGTTATATCCACTCTTCTACCTTCAGTTATATCCACTCATCTACCTTCAGTTATATCCACTCATCTACCTTCAGTTATATCCACACATCTAACTTCAGTTATATCCACTTAACTACCTTCAGTTATATCCACACATCTACCTTCAGTTATATCCACTCATCTACCTTCAGTTATATCCACACATCTACCTTCAGTTATATCCACTCATCTACCTTCAGTTATATCCACTCATCTACCTTCAGTTATATCCACACATCTACCTTCAGTTATATCCACACATCTACCTTCAGTTATATCCACACATCTACCTTCAGTTATATCCACTCATCTTCTACCTTCAGTTATATCCACTCATCTACCTTCAGTTATATCCACACATCTACCTTCAGTTATATCCACTTAACTACCTTCAGTCATATCCACTTGTCTACCTTCAGTTATATCCACTCATCTACCTTCAGTTATATCCACTCATCTACCTTCAGTTATATCCACTCATCTACCTTCAGTTATATCCACTTGTCTACCTTCAGTTATATCCACTTAACTACCTTCAGTTATATCCACTCATCTTCTACCTTCAGTTATATCCACTCATCTACCTTCAGTTATATCCACTCATCTACCTTCAGTTATATCTACTCATCTACCTTCAGTTATATCCACTCATCTACCTTCAGTTATATCCACTTGTCTACCTTCAGTTATATCCACTTAACTACCTTCAGTTATATCCACTCATCTTCTACCTTCAGTTATATCCACTCATCTACCTTCAGTTATATTCACTCATCTACCTTCAGTTATATCCACTCATCTACCTTCAGTTATATCCACTCATCTACCTTCAGTTATATCCACTCATCTACCTTCAGTTATATCCACTTGTCTACCTTCAGTTATATCCACTTAACTACCTTCAGTTATATCCACTCATATTCTACCTTCAGTTATATCCACTCATCTACCTTCAGTTATATCCACTCATCTACCTTCAGTTATATCTACTCATCTACCTTCAGTTATATCCACTCATCTACCTTCAGTTATATCCACTTGTCTACCTTCAGTTATATCCACTTAACTACCTTCAGTTATATCCACTCATCTTCTACCTTCAGTTATATCCACTCATCTACCTTCAGTTATATCCACTCATCTACCTTCAGTTATATCCACTCATCTACCTTCAGTTATATCCACTCTTCTACCTTCAGTTATATCCACTCATCTACCTTCAGTTATATCCACTCATCTACCTTCAGTTATATCCACTCATTTACCTTCAGTTATATCCACTTGTCTACCTTCAGTTATATCCACTCATTTACCTTCAGTTATATCCACTCATCTTCTACCTTCAGTTATATCCACTCATCTACCTTCAGTTATATCCACTCATCTACCTTCAGTTATATCCACTCATCTACCTTCAGTTATATCCACTCATCTACCTTCAGTTATATCCACTCATCTACCTTCAGTTATATCCACTCATCTACCTTCAGTTATATCCACTCATCTACCTTCAGTTATATCCACTCATTTACCTTCAGTTATATCCACTCATCTACCTTCAGTTATATCCACTCATTTACCTTCAGTTATATCCACTCATCTTCTACCTTCAGTTATATCCACACATCTACCTTCAGTTATATCCACTTGTCTACCTTCAGTTATATCCACTCATCTACCTTCAGTTATATCCACTCATTTACCTTCAGTTATATCCACTCATCTTCTACCTTCAGTTATATCCACTCATTTACCTTCAGTTATATCCACTCATTTACCTTCAGTTATATCCACTCATTTACCTTCAGTTATATCCACTCATCTTCTACCTTCAGTTATATCCACTCATTTACCTTCAGTTATATCCACTCATCTACCTTCAGTTATATCCACTTGTCTACCTTCTGTTATATCCACTCATCTACCTTCAGTTATATCCACACGTCTTCTACCTTCAGTTATATCCACTCATCTACCTTCAGTTATATCCACACATCTACCTTCAGTTATATCCACTTAACTACCTTCAGTTATATCCACTCGTCTACCTTCAGTTATATCCACTCATCTACCTTCAGTTATATCCACTCATTTACCTTCAGTTATATCCACTCATGTACCTTCAGTTATATCCACTCATCTACCTTCAGTTATATCCACTCATCTACCTTCAGTTATATCCACTCATTTACCTTCAGTTATATCCACTTGTCTACCTTCAGTTATATCCACTCATCTTCTACCTTCAGTTATATCCACTCATCTTCTACCTTCAGTTATATCCACTCATTTACCTTCAGTTATATCCACTTGTCTACGTTCAGTTATATCCACTCATCTACCTTCAGTTATATCCATTCTTCTACATTCAGTTATATCCACTCATCTACCTTCAGTTATATCCACTCATCTACCTTCAGTTATATCCACCCATCTACCTTCAGTTATATCCACTCATCTACCTTCAGTTATATCCACTTGTCTACCTTCAGTTATATCCACTCATGTACCTTCAGTTATATCCACTCGTCTACCTTTAGTTGTATCCACTCATCTACCTTCAGTTATATCCACTCATCTACCTTCAATTATATCCACTTGTCTACGTTCAGTTATATCCACTCATCTACCTTCAGTTATATCCACTCATCTACCTTCAGTTATATCCACTCATGTACCTTCAGTTATATCCACTCGTCTACCTTCAGTTGTATCCACTCATCTACCTTCAGTTATATCCACTCATCTACCTTCAGTTATATCCACTTGTCTACGTTCAGTTATATCCACTCATCTACCTTCAGTTATATCCACTCATCTACCTTCAGTTATATCCACTCATCTACCTTCAGTTATATCCACTCATCTATTTTTATTTGTATCCATTCTTCTACATTCAGTTATATCCACTCATCTACCTTCAGTTATATCCACCCATCTACCTTCAGTTATATCCACTCATCTACCTTCAGTTATATCCACTTGTCTACCTTCAGTTATATCCACTTAACTACCTTCAGTTATATCCACTCATCTTCTACCTTCAGTTATATCCACTCATCTACCTTCAGTTATATCCACTCATCTACCTTCAGTTATATCCACTCATCTACCTTCAGTTATATCCACTCTTCTACCTTCAGTTATATCCACTCATCTACCTTCAGTTATATCCACTCATCTACCTTCAGTTATATCCACTCATTTACCTTCAGTTATATCCACTTGTCTACCTTCAGTTATATCCACTCATTTACCTTCAGTTATATCCACTCATCTTCTACCTTCAGTTATATCCACTCATCTACCTTCAGTTATATCCACTCATCTACCTTCAGTTATATCCACTCATCTACCTTCAGTTATATCCACTCATCTACCTTCAGTTATATCCACTCATCTACCTTCAGTTATATCCACTCATCTACCTTTAGTTATATCCACTCATCTACCTTCAGTTATATCCACTCATTTACCTTCAGTTATATCCACTCATCTACCTTCAGTTATATCCACTCATTTACCTTCAGTTATATCCACTCATCTTCTACCTTCAGTTATATCCACACATCTACCTTCAGTTATATCCACTTGTCTACCTTCAGTTATATCCACTCATCTACCTTCAGTTATATCCACTCATTTACCTTCAGTTATATCCACTCATCTTCTACCTTCAGTTATATCCACTCATTTACCTTCAGTTATATCCACTCATTTACCTTCAGTTATATCCACTCATTTACCTTCAGTTATATCCACTCATCTTCTACCTTCAGTTATATCCACTCATTTACCTTCAGTTATATCCACTCATCTACCTTCAGTTATATCCACTTGTCTACCTTCTGTTATATCCACTCATCTACCTTCAGTTATATCCACACGTCTTCTACCTTCAGTTATATCCACTCATCTACCTTCAGTTATATCCACACATCTACCTTCAGTTATATCCACTTAACTACCTTCAGTTATATCCACTCGTCTACCTTCAGTTATATCCACTCATCTACCTTCAGTTATATCCACTCATTTACCTTCAGTTATATCCACTCATGTACCTTCAGTTATATCCACTCATCTACCTTCAGTTATATCCACTCATCTACCTTCAGTTATATCCACTCATTTACCTTCAGTTATATCCACTTGTCTACCTTCAGTTATATCCACTCATCTTCTACCTTCAGTTATATCCACTCATCTTCTACCTTCAGTTATATCCACTCATTTACCTTCAGTTATATCCACTTGTCTACGTTCAGTTATATCCACTCATCTACCTTCAGTTATATCCATTCTTCTACATTCAGTTATATCCACTCATCTACCTTCAGTTATATCCACTCATCTACCTTCAGTTATATCCACCCATCTACCTTCAGTTATATCCACTCATCTACCTTCAGTTATATCCACTTGTCTACCTTCAGTTATATCCACTCATGTACCTTCAGTTATATCCACTCGTCTACCTTCAGTTGTATCCACTCATCTACCTTCAGTTATATCCACTCATCTACCTTCAATTATATCCACTTGTCTACGTTCAGTTATATCCACTCATCTACCTTCAGTTATATCCACTCATCTACCTTCAGTTATATCCACTCATGTACCTTCAGTTATATCCACTCGTCTACCTTCAGTTGTATCCACTCATCTACCTTCAGTTATATCCACTCATCTACCTTCAGTTATATCCACTTGTCTACGTTCAGTTATATCCACTCATCTACCTTCAGTTATATCCACTCATCTACCTTCAGTTATATCCACTCATCTACCTTCAGTTATATCCACTCATCTATTTTCATTGTATCCATTCTTCTACATTCAGTTATATCCACTCATCTACCTTCAGTTATATCCACCCATCTACCTTCAGTTATATCCACTCATCTACCTTCAGTTATATCCACTTGTCTACCTTTAGTTATATCCACTCATGTACCTTCAGTTATATCCACTCGTCTACCTTCAGTTGTATCCACTCATCTACCTTCAGTTATATCCACTCATCTACTTTCAGTTATATCCACTCATCTACCTTCAGTTGTATCCACCCTTCTACCTTCAGTTATATCCACTCATCTACCTTCAGTTATATCCACTTGTCTACCTTTAGTTATATCCACTCATGTACCTTCAGTTATATCCACTCGTCTACCTTCAGTTGTATCCACTCATCTACCTTCAGTTATATCCACTCATCTACTTTCAGTTATATCCACTCATCTACCTTCAGTTGTATCCACCCTTCTACCTTCAGTTACACCCACTCGTCTACCTTCAGTTACACCCACTCGTCTACCTTCAGTTATATCCACTCATCTACCTTCAGTTACACCCACTCATCTACCTTCAGTTACACCCACTCATATACCTTCAGTTATATCCACTCATCTACCTTCAGTTATATCCACTCATCTATTTTCATTTGTATCCATTCGTCTACATTCAGTTATATCCACTCATCTACCTTCAGTTATA
This sequence comes from Megaustenia siamemsis, assembly GCA_032433765.1. NCBI lineage: Eukaryota > Metazoa > Mollusca > Gastropoda > Stylommatophora > Ariophantidae > Megaustenia > Megaustenia siamemsis. The sequence goes on along the minus strand of JAVIAB010000025.1, from coordinate 35,914,930 downwards.
TCCACTCATCTACCTTCAGTTATATCCACTCATCTACCTTCAGTTATACCCACTCGTCTACCTTCAGTTACACCCACTCGTCTACCTTCAGTTACACCCACTCGTCTATCTGTGATAACACCGGTGAGAAAGATGCAGTTATCTATACAGACAGATCTGTAAGTCGACACCAAAGAAGTGCATTGGCATTTGCAGCACGCTCGACAGGCACAATAGTCAAGGAAGACAGTGACGTCATGACCACGAGTAGCATGATAATGGATGCAGTGGCAGTGACCAAGGCATTCAAATGGTTAGAGTCACAAGACTACACCCACGCATGTATACTGAGTGATTCGATGAGCATGATAAGAAAAGTGGAGGCGGGCTCTGTACGCATGCAATGGGTAGAGTCATTGCAGAGATCCAAAATACGTAAGGTCACCTTTGTCTATGTCCCTGGACATGCGAGAGTACGGGGAAATGAAAGAGCGGACAGGTTGGCTAGCTGCACTGTCGTTGAGGTCGGGCAACCAATGGATCGGGCGGACATCATCAATGTCCTCCAAAATGTGGGAAGATTACATGACTTCGACAAACACAGATCCACGCCACTTCTTCGGATGATGGAAATGGGAGTTAAGTTGGGCACAGCCAGAAATGAGACACTTAGTGGCCGTGTAAGAAGACTTATCAACCAACACAGACCTGGAGTCGTCAGTCGCTGGACACTGAGGGAATTGCTGAGGAGGGGATATGAGCACCTATGGACATGTTCGGAGTGCAAAGATGATGACCTGCAAATACCTCAATAACTTAATAAGTATAAGTATACACAAGCCATGGATACAAACAATAACTTTGTTATATCTTTATAAGTATACACAACCCATGGATACAAACAATAACTTTGTTATATCTTTATAAGTATACACAAGCCATGGATACAAACAATGACTTTGTTATATCTTTATAAGTATACACAAGCCATGGATACAAACAATAACTTTGTTATATCTTTATAAGTATACACAAACATACGGATACAAACAATAACTTTGTTATATCTTTATAAGTATACACAAGCCATGGATACAAACAATAACTTTGTTATATCTTTATAAGTATACACAAGCCATGGATACAAACAATAACTTTGTTATATCTTTATAAGTATACACAAACATACGGATACAAACAATAATGTTGTTATTTTTCTTCAGGAATGGGACACAAAACTTGAAGAACTAGCCCAGAACTTGGCACAACAATGCAAGTGGGGTCACTCTTCCTCAGAAAGTAGGACTAAGGTAGCTGGTTACAGATATATAGGGGAGAATCTTTATCTAGGCTCAGGTAACTTTGTTACATTTGAGTTGAGTCTGATCAAAATGTTACGAACACAGTTGTCTAGGTACTTACAGAATTCTAAAATATGACAAAACAATCATATTACATTCTATCAGCTTGGATGTCATTACACTACATTCTATCAGTTTAGACGTCATGACACTACATTCTATCAGTTTCGATGTCATGACACTACACTCTATCAGTTTGGACGTCATCACACTACATTCTATCAGTTTGGATGTCATTACACAACATTCTATAAGCTTGGATGTCATCACATTACATTCTATCAGTTTGGATGTCATCACACTACATTATATCAGTTTGGATGTCATCACACTACATTTTATCAGTCTGGATGCCATCACACTACATTTTATCAGTTCAGATGTTATGACACTACATTCTATCAGTTAGGATTTAATTAAACTACATTCTATCAGTGTGGACTTCATTTACACTACATTCTAACAGTTTAGATTTCATTACACTACATTCTATCAGTTTGGATGTCATCACACTACATTCTATAAGCTTGGATGTCATCACACTACATTCTATCAGTTTGTATGTCATCACACTACATTCTATCAGTTTGGATGTCATCATACTACATTCTATCAGTTTGGATGTCATCATACTACATTCTATAAGTTTGGATGTCATCACACTACATTCTAACAGTTTTTATGTCATCACACTACATTTTGATTCAACAATTTCTCATTCTACAATTTTGATTATTTCTTGGTGCTTTACTTTCTCAAATGCTTTGGTATAATCTATGAAACATAGGTATAGATCTGTTTTCACCTCTATAGCTTTTTCTACTAAAGATCTTATGATGTATATAGCATTGTTCGTTCCATTATCTCTAACAAAACCACACTGTTCATCATTAATTTCTGGACTGATTTTATATATATATATATATATATATATATATATATATATATATATATATATATATATATATATATATATATATATATATATATTACTATCATCATCATCAAGTACCGGGCCTACTGGCGTAGGTGATCATGTCTCTCCACAACTTTTGATCTCGGCAGCTGTTTATCATTTCTGTTGTTGACCTTCTGCCAAGTCATTCTCGTAAGCTGTCTGTTGTTTTTTCTCTTTGCTTCCCTCTATCTCTTCGTCCCTCAATTTTTCCAGTTGTTACAATATATTCCAGTTGTTCTCTTCACAATACATGGCCAAACATGATGATTGTATCTTCCTAATATTGGAAATTAGCTCTCTTTTTGCTTTGACCTCTCTCAGAACATCTTCATTACTCTTCTTAGTTGTCCATGGTACTCTCAACATTCTTCTGTAAAACCACATTTCTACAGACTCCAGTGATTTTCTTGTCTGTTGTCCTATTGTCCATGACTCGCATCCATATGTTAAGACTGGCTCTACATAACATTTAAGAACTCTTTTTCTTGTTTCTATTGTCAAAAATGGGTTGCATAGTATCTTCCTCATTTTTGGAAAGCTGCTTTTGCCTGAGCCATTCTGTATTACTATAGATTGTCATAAATGATGATCATGAATCGCTACGTATCACTATAGATGATGATGATGAATCTCTACGTATCACTATAGATGTTGATGATGAATTGCTACGTATCACTATAGATGATAATGAATCTCTACGTATCACTACAGATGATGATGAATCTCTACGTATCACTATAGATGATGATGAATCTCTACGTATCACTATAGATGATGATGAATCTCTACGTATCACTATAGATGATGATGAATCTCTACGTATCACTATAGATGATGATGAATCGCTATGTATCACTATAGATGATGATGAATCTCTATGTATCACTATAGATGTTGATGATGAATCTCTATGTATCACTATAGATGTTGATGATGAATCTCTACGTATCACTATAGATGTTGATGATGAATCTCTACGTATCACTATAGATGATGATGATGAATCTCTACGTATCACTATAGATGATGATGATGAATCTCTACGTATCACTATAGATGATGATGATGAATCTCTACGTATGAATATAGATGTTGATGATGAATCACTACGTATCACTATAGATGTTGATGATGAATCTCTACGTATCACTATAGATGTTGATGATGAATCTCTACGTATCACTATAGATGTTGATGATGAATCTCTACGTATCACTATAGATGTTGATGATGAATCTCTGCGTATCCCTATAGATGTTGATGATGAATCACTACGTATCACTATAGATGATGAATCACTACGTATCACTATAGATGATGATGATGAATCTCTACGTATCACTATAGATGTTGATGATGAATCACTACGTATCACTATAGATGATGATGATGAATTACTACGTATCACTATAGATGTTGATGATGAATCTCTACGTATCACTATAGATGATGATGATGAATTACTACGTATCACTATAGATAACCACTAACTTATTCTCTTAGGCTCGTTTGCACCAGTTGACGTTGTCCAGCTCTGGTACGATGAGGTGAAAGACTACAATTACAATACTGGCAGCTGTGCACAAGGCAAGGCGTGTGGACACTATACTCAGGTCTGTACCACTATCCGTCTCACTACCGTTTGCATCATGTAGGGAGTTCAAATGTTATGTAGAGCCAGTCTTAACATACGGATGCGAGTCATGGACAATAGGACAACAGACAAGAAAATCACCGGAGTCTGTAGAAATGTGGTTTTACAGAAGAATGTTGAGAATACCATGGACAGCTAAGAAGAGTAATGAAGATGTTCTGAGAGAGGTCAAAGCAAAAAGAGAGTTAATTTCCAATATTAGGAAGAGACAATCATCATTTTTTGGCCAAGTAATGAGAAGAGAACAACTGGAATATATTGTAACAACTGGAAAAATTGAGGGACGAAGAGATAAAGGGAAGCAAAGAGAAAAAATAACATACATCTTAAGAGAATGGCTTGGCAGAAGGTCAACAACAGAAATGATAAATAGCTGCCGAGATCGAAAGTTGTGGAGAGACATGATCACCTACGCCACTAGGCCCGGTACTTGATGATGATGATGAGGGAGTTCAAACCCGATTCTTACCAACCATGCAGTGATGGAGGGTGTCCGGTTAGCGCAATCGATAGGCGGTTGGCTTACCACGGCAACAGCCGGGGTTCGTAATCCTGGCGAGGACACCTGGGTTTTACTAATTCCCTAAAAATTAGTAGGAGCCGCGATAGCTCAGTGGTTAGTGAACTGGACTACTACGGACAAGGGGTAGGGTTCGATCCCAACCGACGGCTCCGGGTTCACCCAGCCTTAAATGGGTACCGGATTTTTTCTGGGAAAGTAAAAGCAGCACGGGCGTAATACCGACCACATTACCCCAAAAATCATGTGCTGAAGGTCTGTAAAATATAGGGTCACTAACACCATATTTCCCTATACGCCACTTGGCGTGACGGGGGGTACTTTACTTTTTTTTTTTTATGCAGTGATGGGGTCGGTTCTATATCATTGGATACATAATGTAAAGTTACTTCCCTTGGAAAGCCAGGCAGTTCACGAGGAAGTAAGATCAGACATAGACAATATGATATCAGGGGACATAACTCAGGAATAAAGGACTAACCATATCAAACAAAAGGTGTAAAAGCCTAGCATCGTGAAGTACCGACCCTACATGCCTTGGCGATCATGATTTTCCACAACTTTCTATCTCTACACTTTGTTTATTAATTCTGTTCTTGACTTCCTACAACACAATTCTCTTATATAATTGACTTCCTACCACACAATTCTCTTATATAATTGACTACCTACCACACAATTCTCTTATATAATTGACTACCTACCACACAATTCTCTTATATAATTTACTTCCTACCACACAATTCTCTTATATAATTGACTACCTACCACACAATTCTCTTATATAATTTACTTCCTACCACACAATTCTCTTATATAATTGACTACCTACCACACAATTCTCTTATATAATTGACTTCCTACCACACAATTCTCTTATATAATTGACTACCTACCACACAATTCTCTTATATAATTGACTTCCTACCTCACAATTCTCTTATATAATTGACTTCCTACCACACAATTCTCTTATATAATTGACTACATACCACACAATTCTCTTATATAATTGACTATCTACCACACAATTCTCTTATATAATTTACTTCCTACCACACAATTCTCTTATATAAAATTGACTACCTACCACACAATTCTCTTATATAATTGACTACCTACCACACAATTCTCTTATATAATTGACTTCCTAACACACAATTCTCTTATATAATTGACTACCTACCACACAATTCTCTTATATAATTGACTACCTACCACACAATTCTCTTATATAATTGAATACCTACCACACAATTCTCTTATATAATTGACTTCCTACCACACAATTCTCTTATATAATTGACTACCTACCACACAATTCTCTTATATAATTGACTACCTACCACACAATTCTCTTATATAATTGACTTCCTACCACACAATTCTCTTATATAACTGACTTCCTACCACACAATTCTCTTATATAATTGACTACCTACCACACAATTCTCTTATATAATTGACTTCCTACCACACAATTCTCTTATATAATTGACTACCTACCACACAATTCTTTTTTATAATTGACTACCTACCACACAATTCTCTTATATAATTGACTACCTACCACACAATTCTCTTATATAATTGACTACCTACCACACAATTCTCTTATATAATTGACTACCTACCACACAATTCTCTTATATAATTGACTACCTACCACACAATTCTCTTATATAATTGACTACCTACCACACAATTCTTTTATATAATTGACTACCTACCACACAATTCTCTTATATAATTGACTTCCTTCCACACAATTCTCTTATATAATTGACTTCCTACAACACAATTCTCTTATATAATTGACTTCCTACCATACAATTCTCTTATATAATTGACTACCTACCACACAATTCTCTTATATAATTGACTACCTACCACACAATTCTCTTATATAATTTACTTCCTACCACACAATTCTCTTATATAATTGACTACCTACCACACAATTCTCTTATATAATTGACTTCCTACCACACAATTCTCTTATATAATTGACTACCTACCACACAATTCTCTTATATAATTGACTTCCTACCACACAATTCTCTTATATAATTGACTTCCTACCACACAATTCTCTTATATAATTGACTACCTACCACACAATTCTCTTATATAATTGACTACCTACCACACAATTCTCTTATATAATTGACTACCTACCACACAATTCTCTTATATAATTGACTACCTATCACACAATTCTCTTATATAATTGACTTCCTACCATACAATTCTCTTATATAATTGACTACCTACCACACAATTCTCTTATATAATTGACTTCCTACCACACAATTCTCTTATATAATTGACTTCCTACCACACAATTCTCTTATATAATTGACTACCTATCACACAATTCTCTTATATAATTGACTACCTACCACACAATTCTCTTATATAATTGACTACCTACCACACAATTCTCTTATATAATTGACTACCTACCACACAATTCTCTTATATAATTTACTACCTATCACACAATTCTCTTACATAATTGACTACCTACCACACAATTCTGTTGGGTATGTACTCTTCAGGATGGTACACCATGTCACAGGTATTCCTGTCAATCTCTTGAAGCTGTCAGTCAATTTTAGTTCTTTGTCTGTCTCTATCTTAATGGCACACCCTCTCATAAGTTCTCCTGTCAATCTCAGGAAGCTGACAGTAAACTTTAGTCTTGGTCTGCCTCTATGCCTCTTATCCTGTAATTTCTACTTTAGTTTGACTTTTGGTAGTTTACTGTATCTTTTTTATCTTTTTCTTCTTTTTAGTTCTCCGTGGAGCATAGGTCTTTAACAAACACTTTTAGTTCCCCATGGAGCATAGGTCTTCAACAAACACTTTTAGTTCTCCGTGGAGCATAGGTCTTCAACAAACACTTTTAGTTCTCCGTGGAGCATAGGTCTTCAACAAACACTTTTAGTTCTCCGTGGAGCATAGGTCTTCAACAAACACTTTTAGTTCCCCATGGAGCATAGGTCTTCAACAAACACTTTTAGTTCTCCGTGGAGTATAGGTCTTCAACAAACACTTTTATTTCTCCGTGGAGCATAGGTCTTCAACAAACACTTTTAGTTCTCCATGGAACATAGGTCTTCAACAAACACTTTTAGTTCTCCGTGGAGCATAGGTCTTCAACAAACACTTCTAGTTCTCCGTGGAGCATAGGTCTTCAACAAACACTTTTAGTTCTCCAACAAACACTTTTAGTTCTCCGTGGAGCATAGGTCTTCAACAAACACTTTTAGTTCTCCGTGGAGCATAGGTCTTCAACAAACACTTTTAGTTCTCCATGGAGCATAGGTCTTCAACAAACACTTTTAGTTCTCCGTGGAGCATAGGTCTTCAACAAACACTTTTAGTTCTCCGTGGAGCATAGGTCTTCAACAAACACTTTTAGTTCCCCATGGAGCATAGGTTTTCAACAAACACTTTTAGTTCTCCGTGGAGCATAGGTCTTCAACAAACACTTTTAGTTCTCCATGGAGCATAGGTCTTCAACAAACACTTTTATTTCTCCGTGGAGCATAGGTCTTCAACAAACACTTTTAGTTCTCCGTGGAGCATAGGTCTTCAACAAACACTTTTAGTTCTCCGTGGAGCATAGGTCTTCAACAAACACTTTTAGTTCTCCATGGAGCATAGGTCTTCAACAAACACTTTTAGTTCTCCGTGGAGCATAGGTCTTCAACAAACACTTTTAGTTCTCCATGGAGCATAGGTCTTCATCAAACACTTTTAGTTCTCCATGAAGCATAGGTCTTCAACAAACACTTTTAGTTCTCCGTGGAGCATAGGTCTTCAACAAACACTTTTAGTTCCCCATGGAGCTTAGGTCTTCAACAAACACTTTTAGTTCCCCATCGAGCTTAGGTCTTCAACAAACACTTTTAGTTCCCCATGGAGTATAGGCCTTCAACAAACACTTTTAATTCCCCATCGAGCTTAGGTCTTCAACAAACACTTTTAGTTCCCCATGGAGCTTAGGTCTTCAACAAACACTTTTAGTTCCCCATCGAGCTTAGGTCTTCAACAAACACTTTTAGTTCCCCATGGAGTATAGGCCTTCAACAAACACTTTTAATTCCCCATCGAGCTTAGGTCTTCAACAAACACTTTTAGTTCCCCATCGAGCTTAGGTCTTCAACAAACACTTTTAGTTCCCCATGGAGCATAGATCTTCATCAAACACTTTTAGTTCTCCATGGAGCATAGGTCTTCAACAAACACTTTTAGTTCTCCATGGAGCATAGGTCTTCAACAAACACTTTTAGTTCTCCATGGAGCATAGGTCTTCAACAAACACTTTTAGTTCTCCATGAAGCATAGGTCTTCAACAAACACTTTTAGTTCTCCGTGGAGCATAGGTCTTCAACAAACACTTTTAGTTCCCCATGGAGCTTAGGTCTTCAACAAACACTTTTAGTTCTCCGTGGAGCATAGGTCTTCAACTAACACTTTTAGTTCCCCATGGAGTATAGGCCTTCAACAAACACTTTTAATTCCCCATCGAGCTTAGGTCTTCAACAAACACTTTTAGTTCCCCATCGAGCTTAGGTCTTCAACAAACACTTTTAGTTCCCCATCGAGCTTAGATCTTCAACAAACTCTTTTAGTTCCCCTCGAGCTTAGGTCTTCAACAAACACTTTTAGTTCCCCATGGAGCTTAGGTCTTCAACAAACACTTTTAGTTCCCCATTGAGCCTAGGTCTTCAACAAACACTTTTAGTTCCCCATGGAGCATAGGCCTTCAACAAACACTTTCAGTTCCCCATGGAGCATAGATCTTCAACAAACACTTTTAGTTCCCCATTGAGCATAGGTCTTCAACAAACACTTTTAGTTCCCCATGGAGCATAGGTCTTCAACAAACACTTTTAGTTCTCCATGGAGCATAGGTCTTCAACAAACACTTGTAGTTCCCCATGGAGCATAGGTCTTCAACAAACACTTTTAGTTCCCCATCGAGCTTAGGTCTTCAACAAACACTTTTAGTTCCCCATCGAGCTTAGGTCTTCAACAAACACTTTTAGTTCCCCATCGAGCTTAGGTCTTCAACAAACACTTTTATTTTTCCCATGGAGCATAGGCCTTCAACAAACACTTTCAGTTCCCCATGGAGCATAGGTCTTCAACAAACACTTTCAGTTCCCCATGGAGCATAGGCCTTCAACAAACACTTTCAGCTCCCTGTGGAGCATAGGTCTTCAACAAACACTTTCAGCTCCCTGTGGAGCATAGGTCTTCAACAAACACTTTCAGCTCCCTGTGGAGCATAGGTCTTCAACAAACACTTTCAGCTCCCTGTGGAGCATAGGTCTTCAATAAACACTTTCCACACTGTTCTGTGTCTTGCTAATCTTTTAAGATCATTCCATGTCTTTCCCATCATATTTTTCTCTCCTTCCACCTGTTTTCTCAAAGTATATTTTGGTCTTCCCTTTTGTCTCCTGCCCTGGGTATTCCATAAAAGGGCTGTCGTGTAATACTCTCAGCCGGCTTCCACAGTCTGTGTCCTATCCAGCGCCATCATCTTCACTGTATCACTTTATCCACTGCTATTTGGTTGGTACTTTTCCATAATCCTACACTAGTAAATTTTATCCTGCCATTTTCATCCTTTCATTTTGCACAAGCAACCATGAATGAAGATCTGTATCTTTGTGATTGTCATTTTTGTTTTTCTCCATGTTTCACAGCCATATTATAGGACTGAATTTTTTATGTTTGTATATAACCTAATTTCTTTGGATTTCCATGTCTCCTGGTGCAATGTAGGCTCCTCTTGCTGTGTGTATCCTTATTTTGGTATCATTCTCTGTTCCTCCCTCTTTGTCTATATTACTGCCCAGATATATGTAAGATTGTACGTCTAGTATAGGTATTTCTCCTATAGTTATTTGGTTATTGCCAACTGCATTCATTCTCATGATATTGCTCTTATCTCTATTTATTTCCAGTCCCAGCTGTTGTGAACTCTCATCAAGAATGCTCATTTTATCTTGCATCTGTATCTTTCTGTCTCCATACAGTTTATTTCTCTTATTTGATTTTATTATTTTTTTTTCCATGTTTACTTCTTTTAAAAAGTTCATTGATTTTCTTCTTTATCCACCCAATTGTTCCCATTCTTCTGTAAATCCACATTTCAAGGGTTTCAATTTTTGTTTCTGTTTTCTGACTTAGTGTCCATGTTTCTGTACCATACAAGAGTCTTGAGAAGATTTAACACTTAAGTAGTCACTTGCTGCTATTGTTTGCTTTGATGGGAGTGTCTATTTCTTGTTTGGTAACAATTTGTTTTTTGCTCTAATCTTCTTTTGTTTACTTCTGTCTCACATTTACCACCTTGTGTTATGTTCTAGATAGTATATTCTTCAACCCTGTCTAGAATCTGTGCATCTTTCTTGATATAGTCTTGTGGGTTTTGTTTGTATTCTCAGTTTGTTATCATAGTTTTTGTTTACTTCTTTAACAAGTTGTTGTATTTTTTGTGTTCTCAATTCGGTGCACTGGCCACTCTTCTCAGACAAGACAATAAATGTTGAGGTTATTAGGTCACATCTTGTATATCCTATGTTGTATATCCTATGTTGTATATCCCATGTTGTATATCCTATGTTGTATATCCCATGTTGTATATCCTATGTTGTATATCCTATGTTGTATATCCCATGTTGTATATCATATGTTGTATATTCTATGTTGTATATCCCATGTTGTATATCCTATGGTGTATATCCTATGTTGTATATCATATGTTGCATATTCTATGTTGTATATCATATGTTGTATATCTCATGTTGCATATCCTATGTTGTATATCCTATGTTGTACATCCCATGTTGCATATCCTGTTGCATATCCTATGTTGTATATCCCATGTTGTATATCCTATGTTGTACATCTCATGTTGTATATCCCATGTTGTATATCTCATGCTGTATATCCCATGTTATATATCCCATGTCGTATGTCATATCTTGTATATCCCATGTTGTTTATCCTGTTGTATATTCTATGTTGTATATCATATGTTGTATATCCTATGTTGTATATCCCATGTTGCATATCCTGTTGTATATCTCATGTTGTAAATCCTATGTTGTATATCATATGTTGCATATTCTATGTTGTATATCTTATGTTGTATATCCTATGTTGTATATCCTATGTTGCATATCCTATGTTGTATATCCTATGTTGTATATCCCATGTTGTATATCCTATGTTGTATATACTATGTTGTATATCCTATGTTACACATCATATGTTGTATATCCTATGTTGTATATCCTATGTTGTATATCCTATGTTGTATATCCCATGTTGTATATCCTATGTTGTATATCCTATGTTGTATATCATAAGTTGTATATCATATATTGAATATATTATTGCACATAACAGTATTATTGAATGTAGCTATAGATAAAACGTCTCTGTGTTGTTATTTGTGAAATATTTTCAGTTTATTGTTGCTTCCTTCTTGAGGTTGTGTGGGCTGACAGCAAGGCTGTTGGTTGTGGTGTCAAGTATTGCAGCAAAATCAAGGGTGCTCCTTTTGCTGGCTACTTCGTTGTGTGCCAGTATGGGCCAGGGTAAGGAGAAACTTAAGAATAATGTGGGCAGCTGTTAGTGACTGATTCAAGTAAAAATAGTATAGGAGACAATACCAGACCAATATTGGCACAATTGCTCTAACCTACCCATATCACACATGTTGCTCCCATGTGGTACTGGCAAATGGCACATTGGATATTGAATAAGAGAGAGCTATATAAAACGTTTGTACATGTTTAGCCTCCTGATACCATGATTGCAGTGATTGGAAAATTGACTATCTTTATGACACATAGTACCATTGCTGGTGTATGTCGGGGGGCAACGATAGAACCTGAGGGATAAAGGCCGCTTGGTCAAGCAGTCGCCACGACGTGTGCGACTCAGGATTTTTATTTCACCCCCGATAGAAAAAATCTTTTCTGTCTACCGCGGGCTTTGAACACCGAACGTCAGCTTTTCAGCCAGCGGAACAGTGGTTTTAGCCGCACGGCCACGCGCACCTCCTGAAAAATTGACAACAGTCAATAATTGGATTGATTGGGTTGGCTCACTACTTGAGAACACTGTGATAAGCCTGGGGGATTGTGGGGGTTGTCAATGTGAAACCAGTGAGAGAGGAAGCTACACGAGTATCATCATGTGCCATATTGGTGGGAGTAGGTGGTCATGTTGTTCCACAATTCTCTGTCCTCAGGGCTTTGTATCAATTCTACTATTGACTGTTTAACACAAAATATAACAAGTCGAATATACAGAGCTCACATTTGATAGATGCTACAGAGTTTAGACTGCTAATCCAGGAATGTCAAATCTTAATTTGTTTAACACAAAATATAACAAGTCGAATATACAGAGCTCACATTTGATAGATGCTACAGAGTTTAGACTGCTAATCCAGGAATGTCAAATCTTAATTTGTTTCACATAAAATATAACAAGACAAATATACAGAGCTCACATTTGATAGATGTTCCAGAGTTTAGACTGCTAATCCAGGAATGTCAAATCTTAATTTGTTTAACATAAAATATAACAAGACGAATATACAGAACTCCCATTTGATAGATGTTCCAGAGTTTAGACAGAGATAATCCAGGTATGTCAAATCTTAATTTGGGAATATAGTTGTGGAGTGTGCAAAAAGTGAAGCAGTAGAGAAAAGTGTTGATGTAGGAGAGGATTTTCTTTAGATATTGAGCATGTTTGAACTCTTTCAGTATGGAAAATTGTTAACAATACAACGGACGAGATTTCAGAAACAAAATTTTTCAATGGTTTGAAATATCAATTTAAATGTTTATATGTATCTAACACATAACATATTATAAATGGATATTTAGATAATTGAACAAGGAATTAGATTTAACTAATACCATGATGATACAAGACTTGTAAATAGAATACGGTTTGATGACGGTTTGCACAAATCAAATTTAGAGAGATGCACTCTGTGGAAAAACGTTTGCAACCGAAATTGGATTGAAATACAGTTCATCAAAACCATAAGTAAGAGTTAAAGATTGTTCCAGAATTGAAGTTTATATGAGAGTTATAATGAAAGTCTTGTTAACAGTTGAAAGTTTGTACTCCACTGTCTCAGGAACATCTCGGTAATTGATGACAAAGTCTGAGAAAGAAATCTACCTCTGAATATCACAAATAACATTGTCCATTCAAAGTGACACCAAGTCTTATAGAAATAATTACCCATTCTATGATGAAATTACTTGATGTGGTTTTGATATAAGAAATCACAGAGCCTGGATTTCTAACCCTGTCATTGGTGCTTCCTTATGTCCACAACTTACAAGCCTGTTCAAATAATGGTGACCAGCTCTAGTGCAACACTTTTCAAACTGCATGGAACTTATTTAATTTAACCAGCTTGATCTTAACATTTTCTTTATTATGTCATCTTTAGTTGACCTTTAACCACTTGATCATAACATTTTATTTATTCTGCCATCTTTAGTTGACCTTAACCCACTTGATCATAACATTTTCTTTATTATGTCATCTTTAGTTGACCTTAACCCACTTGATCATAACATTTTCTTTATTATGTCATCTTTAGTTGACCTTAACCCACTTGATCATAACATTTTCTTTATTATGTCATCTTTAGTTGTTCTGAGCTCTAGATAGAAACACTTGCCAGCATTTTTTGGTTGAAATGTGCCATGGGTATAGTAGTTCTACAGTTCTTAACATCTCACACTATCATTATAGGTGATAGTAGCTGTAGAGTTCTTAACATATCACACTATCATTATAGGTGATAGTAGCTGTAGAGTTCTTAACATCTCACACTATCATTATAGGTGATAGTAGCTGTAGAGTTCTTAACATATCACACTATCATTATAGGTGATAGTAGCTGTAGAGTTCTTAACATCTCACACTATCATTATAGGTGATAGTAGCTGTAGAGTTCTTAACACCTCACACTATCATTATAGGTGATAGTAGCTGTAGAGTTCTTAACATCTCACACTATCATTATAGGTGATAGTAGTTGTAGAGTTCTTAACATCTCACACTATCATTATAGGTGATAGTAGCTGTAGAGTTCTTAACATCTCACACTATCATTATAGGTGATAGTAGCTGTAGAATTCTTAACATCTCACACTTTCATTATAGGTGATAGTAGCTGTAGAGTTCTTAACACCTCACACTATCATTATAGGTGATAGTAGTTGTAGAGTTCTTAACACCTCACACTATCATTATAGGTGATAGTAGTTGTAGAGTTCTTAACATCTCACACTATCATTATAGGTGATAGTAGCTGTAGAGTTCTTAACATCTCACACTATCATTATAGGTGATAGTAGTTGTAGAGTTCTTAACATCTCACACTATCATTATAGGTGATAGTAGCTGTAGAGTTCTTAGTATCTCACACTATAATTATAGGTGATAGTAGTTGTAGAGTTCTTAACATCTCACACTATAATTATAGGTGATAGTAGTTGTAGAGTTCTTAGTACCTCACACTATCATTATAGGTGATAGTAGCTGTAGAGTTCTTAACATCTCACACTATCATTATAGGTGATAGTAGCTGTAGAGTTCTTAGTACCTCACATTATCATTATAGGTGATAGTAGTTGTAGAGTTCTTAGTATCTCACACTATCATTATAGGTGATAGTAGCTGTAGAGTTCTTAACATCTCACACTATAATTATAGGTGATAGTAGTTGTAGAGTTCTTAGTATCTACACTATAATTATAGGTGATAGTAGCTGTAGAATTCTTAACATCTCACACTTTCATTATAGGTGATAGTAGTTGTAGAGTTCTTAACATCTCACACTATCATTATAGGTGATAGTAGTTGTAGAGTTCTTAGTACCTCACACTATCATTATAGGTGATAGTAGTTGTAGAGTTCTTAGTATCTCACACTATCATTATAGGTGATAGTAGCTGTAGAGTTCTTAACATCTCACACTATCATTATAGGTGATAGTAGCTGTAGAGTTCTTAACATCTCACACTATCATTATAGGTGATAGTAGCTGTAGAGTTCTTAACATCTCACACTATCATTATATGTGATAGTAGTTGTAGAGTTCTTAACATCTCACACTATCATTATAGGTGATAGTAGTTGTAGAGTTCTTAGTATCTCACACTATCATTATAGGTGATAGTAGTTGTAGAGTTCTTAACATCTCACACTATCATTATAGGTGATAGTAGCTGTAGAGTTCTTAGTATCTCACACTATCATTATAGGTGATAGTAGCTGTAGAGTTCTTAACATCTCACACTATCATTATAGGTGATAGTAGTTGTAGAGTTCTTAGTATCTCACACTATAATTATAGGTGATAGTAGTTGTAGAGTTCTTAACATCTCACACTATAATTATAGGTGATAGTAGTTGTAGAGTTCTTAGTACCTCACACTATCATTATAGGTGATAGTAGCTGTAGAGTTCTTAGTATCTCACACTATAATTATAGGTGATAGTAGTTGTAGAGTTCTTAACATCTCACACTATAATTATAGGTGATAGTAGTTGTAGAGTTCTTAGTACCTCACACTATCATTATAGGTGATAGTAGCTGTAGAGTTCTTAACATCTCACACTATCATTATAGGTGATAGTAGCTGTAGAGTTCTTAGTACCTCACACTATCATTATAGGTGATAGTAGTTGTAGAGTTCTTAGTATCTCACACTATCATTATAGGTGATAGTAGCTGTAGACTTCTTAACATCTCACACTATAATTATAGGTGATAGTAGTTGTAGAGTTCTTAGTATCTCACACTATCATTATAGGTGATAGTAGCTGTAGAGTTCTTAACATCTCACACTATAATTATAGGTGATAGTAGTTGTAGAGTTCTTAGTATCTCACACTATAATTATAGGTGATAGTAGCTGTAGAATTCTTAACATCTCACACTTTCATTATAGGTGATAGTAGTTGTAGAGTTCTTAACATCTCACACTATCATTATAGGTGATAGTAGTTGTAGAGTTCTTAGTACCTCACACTATCATTATAGGTGATAGTAGTTGTAGAGTTCTTAGTATCTCACACTATCATTATAGGTGATAGTAGCTGTAGAGTTCTTAACATCTCACACTATCATTATAGGTGATAGTAGCTGTAGAGTTCTTAACATCTCACACTATCATTATAGGTGATAGTAGCTGTAGAGTTCTTAACATCTCACACTATCATTATATGTGATAGTAGTTGTAGAGTTCTTAACATCTCACACTATCATTATAGGTGATAGTAGTTGTAGAGTTCTTAGTATCTCACACTATCATTATAGGTGATAGTAGTTGTAGAGTTCTTAACATCTCACACTATCATTATAGGTGATAGTAGCTGTAGAGTTCTTAGTATCTCACACTATCATTATAGGTGATAGTAGCTGTAGAGTTCTTAACATCTCACACGATCATTATAGGTGATAGTAGTTGTAGAGTTCTTAGTATCTCACACTATAATTATAGGTGATAGTAGTTGTAGAGTTCTTAACATCTCACACTATAATTATAGGTGATAGTAGTTGTAGAGTTCTTAGTACCTCACACTATCATTATAGGTGATAGTAGCTGTAGAGTTCTTAACATCTCACACTATCATTATAGGTGATAGTAGCTGTAGAGTTCTTAGTACCTCACACTATCATTATAGGTGATAGTAGCTGTAGAGTTCTTAACATCTCACACTATAATTATAGGTGATAGTAGTTGTAGAGTTCTTAGTATCTCACACTATCATTATAGGAGATAGTAGTTGTAGAGTTCTTAACACCTCACACTATCATTATAGGTGATAGGAGTTGTAGAGTTCTTAGTATCTCACACTATCATTATAGGTGATAGTAGCTGTAGAGTTCTTAACATCTCACACTATAATTATAGGTGATAGTAGTTGTAGAGTTCTTAACATCTCACACTATAATTATAGGTGATAGTAGTTGTAGAGTTCTTAACATCTCACACTATAATTATAGGTGATAGTAGCTGTAGAGTTCTTAACATCTCACACTATCATTATAGGTGATAGTAGTTGTAGAGTTCTTAACATCTCACACTATAATTATAGGTGATAGTAGTTGTAGAGTTCTTAACATCTCACACTATAATTATAGGTGATAGTAGTTGTAGAGTTCTTAGTTTCTCACACTATCATTATAGGTGATAGTAGCTGTAGAGTTCTTAGTACCTCACACTATCATTATAGGTGATAGTAGCTGTAGAGTTCTTAGTACCTCACACTATCATTATAGGTGATAGTAGCTGTAGAGTTCTTAGTACCTCACACTATCATTATAGGTGATAGTAGCTGTAGAGTTCTTAGTACCTCACACTATCATTATAGGTGATAGTAGCTGTAGAGTTCTTAGTACCTCACACTATCATTATAGGTGATAGTAGCTGTAGAGTTCTTAACATCTCACACTATAATTATAGGTGATAGTAGTTGTAGAGTTCTTAACATCTCACACTATAATTATAGGTGATAGTAGTTGTAGAGTTCTTAACATCTCACACTATAATTATAGGTGATAGTAGTTGTAGAGTTCTTAACATCTCACACTATAATTATAGGTGATAGTAGTTGTAGAGTTCTTAACATCTCACACTATCATTATAGGTGATAGTAGTTGTAGAGTTCTTAACATCTCACACTATCATTATAGGTGATAGTAGTTGTAGAGTTCTTAACATCTCACACTATCATTATAGGTGATAGTAGCTGTAAGGTTCCTAATGTCTCACACTTGGAGGTCAGAGATTGAAAGTGAAAGTAAAACCCAGTCATACATATGAAAGTAAAACCCAGTCACACAAATTAAAGTAAAACCCAGTCACACATATGAAAGTAAAACCCAGTCACACAAATTAAAGTAAAACACAGTCACACAAATGAAAGTAAAACCCAGTCACACAAATTAAAGTAAAACCCAGTCACACATATGAAAGTAAAACCCAGTCACACAAATTAAAGTAAAACCAGTCACACAAATGAAAGTAAAACCCAGTCACACAAATTAAAGTAAAACCCAGTCACACATATGAAAGTAAAACCCAGTCACACAAATTAAAGCAAAACCCAGTCATACATATGAAAGTAAAACCCAGTCACACATATGAAAGTAAAACCCAGTCACACAAATTAAAGTAAAACCCAGTCACACATATGAAAGTAAAACCCAGTCACACAAATTAAAGTAAAATGCAGTCATACATATGAAAGTAAAACACAGTCACAGAAATGAAAGTAAAACCCAGCCACACAAATTAAAGTAAAACCCAGTCACACATATGAAAGTAAAACCCAGTCACACATATAAAAGTAAAACTCAGTCACACAAATTAAAGTAAAACCCAGTCATACATATGAAAGTAAAACCCAGTCACAGAAATGAAAGTAAAACCCAGTCACACAAATTAAAGTAAAACCCAGTCACACATATGAAAGAAATACCCAGTCACAGAAATGAAAGTAAAACCCAGTCACACAAATTAAAATAAAACCCAGTCACACAAATGAAAGTAAAACCCAGTCACACAAATGAAAGTAAAACCCAGTCACACAAATTAAAATAAAACCCAGTCACACATATTAAAATAAAACCCAGTTACACAAATGAAAGTAAAACCCAGTCACACAAATGAAAGTAAAACCCAGTCACACAAATGAAAGTAAAACCCAGTCACACAAATGAAAATAAAACCCAGTCACACACATTAAAATAAAACCCAGTCACACAAATGAAAGTAAAACCCAGTCACACAAATGAAAGTAAAACCCATCACAGTAAAGAAAGCAGACAAAGTCTTGTGTCTCCAACTAATATTGAAGGAAGATCATTCTTTATTTTCTGGCCCCTAGTGGCAACTACATAGGAGAGAAGCCATTCAAGACTGGAAATGCTTGCTCACAATGTCCAGATGATGTACGCGTTTGTGTCAATGGATTATGTGGTAAGCAACATATATTCATGAACTGTACAAATCAATCTTAAGTAAGAAATAAGTAATGTTGTATGGGTGTGAATGCATAAAGATAAAACAAATATACACACCAAGACAACCTTGAACACTACATGACTAAGAAAACAGTGATTGAATATTTTGGAGAAACAAAATCAACAAGAGATGCAATCAAAATACATATAATGAGAATAGTAGGTTATGTTAGTTTGATAATATGTGGATTACAAAATGAGAGCCAGTAACTGAGTGGATCAACGGGATGGATTAGAAGAACCAGTAACTGAGTGGATCAAAGGGACAGATTAGAAGAGCCAGTAACTGAGTGGATCAATGGGACAGATTAGAAGAGCCAGTAATTGAGTGGGATCAATGGGACAGATTAGAAGAGCCAGTAATTGAGTGGGATCAATGGGACTGATTAGAAGAGCCAGTAACTGAGTGGATCAATGGGACTGATTAGAAGAGCCAGTAACTGAGTGGATCAATGGGACTGATTAGAAGAGCCAGTAACTGAGTGGATCAATGGGACAGATTAGAAGCAGCATAATTATTGTGATAGAATAGAAGGTATGGTGTGTCCAAGAACAATGTAGGATTCTCTGTAGTCATTGACATATGTTCTCATATTATGGTTGATGGGAGATGTCTGATGAGGAACAAGCAGCTCTCAACTACAAGTAGGTAGTTGCAGGTAGTATAGGATATGTGTAAGGAAATCATTACCGGTAGATGAGTACAGTATGACTTCAGAGTACATCAAGTGATGATGTACAGAACTAAGCAGAACTACATCAAGTGATGATGTACAGAACTAAGCAGAACTACATCAAGTGATGATGTACAGAACTAAGCAGAACTACATCAAGTGATGATGTACAGAACTAAGCAGAACTACATCAAGTGATGATGTACAGAACTATGCAGAACTATAGAGTCATGATTAATTTAGATAATAACAGGATGAACTGATGATACTGGACAGTGAGTCAACAGCAAATCAACCTGAAGGAGTGTGTCAGTTGTACCTCCCATGTAAGTTGTACCTCTCATGTTAGTTGTACATCTCATATTAGTTGTACCTCTCATGTTAGTTTTACCTCTCATGATAGTTCAACCCCTCATATTAGTTGTACCTCTCATGTTAGTTGTACCCCTCATATTAGTTGTAACTCTCATGTTAGTTGTACCCCTTCTATTAGTTGTACCTCTCATGTTAGTTGTACCCCTTCTATTAGTTGTACCTCTCATGTTACTTGTACCCCTTCTATTAGTTGTACCCCTCATATTAGCTGTACTTCTCAAGTTAGTTGTACCCCTTCTATTAGTTGTACCCCTTCTATTAGTTGTACCCCTCATATTAGTTGTACCTCTCATGTTAGTTGTACCCCTCATATTAGTTGTACCTCTCATGTTAGTTGTACCCCTCATATTAGTTGTAACTCTCATGTTAGTTGTACCCCTTCTATTAGTTATACCTCTCATGTTAGTTGTACCCCTTCTATTAGTTGTACCTCTCATGTTACTTGTACCCCTTCTATTAGTTGTACCCCTTCTATTAGTTGTACCCCTCATATTAGTTGTACCTCTCATGTTAGTTGTACCCCTCATATTAGTTGTACCTCTCATGTTAGTTGTACCCCTCATATTAGTTGTACCTCTCATGTTAGTTGCACATCTCATATTAGTTGTACCTCTCATATTAGTTGTACCCCTAATATTAGTTGTACCCCTCATATTAGTTGTACCTCTCATATTAGTTGTACCTATCATGTCAGTTGTACCTCTCATATTAGTTGTACCTATCATGTCAGTTGTACCTCTCATATTAGTTGTACCCCTCATATTAGTTGTACCTCTCATGTTAGTTGACCCCTCATATCAGTTGTACCTCTCATGTTAGTTGTACCCCTCAAGTTAGTTGTACCCTTCATGTCAGTTGTACCTCTCATGTTAGTTGTACCACTCATATTAATTGTACCTCTCATGTTAGTTGACCCTCATATTAGTTGTACCTCTCATGTTAGTTGTACATCTCATATTAGTTGTACCTCTCTGTGTTAGTTGTACCTCTCATGTCAGATGTACCCCTCATGTTTGTTGTACCCCTCATATTAGTTGTATCTCTCATGTTTGTTGCATCCCTCATATTAGTTGTACCTCTCATGTTAGTTGTACCTCTCATATTAGTTGTACCTCTCATATTAGTTGTACCTCTTATGTTAGTTGTACATCCCATATTAGTTGTACCTCTCGTGTTAGTTGTACCTCTCATGTTAGTTGTATCCATCATGTCAGTTGTACCTCTCATGTTAGTTGTACCCCTCATATTAGTTGTACCTCTCAAGTTAGTTGTACCCCTCATATTAGTTGTACCTCTCATGTTAGTTGTACCTCTCATATTAGTTGTACCTCTCATGTTAGTTGTACATCTCATATTAGTTATACCTCTCTGTGTTAGTTGTACCCCTCATATTAGTTGTACCCCTCATATTAGTTGTACCCCTCATGTTAGTTGTACCCCACATATTAGTTGTACCTCTCATATTAATTGTACCCCTCATATTAGTTGTACCCCTCATATTAGTTGTACCCCTCATATTAGTTGTACCCCTCATATTAGTTGTACCCCACATATTAGTTGTACCCCTCATATTAGTTGTACCCCTCATGTTAATTGTACCCCTCATGTTAGTTGTACCCCTCATATTAGTTGTACCCCTAATGTTAATTGTACCCCTCATGTTAGTTGTACCCCTCATGTTAATTGTACCCCTCATGTTAGTTGTACCCCTCATGTTAATTGTACCCCTCATGTTAATTGTACCTCTCATGTTAGTTGTACCCTTCATGTCAGTTGTACCTCTCATATTAGTTGTACCCCTAATATTAGTTGTACCCCTCATATTAGTTGTACCCCTCATATTAGTTGTACCTCTCATGTTAGTTGTACCTCTTATGTTAGTTGTACCCTTCATGTCAGTTGTACCTCTCATATTAGTTGTACCCCTCATGTTAGTTGTACCCCTCATATTAGTTGTACCCCTCATATTAGTTGTATCCCTCATATTAGTTGTACCCCTCATATTAGTTGTACTCCTCATGTTAGTTGTACCTCTCATGTTAGTTGTACCCCTCATGTTAGTTGTACCCCTCATATTAGTTGTACCCCTCATATTAGTTGTATCCCTCATATTAGTTGTACCCCTCATATTAGTTGTACCCCTCATATTAGTTGTACCCCTCATATTAGTTGTACTCCTCATATTAGTTGTACTCCTCATATTAGTTGTACTCCTCATGTTAGTTGTACCCCTCATGTTAGTTGTACCCCTCATATTAGTTGTACCCCTCATATTAGTTGTACCCCTCATATTAGTTGTACCCCTCATGTTAGTTGTACCCCTCATATTAGTTGTACTCCTCATGTTAGTTGTACCCCTCATGTTAGTTGTACCCCTCATGTTAGTTGTACCCCTAATATTAGTTGTACCCCTCATATTAGTTGTACTCCTCATGTTAGCTTATCTCTTGCATCTCTCACAACTCTCAAAAGAACACACTGTAAAGCAAAAACCTTTTGTCCTTAACTTCATTGACTTCAAAAAAAGCATTCAACAGCATTCATAGAGTTTCTTTGTAGATAATTCTACAGATAAAAATGCTGCAAAACACAAAGAATCTATCATCAATCATCATCATCATCATGTGCCATACCGGTTGGCGTAGGTGATCATGTCCCTCCACAATCTTCTATCTACAGTGCATCGTATCAGTTCTGTTGTTGACTGTTTTCCATGCCATGACACCAAGCTATCCAGTATTTTCTCTCTTTGCCGCCCACGATCTCTCTTTCCTTTTGTTTTTCCAGTTGTAACCAAGTATTCCAACTGTCTTCTCATGATGTGCCCGAAAAATGTTGATTGCTTCTCTCTGATGTTTTTTAAGAGCTCCCTTTTTGTGTTGGCCTCTTTGAGAACTTCCTCATTGGTCTTTTTAGCTGTCCAGGGAACTTTCAACATTCTTCTGAGAAATCCCATCTCTGTGGCCTCTAATCGTCGTTTCATTTGTTTGTCTACTGTTCATGATTCGCTTCCATAGGTCAGAATTGGTTCTATAAAGCACCGATGAACTCTCTTTCTAATTTCTATTGACATCAATATTCTATCATCAATAGCCAGCAAAATTGGGCTTGAGATCAGTCATGAAAAGCTATCATGTGATAATGTACTGACTCAGTAAATCAAGTGGTAATGTACTGACTCAGTAAATCATGTGGTAATGTACTGACTCAGTAAATCATGTGGTAATGTACTGACTCAGTAAATCATGTGGTAATGTACTGACTCATGAATCATGTGGTAGTGTACTGACTCAGTAAATCATGTGGTAATGTACTGACTCAATAAATCATGTGGTAATGTACTGACTCAATAAATCATGTGGTAATGTACTGACTCATGAATCATGTGGTAATGTACTGATTTGTAAATCATGTGGTAATGTACTGACTCAGTAAATCACGTGGTAATGTACAGACTCAATAAATCATGTGGTAATGTACTGACTCAGTAACTCATGTGGTAATGTACTGACTCAATAAATCATCTGGTAATGTACTGACTCAGTAAATCATGTGGTAATGTACTGACTCAGTAAATCATGTGGTAATGTACTGACTCAATAAATCATGTGGTAATGTACTGACTCAGTAAATCATGTGGTAATGTACTGACTCAATAAATCATGTGGTAATGTACTGACTCAGTAAATCATGTGGTAATGTACTGACTCAGTAAATCATGTGGTAATTTACTGACTCAGTAAATCATGTGGTAATGTACTGACTCAGTAAATCATGTGGTAATGTACTGGCTCAGTAAATCATATGGTAATGTACTGACTCAGTAAATCATGTGGTAATGTACTGGCTCAGTAAATCATGTGGTAATGTACTGGCTCAGTAAATCATGTGGTAATGTACTGACTCAATAAATCATGTGGTAATGTACTGACTTGTGAATCATACCTAAGACAAATGATTCATTAAAACACGTCCAAGGTAATCATTCATTGAAACATGTGTAAAGTAATGACACAATGATGCATGTGTAAGGTAATTATTCATTAAAATATAAAGTGTACAGTAATGACTCATATGCAATTTGTGTAAAGTAATGATTCATTGAAGCATGTGTAAGGTAGTGATTCATTGAAACACATGTAGGCTAATGACTCATTGAAGCATGCATAGGGTAATGATTCATTGAAACATGCATAGGGTAATGATTCATTTAAACATGCATAGGCTAATGATTCATTGAAACATGCATAGGGTAATGACTCATTGAAACATGCATAGGGTAATGATTCATTGAAACATGCATATGCTAATGATTCATTGAAACATGCATAGGGTAATGATTCATTGAAACATGCATAAGGTAATGATTCATTGAAACATGCATAGGGTAATGACTCATTGAAACATGCATAGGGTAATGATTCATTGAAACATGCATAGGGTAATTACTCTTTGAAACATGCATATGGTAATGATTCATTGAAACATGCATAGGGTAATGATTCATTGAAACATGCATATGGTAATGATTCATTGAAACATGCATAGGGTAATGAAATCATTGAAACATGCATAGGGTAATGATTCATTGAAACATGCATAGGGTAATGAATCATTGAAACATGCATAGGGTAATGATTCATTGAAACATGCATAGGGTAATGATTCATTGAAACATGCATAGGGTAATTACTCTTTGAAATATGCATAGGGTAATGATTCATTGAAACATGCATAGGGTAATGAATCATTGAAACATGCATAGGGTAATGATTCATTGAAATATGCATAGGGTAATTACTCTTTGAAACATGCATAGGGTAATGATTCATTGAAATATGCATAGGGTAATGATTCATTGAAACATGCATAGGGTAATGAATCATTGAAACATGCATAGGGTAATGATTCATTGAAACATGCATAGGGTAATGATTCATCGAAACATGCATAGGGTAATGATTCATTGAAACATGCATAGGGTAATGATTCATTGAAACATGCATAGGGTAATGATTCATTGAAACATGCATAGGGTAATGATTCATTGAAACATGCATAGGGTAATGAATCATTGAAACATGCATAGGGTAATTACTCTTTGAAATATGCATAGGGTAATGATTCATTGAAACATGCATAGGGTAATGAATCATTGAAACATGCATAGGGTAATGATTCATTGAAATATGCATAGGGTAATTACTCTTTGAAACATGCATAGGGTAATGATTCATTGAAATATGCATAGGGTAATGATTCATTGAAACATGCATAGGGTAATTACTCTTTGAAACATTCATAGGGTAATGATTCATTGAAACATGCATAGGGTAATGATTCATCGAAACATGCATAGGGTAATGATTCATTGAAACATGCATAGGGTAATGATTCATTGAAACATGCATAGGGTAATGATTCATCGAAACATGCATAGGGTAATGATTCATTGAAACATTCATAGGGTAATGATTCATTGAAACATGCATAGGGTAATGATTCATTGAAACATTCATAGGGTAATGATTCATTGAAACATGCATAGGGTAATGATTCATTGAAACATGCATAGGGTAATGATTCATCGAAACATTCATAGGGTAATGATTCATCGAAACATGCATAGGGTAATGATTCATCGAAACATGCATAGGGTAATGATTCATTGAAACATGCATAGGGTAATTACTCTTTGAAATATGCATAGGGTAATGATTCATTGAAACATGCATAGGGTAATGATTCATTGAAACATGCATAGGGTAATGATTCATTGAAACATGCATAGGGTAATGATTCATTGAAACATGCATAGGGTAATGATTCATTGAAACATGCATAGGGTAATGATTCATTGAAACATGCATAGGGTAATGATTCATTGAAACATGCATAGGGTAATGATTCATTGAAACATGCATAGGGTAATGATTCATTGAAACATGCATAGGGTAATGATTCATCGAAACATTCATAGGGTAATGATTCATCGAAACATGCATAGGGTAATTACTCTTTGAAATATGCATAGGGTAATGATTCATTGAAACATTCATAGGGTAATTACTCTTTGAAATATGCATAGGGTAATGATTCATCGAAACATGCATAGGGTAATGATTCATTGAAACATGCATAGGGTAATTACTCTTTGAAACATGCATAGGGTAATGATTCATTGAAACATGCATAGGGTAATGATTCATCGAAACATGTGTAAGGATGTCCATAAAGTGAGAAGTGTTCAGTAAATCTGTTTCATGACTAAAGTCCCCGTGACCATACTTGACTATTTATGACTAAAGTAATCATACTTGACTATCTATAACTAAAGTCCCCGTGAGCATACAGGACTACAAATGACTAAAGTGACCATACTTGACTATCTATGACTAAAGTAACCATACATGACTAACTATGACTAAAGTCCATGTGACCATACTTGACTATCTATGACTAAATTGACCATACTTGACTATATACAAAAGTGACCATACTTGACTATTTATGACTAAAGTGACCATACTTGACTATCTATGACTAAAGTAACCATACATGACTAACTATGACTAAAGTCCATGTGACCATACTTGACTATCTATGACTAAATTGACCATACTTGACTATATACAAAAGTGACCATACTTGACTATATATAAAAGTGACCATGCTTGACTATATATAACTAAATTGACCATACTAGACTATGACTAAAGTCCCCGTGACCATACTTGACTATCTAAGACTTAAGTCTCTGTGACCATACTTGGCTATCTAGGACTAAAGTCTTGGTGACCATATTTAATTATCTATAACTTAAGTCTCCGTGACCATACTTGACTATGACTAAAGTCCCCGTGTCATACTTGACTATGACTAAAGTCCCCGTGACCATACTTGACTATCTATGACTAAAGTCCCCGTGACCATACTTGACTATCTATGACTAAAGTCCCAGTGACCATACTTGACTATCTATGACTAAAGTCTCTGTGACCATACTTGACTATCTATGACTAATGACTCTGTGACCATACTTGACTATGACTAAAGTCTCTGTGACCATACTTTACTATGACTAAAGTCCCCGTGACCATACTTGACTATGACTAAAGTCTTTGTGACCATACTTGACTATGTCTAAAGTCTCCGTGACCATACTTGACTATGACTAAAGTCCCCGTGACCATACTTGACTATCTATGACTAAAGTCTCTGTGACCATACTTAACGCATGATGGGTAAAGTCTCTGTGACCATACTTGATTATCTATGACTAAAGTGACCATCCTTGACTACCTATGACTAAATTGACCATGCATGACTATCTTTGACTAAAGTCTCCGTGACCATACGTGACTATCACCAAATATTGTCCCTAATGTGTTGAGCTAATCTTTCTTCAACAATCTCTTCTGTATTCAGTTAGTACATAACCTCCGAGACCAGAAAGGACCATCGTGAGGATAAAGCTGGCAGTCTTCTCTGGTCTGGTGGGCAGCAGTTTTGCAGGATCTGCCATTCCGTTTCCAGGATGGATCAACTCACAGACTTCATTAGCTCATCTCTGTAGCCTTTCAGTTACTTTAAGTTCATTTCTGTCTCTGGTCTGACGTCACAGATTACTGCCGATTGATGCCTCCTGCTTCCACTACCACCTGTCCTGTTAATAATTCATTGACTGCTGATTGTCTGAGCCTTTATAGAATGTTGTATCAGATTGTATCTCTCCTAGAATGTTGTATCAGATTATATCTCCCCAAGAATGTTGTATCAGATTGTATCTCTCCTAGACTGTTGTATCAGATTGAATCTCTTCTAGAATGTTGTATCAGATTGTGTCTCTCCTAGAATGTTGTATCAGATTATATCTCCCCAAGAATGTTGTACCAGATTATATCTCTCCTAGAATGTTGTACCTGATTATATCTCTTCTAGAATGTTGTATCAGATTGTATCTCTCCTAGAATGTTGCACCAGATTATATCTCTCCTAGAATGTTGTATCAGATTATATCTCTCCTAGAATGTTGTATCAGATTGTATCTCTCCTAGAATGTTGTACCAGATTGTATCTCTTCTAGAATGTTGTATCAGATTGTATCTCTCCTAGAATGTTGTATCAGATTGTATCTCTCCTAAAATGTTGTACCAGATTGTATCTCTCCTAGAATGTTGTATCAGATTGTATCTCTCCTAGAATGTTGTATCAGATTGTATCTCTCCTAAAATGTTGTACCAGATTGTATCTCTCCTAGAATGTTGTATCAGATTGTATCTCTCCTAGAATGTTGTATCAGATTGTATCTCTCCTAGAATGTTGTATCAGATTGTATTTCTCCTAGAATGTTGTATCAGATTGTATCTCTCCTAGAATGTTGTATCAGATTGTATATCTCCTATAAATGTTGTATCAGATTGTATCTCTCCTAGAATGTTGTATCAGATTGTATCTCTCCTAGAATGTTGTATCAGATTGTATCTCTCCTAGAATGTTGTATCAGATTGTATTTCTCCTAGAATGTTGTATCAGATTCTATCTCTCCTAGAATGTTGTATCAGATTGTATATCTCCTATAAATGTTGTATCAGATTGTATTTCTCCTAGAATGTTGTATCAGATTGTATCTCTCCTAGAATGTTGTATCAGATTGTATCTCTTCTAGAATGTTGTATCAGATTGTATATCTCCTAGAATGTCTTATAAGATTGTATCTCTCCTAGAATGTTGAATCAGATTGTATCTCTCCTAGAATGTTGAATCAGATTGTATCTTTCATAGAATGTTGTATCAGATTATATCTCTTCTATAATGTTGTACCAGATTGTATCTCTTTTAGAATGTTGTACCACATTGTATCTCTCCCAGAATGCATTATCAGATTATATTTCTCCCAGAATGCATTATCAGATTATATTTCTCCCAGAATGCATTATCAGATTATATTTCTCCCAGAATGCATTATCAGATTATATTTCTCCCAGAATGCATTATCAGATTATATTTCTCCCAGAATGCAGTATCAGATTATATTTCTCCCAGAATGCATTATCATATTATATTTCTCCCACTCCATCTTTCACAAAACATATTTTGTTCTCTACCTGTCCTGACCACTCTCTTGATATATAAATATAATTATTAGCCAGCTTTCTTTGTGTTCTTTATTTATCATCAATTCTTGAATATTATCTTATTTGATCTTTCTGCATTTAATTTCATTTCTGTTCAGAAATAAAAACAATTCTTCTAAAAAAAAGCTTATTTGTTTAGCAGATTTGTTGGCATTAATTTGTCAGATATTGAAACAACCACCATCATACAGAACCATATTAGAAAGAATTAAATTGAACAACTGAGAGGCTTTGGTTGCATAGGGTCCTTCTATTGATTATTACATACATATACTCTTCCTCCTCTTCTTTTCTCTTTCACTGATACCTAAAAGGTGTCGTGGTTTATATCATTTGTCGTTCTTGTGCTGCTCGAATTGTCTGAATTAGTGATTTTCCTTTGTTGTTACATGGCTCTGTCACTGCATCTATCCATCTTCTTCTGGGTCTTCCTCTTGGTCTTTTTCCATGCATTCTCGAGAAGAACGCCCTTGATGGTGATTGGTGAGGATTCATTCTGACCAGGTGGCCGAACCATTTAAGTTGTTGTTGTTCTATATATTCTTGGCAGGGTTTTGTTCCTACTATTTTTCTTATGGTTTCATTTGGTATTCTATCTCTTCTTGTGTTGTTTGTTACTTTTCTCAAACAGCGCATCTCACATCTATTGATCTTTCTTAAATGTGATTTAGTAAGGGTCCATGTTTGACTTTCATAGCACAAAGTTGGTATGAAGATGCTATTTATCATTTGTTGTTTAGCTGGCATAGAAATGTTTGGATGTTCATAAACATATACTCTTGTTGCTGTTAATTTTGTTTTCAACAGAAAAATGTACTTGACTTGCAAGCCAATAATTCCTTCTGTGTGACTTATTTTGTAATTTATTCTCTGTCCTTGTTTTAAAATTAAATATTAGTTATATTCTAGTTGTCTTTTATTTATTCTGAGTTGTTGTGATTCTAATAAAATACCAACTGATGGCAAATTTATGAAGAATGTACCAGCAACATTGAAGTCACGATGTTAGACATAGACAAATGCTGGCTCTGTCCTGCTGCTGGGGCACAGTCTCAAAATCAAATGATTTGAATGAAATGTTGACCATATGCACCTTCTGTGTTAGTGGAGACCTGGGTGGGCAGCAAACTCACAGGCAAGACAATGTACGGCTATGAAGCTACAAATAATAGACACCCATGAACTGCTGCATCAGTAGCAAAGAGAGAAGGACGTCATAGAAGTTGATTAGTTAACGTTGTTATTGAGTTATTGTCATTGAGTTATTGTCATCGAGTGAGTTATTGTCATTGAGTTATTGTCATTGAGTTATTGTCATCGAGTTATTGTTATTGAGTTATTGTTATTGAGTTATTGTCATTGAGTTATTGTCATTGAGTTATTGTCATCAAGTGAGTTATTGTCATCGAGTGAGTTATTGTCATTGAGTTATTGTCATCGAGTGAGTTATTGTTATTGACTTATTGCTATTGAGTTATTGTCATTGAGTTATTGTCATTGAGTTATTGTCATCGAGTTATTGTTATTGAGTTATTGTCATTGAGTTATTGTCATCGAGTGAGTTATTGTTATTGACTTATTGCTATTGAGTTATTGTCATTGAGTTATTGTCATTGAGTTATTGTCATCGAGTTATTGTTATTGAGTTATTGTCATTGAGTTATTGTCATTGAGTTATTGTCATCGAGTGAGTTATTGTCATCGAGTGAGTTATTGTCATTGAGTTATTGTCATCGAGTTATTGTTATTGAGTTATTGTTATTGAGTTATTGTCATCGAGTTATTGTTATTGAGTTATTGTCATCGAGTTATTGTTATTGAGTTATTGTTATTGAGTTATTGTCATTGAGTTATTGTCATCGAGTGAGTTATTGTCATCGAGTGAGTTATTGTCATTGAGTTATTGTCATCGAGTTATTGTTATTGAGTTATTGTCATCGAGTTATTGTTATTGAGTTATTGTCATCGAGTTATTGTTATTGAGTTATTGTCATTGAGTTATTGTTATTGAGTTATTGTTATTGAGTTATTAGTAGGGCATCATGATTGCACTGCAAACATAGTAAATTTAAATAAAAGTAAATTTCCACCATCACGTCAAGTGACGTATATGGAATATGGTGTTAGTGACCATAAATTTTACAGACCTTCAGCACATGATTTTTGGGGTAATGTGGTCGGTATTACGCTCGTGCCCCTTTACTTTCCCAGAAAAAAAAATCCGTTACCCATTTACGACTGGGTAAACCCGGAAGCCGTCGGTTGGGATCGAACCCTACCCCTTGTCCTTGTAGTCCAGTTCACTACCCACTGAGCTATCGCGGCTCCTTACTGGAAACATAGTTAATGTGAAATGTTGATCATACGATGTTGACTTCTTTTGCTGACAGAGAAGGATGTTCAGGTTGACTTTGATAGAGCTGTTTAACCAGAGAAATGGCTCTAACTTTCTCATGGCGCTGTGCTCACAACTTCACACATTGTTGATCAACCTGTGGTCATTCTTCACAGGGTTCCCAAAGTCTGGTCTATACCATACACAGATCAACAGAGACTGTTATGACTACACAACTTATGTCCGTTCTTCACTGGGTTCCCAAAGTCTGGTCTACACCACACTAAAACTCAATTTAATTCTTTCCTGCCCAGTCGTCTGCCCATTCTTCTATACCCACTACTTGGTAATCTCATCATTTCTGCTCTTTTATGCATGGCTTCTTTTCTCAACCAAAACTGTCTGGTACATGTTCTAGAAAACCTTTTGGAACTTTAATGGCCACTTAACTTCACAACTCCCTTCTATTGACCGTCATAGCCGGCCCATCGGGCATAGACCCAGATACTCTTTCTCTTATCTAAATATTATTTCTAGCAGTTTTCAATCCGTGTAAAGATCTTTTATCAAATCTCGTCATTTGTCTCTGTTCTGTGCAAGCAACTCTATCTTATTGAGGGAGCTGATCTCTGCTGCTCTTGCCTCTCTCATCAATGTTCTTCTCAGTGTCTCTCAGTGTCGGCCTCTTTTGTTTCCCACATGAAGGCTTGCTTTGTTATTTGGTTATTATCTCTCCTCATCACATGTCCAACATATGACCATTGTCTTTTCTTGATTACTGAAGATATTAGTGGTTGATTGGCGATTTCTCTAACTTCCTCGTTTGTTTTGAATTCATTCCACGCTATACCAAGTATTTTCCTTCGACATTTATTTTCAATTTTTTTTAATTTGAAGTTTTGTGTTTGTGCTGATGAGTTTTGATTTCCACAACTTTTCAAGGCTTCTGAAAGACATTGCTGCTTTAGCTATTTTGATTCTAATTACTTGTATCCCGGATTTCCGTTTCTAAGATGGCGGATCTAGTCCACGTTTTCTCGATCGCTGCAAAAAGTGCATTCGATGTCTGATTAATTTCAGCTCTCCATCGCACTCCTATGCGTTAAAATCAAGATAATGATCTACTTATTATATCTGCACTGATAAAACAATGTCGTACGCTGGCGATATTCCATTTTCAACAAATCAAGTGTTGTGAATGCGACCTTCCATCGTCTAGGCTTGTTCTGCGCTTTACGTCACATTGGTGCTGTTCATGACCGTTGATGGATTTGCTTGACGCAAGTTATTTCCGTGTTACTTATTAATGTGAAATGCTTCGTCAGCCGCAGTTTTATCTCTTTAGGGAATTTGCACCGTGTTCTGTTCGTCGTAGGCTACATTCACTATAGTAATCAAGAATCTAAAGGGCGCGTCATTGCTGTGCTTGCGCCATTGTTATGTGTGCTACGTCATCGTAATGGCTCATCGTAAATCCCTAGACCGGCGTTACGCTAATCTTACGGTCTGTTGTTTGATGTGCGACGGGGATAATCTGACGACTAACTGTGTGTCTATATGTTCGGAATTGGAGTCAACAACGATGGCCTAACATCATCAAGCGCTATACATTTTAAAAGAAATATGACGATCATCACTTTCGGGAGAACGTGAACTTCTGGTATATGGTGGATAGGCGGCAGGGACCATTGCAGGCAATGCATGAAAAGTGTTCCTTGTTGCAGTTTCCTCATATTCCAAGTCAATCGGGGACTGGTTGGTCTCGAGGCAGGACGCCGGCCTCGGGACAGAGAGGTTGTGGGTTTAAATCTCGGCTCCACCGATTGGGATTTTTATTTATGATTTCTCTCTGCGACAACCACCCCTTGGTCTCAGCAGCGAGGCCCGGCTTGAAACGTCAGTTACCCATCGCCGGAAAAAACATGAGTACCTCCGAAGTCGGAGTTATCTGCCTGTGCGGCGAGGGACCCCTGTGCACACGGCTGCCAGGGAAAAATGGATTAACACGCAAAATTCAGTTCCTAGTCTCTAGGGACTTCGTCAGAGTTGAAAGCTGGCGAACGCAACAACAATAACAACAACTTGTATCCTCTTCCCGATCAATGTGACTTAGAATATAATAGTAGAATATAATTGTAGAATATAATTGTAGAATATAATTGTAGAATATAATTGTAGAATATAATTGTAGAATATAATCTATCTATTGACCTTTCGAGCCGTAACCGGCCCATAGGGCGTAGACCAAGATACACCTTCTCCTATATGAATTTTTGTTCTAGCAGTTTTCTTTTAAAGATATTTTATCAAATCTCGCCATCTGTCTCTGTTCTGTGCAAGCAGTTCTATCTCACCGAGGGAGCCGATTCCTGCTGCTCTTGCCTCTCTCATCAATGTTCTTCTCAGTGTCTCCCTGGGTCTTCCTCTTTTTCTTTTACCTGTTGTTTCCCATATGAGGGCTTGCTTTGCTATTCGATTATTATCTCTTCTCATCACATGTCCAACGTATGACCATCGTCTTTTCTTTATTACTGAAGATATTAGTGGTTGATTGGCGATTTCTCTAATTTCCTCGTTTGTTTTGAATTCGTTCCATTCTATACCAAGTATTTTCCTTAGACATTTATTTTCGAATGCGTTCAACTTTGTTTCTATATCTCTTGTTGTTTTCCAGCTTTCACACGCATACGTAAGGGTTGATAGTACATTTGATTTGAATAGCCTAAGTTTTGTGTTTGTGCTAATGAGTTTTGATTTCCACAACTTTTCAAGGCTTCTGAAAGACATTGCTGCTTTAGCCAGTCTGATTCTAATTTCTTTGCTCGTATCCCCTTCTCGATCAATGTGACTTCCAAGATAGATGAAGTGATCGATCTCTTCTACTGGTTTGTAGAATATAATAGTAGAATATAATAGTAGAATATAATTGTAGAATATAATTGTAGAATATAATTGTAGAATATATATTGAGCTAATAACTCAATAACTCAATAGTAGAATATAATAGTAGAATATATATTGAGCTAATAACTCAATAACTCAATAGTAGAATATAATTGTAGAATATAATAGTAGAATATATATTGAGCTAATAACTCAATAACTCAATAGTAGAATATAATAGTAGAATATAATTGTAGAATACATATTGAGCTAATAACTCAATAACTCAATAGTAGAATATAATTGTAGAATATAATAGTAGAATATATATTGAGCTAATAACTCAATAACTCAATAATATAATATAATTGTAGAATATAATAGTAGCATATATATTGAGCTAATAACTCAATAACTCAATACTAGAATATAATAGTGGAATATAATAGTAGAATATAATAGCAGAGTACAAAACAAAACAAAATTCTAGAATATAACAGTAGAATATAAAAGTAACATATAATACTTGAATATAATGGTAGTATATACAAGTAGATCAAAATTGGAGAATGTAAAACAAGAACATAATTGTCCAATATAACAGTATAATATAAATAACATTTCTATAACATCTCCAACAACAGAATAAAACTATTATAACAAATCCAATAAGAAAATAAAACTTCCACAACAAAATGAAACTTCTATAACTATCTCCCAATATTAAAACAGGTAAATGAATTTAAATATTTGGGAACTTTTTTAACCACAAACGGAAGATGTACAAAAAAGGTGAGATGAAGAATGGCTCAGGCAAAAGCAGCTTTCCAAAAAATGAGGAAGATACTATGTAATCCATTTTTGACAATAGAAACAAGAAAAAGAGTTCTTAAATATTATGTAGAACCAGTCTTAACATATGGATGCGAATCATGGACAATAGGACAACAGACAAGAAAATCACTGGAGTCAGTAGAAATGTGGTTTTACAGAAGAATGTTGAGAGTACCATGGACAGCTAAGAAGAGTAATGAAGATGTTCTGAGAGAGGTCAAAGCAAAAAGAGAGCTAATTTCCAATATTAGGAAGAAACAATCATCATTTTTTGGCCATGTAATGAGAAGAGAACAACTGGAATATATTGTAACAACTGGGAAAATTGAGGGACGAAGAGATAGGGGGAAGCAAAGAGGAAAAAAATAACAGACAGCTTAAGAGAATGGCTTGGCAGAAGGTCAACAACAGAAATGATAAATAGCTGCCGAGATCGAAAGTTGTGGAGAGACATGATCACCTACGCCAGTAGGCACGGTACTTGATGATGATGATGATAACTACTTGCATAACAAAATAAAATGTCTATAGCAACTACCATAACGAATTGAAACTACTAAAACAATATAAAACTGCCATAACAAAATAAAATGTCTACAACAAAATGAAACTTCTATAATAAAGTGCAATTTCCATTACAAAATACAATTTCTATAACAATTTCAATAAAAAAATAAAACTTCTATAGCATCACCCACAACAAAATAAAACTTCTATAATAAAGTGCAATTTCCATTACAAAATACAATTTCTATAACAATTTCAATAAAAAAAAAACTTCTATAGCATCACCCACAACAAAATAAACTTCTATAACAACACCAATAATAAAATGAAACTTCTATAATAAAGTGCAATTTCCATTACAAAATACAATTTCTATAACAATTTCTATAACAATTTCGATAAAAAAATAAAACTTCTATAGCATCACCCACAACAAAATAAACTTCTATAACAACACCAATAATAAAATGAAACTTCTATAATAAAGTGCAATTTCCATTACAAAATACAATTTCTATAACAATTTCAACAAAAAAATAAAACTTCTATAGCATCACCCACAACAAAATAAACTTCTATAACAACACCAATAATAAATTGAAACTTCTATAACAACACCCACAATAAAATTAAACTTCTATAACAACACCCACAATAAAATGAAACTTCTATAACAACACCCACAATAAAATGAAACTTCTATAACAACACCCATAATAAAATGAAACTTCTATAACAACACCCATAATAAAATGAAACTTCTATAACAACACCAATAATAAATTGAAACTTCTATAACAACACCCACAATAAAATGAAACTTCTATAACAACACCCATAATAAAATTAAACTTCAGCAACAGAATAAAACTCCCATAACAAAATAAAAATTCCATAACAAAATAAGACTTATATAACAACTCCCATAACAAAATAAAAATTCCATAACAAAATAAGACTGATATAACAACTCCCATAACAAATTAAAACTCCCAAAATAAAATGAAACTCTCATAACAAAACAAAAGCTCTGCTTAAAAAAATTAAACTTCCATTAAGACATAACACTTCCATAACAAAATAAAAAAATTCTTTAACAAAACACAAATTCCCTAACAAAACACAAATCCTATTACAAAATAAAACTTCCATAAGAAAATGAAACTTCTGTAACAGAATAAATTGTCTATAACAAATCACATTACAAAATGAAACTTCTATAACAAAAAAAAACTTCTATAACAACTCCCATAACAAAAAACACTTCTATAACAACTCCAATAACAAAATAGAACTTCCATAACACCTCTCATAACAAAATAAAACTTCTATAACATCTCTCATAACAAAATAGAACTTCTATAACACCTCTCATAACAAAATAAAACTTCTATAACACCTCTCATAACAAAATAGCACTTCTATAACACCTCTCATAACAAAATCACCTCTCATAATAAAATAGAACTCCTATAACACCGCTCATAACAAAATAAAACTTCTGTAAACACCTCTCATAACAAAATAGGACTTCTAAAACACCTCTCATAACAAAATAGGACTTCTGTAACACCTCTCATAACAAAATGAAACGTCCACAACAAAATAAAAATTCTGTAACGTAATAATACTGCCATAACAACTGTTCAACCTATACACTGAGCAAATCTTTAAAAACATCACAAAGATGCCAGGCCTACCATTATCGGAAAGATAATCAATAACCTAAGATATAAAAAAAGTAAAGTACCCCCGTCACGCCAAGTGGCGTATAGGGAAATATGATGTTAGTGACCCTATATTTTACAGACCTTCAGCACATGATTTTTTGGGTAATGTGGTCGGTATTACGCCCGTGCTGCTTTACTTTCCCAGAAAAAAAAATCCGGTACCCATTTAAGGCTGGGTGAACCCGGAAGCCGTCGGTTGAGATCGAACCCTACCCCTTGTCCTTTGTAGTCCAGTTCACTAACCACTGAGACAACAATTACTTAATGAAATAAACATGACAAGCCAAAAATATGGATTAGATATGAATATCATCATGTGCCGTACCGGTTGGCGTAGGTGATCATGTCCTTCCACAATATTCGATCTACAGCGCATTGTATCAATTCTGTTGTTGACTGTCTTCC
Organism: Megaustenia siamemsis; assembly: GCA_032433765.1. Classification (NCBI taxonomy): domain Eukaryota; kingdom Metazoa; phylum Mollusca; class Gastropoda; order Stylommatophora; family Ariophantidae; genus Megaustenia; species Megaustenia siamemsis. The sequence continues at coordinate 35,876,469 of JAVIAB010000025.1, read as the reverse complement.
ATGCCATAACACCAAGATATCTATTATCTTCTCTTTTTGTCGTCCGCGATCTCTCTTTCCTTTTATTTTGCCAGTTGTAACTAAGTATTCCAACTTTCCTCTTCTCATGATGTGACTCAAAAATGCTTGTTGTTTCTTTTTAAGTTTTCTAGGAGCTCCCTTTTTATGTTGACCTCTTTGAGAATGTCTTCATTAGTCTTTTTAGCTGTCCAGGGAACTTTCAACATTCTTCTGAGAAATCCCATCTCAGTGGCCTCTAACCGTCTATTCACTCGTTTGTCTACTATCCATGATTCGCTTCCATAGGTCAGAACTGACTCTATATAGCACCTATGAACTCTCTTTCTTACTTCTATTGACATAGATTTGTTGCATAAGATATTTTTCATTTTCTGAAATGCTATTTTGGCCTGAGCTATTCTGCTTTTTATTTCTGTAGTGCATCTTCCATCCGATGTAATTATTGTGCCCAAGTATTTGACGCGTTGCACTTGTTTCAGATTTGTCCTGTTTAATTTAATGCTGCATGATGGTGATGATTGTTTCTTCGATATGACCATTACTTCTGTTTTCTTACTATTCAGACTGACACCTTTCTTGTTGCTTTCTTTTACTAGTATGTCTATCATTTCTTGTAGTTCATTCTCTGTCTCTGCTATTAAGACTGTGTCATCCCCATATCGTAAATTATTTATGTTTTGGCCGTTGACCTCAATTTCTTTTTTGTCTACTATTGATCTCATAATATTTTCGCTGTAAAGTGAAAACAAATCCGGCGACAGAACACAGCCTTGTCTGACTCCTTGTTTTTGTAAGTTGAAATTGTCCTGTTTGATTGTTAATTCGTATTGCTGATGTTTGTTGCCAGTACATGTTTTTTATGATTCGCAGATCCTTGCCATCAATGTTTAATTTCTCCAGCATATTGATGATTTCCACATGCTTTACTTTGTCAAATGCTTTCGTGTAGTCTATAAAGCACATATATAGATCTTTATTTACCTCTATAGATCTTTCTGTCAATGTTCTTAAGATGTATATTGCATTATTGGTGCCCTTTCCTTCCACAAATCCACATTGTTCCTCACTTATTTCTGATTTTATTTTGTTCCTTACACGTCTCATGATGATTCTTAGTAATATTTTAGTCATATGGCTCATGAGACTAATAGTGCATTGGTCTTCACAATCAGTGGCCACTGACTTCTTTGCTATGGCTACAAAGATAGATTTTAGTAGATCTTCGGGTATGTGTCCAGTGTTATATATGTCATAGAGTAGTTTATTAATGTTTTGTTTTTGTTGTATGACCAAAGTCAGGTCTATTCTGTCACTTGTTAGTAGTTAATCATTAATGTTTTTGTTGTATGACCAAAGTCAGGTCTATTCTGCCACTTGTTAGTAATTAATCATTAATGTTTTTGTTGTATGACCAAAGTCAGGTCTATTCTGTCACTTGTTAGTAGTTAATCATTACTTTTTTGTTGTATGACCAAAGTCAGGTCTATTCTGTCACTTGTTAGTAGTTAATCATTACTTTTTTTGTTGTATGACCAAAGTCAGGTCTATTCTGAGAATATTATCAGTCAGATGGTCTGAATGAAACAGTTTTATGTTTCCAGTTCTGCTGGTTTCAAGAAAGATTCAGTTCATGTCAAATGGTAGCTGGAACTAACGACAACAACTGTGATGTCAACGTCTCTTCGTTACCATTTATTCATAAATTGAGAAAAATGTTGGAATTATGCCCCTTTTCTCAAATTTGTTATTTGTTCTTAATGAGAAGAAATTGATGGAAGAGACAACGAGGTGGTGTGGCTATATAACGTCAATTGTGTATCATGGACAACGGGCAGGCAGTAAGCAATTTAAATGACAACAAATGAGATGAAGCTTCAAAGGGGATTTTTCACACTGTACTAGAGATGTGTATTAAGGACAACGGACCGAGGTTTTGGTGGTCTAGAGATGTCGGCTGTCTTCTACGTCGCTTCTGGACAAAGAGAACCAGGTTTGTAACCCCGGGACTCTGGATAGTGAGAGCGGATGCCCTCTGGGAGAACAACGAAAAATGGGAACTCTTGTGATGACGTCATCATAAATATATCATTTTGTTATGACTATCGTGACGCGATGCACTTGTTCAGTGTATACACCGTTATAAGTACATGCAGTAGAGTTCACAGCGTGATAAAAGCGGGTATTATAACATATTTGTTATCTGTGCATCCATGTACGGAATCGCTCCAGCTTGTTGTGGCTTCGATCGGAAAATATGTTTCTATTATTAATCAATGTTTCCGGTTTCTTGAAAGAAATGAAAGTGAAGCTTGGAGATTATACATGAAAGTTTTGTGAGTTTTGAATACAAGAGTTGGGGGAGATCTGTAAAGTCATATTGATTCATATTTACGGTGAAAACAGAGGAGTTGTGGGAGATATGTAAAGTCCTATTGATTCATATTTACGATGAAAACAAAGGAGCTTGTGGTTATCTGTAAAGTCATATTGATTTATATTTACGGCGAAAACAGAGGATACGTGGGGAGATATGTAAAGTCATATTGATTCATATTTACGGTGAAAACAGAGGAGTTGTGGGGGATATGTAAAGTCATATTGATTCATATTTACGGTGAAAACAGAGAAGTTGTGGGAGATCTGAAAAGTCATATTGATTTATGGTGAAAACAGAGGAGTTGTGGGAGATCTGAAAAGTCATATTGATTTATGGTGAAAACAGAGGAGTTGTGGGAGATCTGAAAAGTCATATTGATTTATGGTGAAAACAGAGGAGTTGTGGGAGATCTGAAAAGTCATATTGATTTATGTTGAAAACAGAGGAGTTGTGGGAGATCTGAAAAGTCATATTGATTTATGGTGAAAACAGAGAAGTTGTGGGAGATCTGTAAAGTCATATTGATTCATATTTACGGTGAAAACAGAGAAGTTGTGGGAGATCTGAAAAGTCATATTGATTTATGGTGAAAACAGAGAAGTTGTGGGAGATCTGTAAAGTCATATTGATTCATATTTACGGTGAAAACAGAGAAGTTGTGGGAGATCTGAAAAGTCATATTGATTTATGGTGAAAACAGAGGAGTTGTGGGAGATCTGAAAAGTCATATTGATTTATGTTGAAAACAGAGGAGTTGTGGGAGATCTGAAAAGTCATATTGATTTATGGTGAAAACAGAGGAGTTGTGGGAGATCTGAAAAGTCATATTGATTCATATTTACGGTGAAAACAGAGGAGTTGTGGGAGATCTGAAAAGTCATATTGATTTATGGTGAAAACAGAGGAGTTGTGGGAGATCTGAAAAGTCATATTGATTCATATTTATGTTGAAAACAGAGGAGTTGTGGGAGATCTGAAAAGTCATATTGATTTATGGTGAAAACAGAGGAGTTGTGGGAGATCTGTAAAGTCATATTGATTCATATTTACGGTGAAAACAGAGGAGTTGTGGGAGATCTGAAAAAAATGATTTATGGTGAAAACAGAGGAGTTGTGGAAGATATGTAAAGCAATATTGATTCATATTTACGGTGAAAACAGAGGAGTTGTGGGGGATATGTAAAGTCATATTGATTCATATTTACGGTGAAAACAGAGAAGTTGTGGGAGATCTGAAAAGTCATATTGATTTATGGTGAAAACAGAGAAGTTGTGGAAGATCTGAAAAGTCATATTGATTTATGGTGAAAACAGAGGAGTTGATGGGGATCTGAAAAGTCATATTGATTTATGGTGAAAACAGAGGAGTTGTGGGAGACCTGAAAAGTCATATTGATTTATGTTGAAAACAAAGGAGTTGTGGGGGATATGTAAAGTCATATTGATTCATATTTATGGTGAAAACAGAGGAGTTGTGGGAGATATGTAAAGCAATATTGATTCATATTTATGGTGAAAACAGAGGAGTTGATGGGGATATGTAAAGTCATATTGATTCATATTTACGGTGAACATAAAAGAGTTGAACGCATTGTGTGACTTTGTTGAATCAGAACAAAAAGTGAAAAATTACAAAAATGTATCCAGCATTGAAAGCTCACATTCTTGCCATAACTGGCTGCTACAGCAATAAGAAACGTATTTGAACTGATAGATTTGTACATGTATGATCTTCATTCTAATTGTGTTTCTATTTCAATATCAAGGTAATCTTAACTTGAATATGTAAATATGTCTGCCATGTAATTCTTTAGAACAATTGATTTTGTGTTAGCTCCACTGAGGAATAGACTCAAGGAAGAGTGTGTGTGTGTGTGTGTGTGTGTGTCTCTGAGTGTGAGAGAAGCATTTGCGCTATCATCAATGAGAGAGGATTGGAGCAAACAGAAGAAATTGCGGAGTTTAACAAAACTTGATTTGAATTGTTGCAGAAATGGGCGCCACGACTGGAAGAACCAAAGTGTTTTCAATGGAGAGCCAGTGGTAGGGTGTGCTAAACACTCCAAAGTATGATACCAGCTTTACAAGGAAGGAACACAACACAATACTGACGTTTCGGCCTGTGGCCTTCTTCAGAATACAAGGACAACGACAACAAACGGTGAAGCACAATTATCTATAACTACATGTTAGATGATCAAGTGGAGGGCTAGGAAAGTAGGATGTAGAAATAAGAAAGGAGAGAGAAATGAATACTACATGAGGAGAAGTAGGATGGGCGTCAAGATATATAAAATGGAAAACGAGAAAGAGAAAAATAAAAATGTATAATAAAATGCACTTAGCTTCGAGCAGCAAGACCACAAGGCAGTGGAGTTGTTTTTCTCAACCAGCTTTACCGCAGCATTGCAATTATTTGCATGTTCCCTGTTTTCAATGGATACGAGTGGAAAATCTGAACACCATTAAGTTTAATCAACCTGATTACTGCAGTACCTACAAAGCAGTGAGAATTAAAGTGTTTTCATCTCGTCTGCAACAGTATGCGGTTCATCTAATTCAAGAAAATTACAAATCACCTTTAGATAAGCAGTTTGTTAACTTTGCTGAAGGAACATCCCAATTCTGAGTCGAGCTCTAAACGACATCTGCCAATTTTATTTGGAAGTCTCAGGCCACAATGGCAACTGTGCAGAGGTTATCTTCTCTGCTACATTCTCAGTAGATCCAGAAGAGAAACGTTTGGTGCAGGAAATGATGCAAGCTTGATGAGTGGACGATGGTAGATCAGTTCTATGTTCATTGTGGGAGTGGACGATGGTAGATCAGTTCTTTGTTCATTGTGGGAGTGGACGATGGTAGATCAGTTCTTTGTTCATTGTGGTTTGGCCGATGGTAGATCAGTTCTTTGTTCATTGGGGGGAGTGGTCGATGGTAACGGTCGCTAGGTAGATCAGTTCTTTGTGGGAGTGGACGATGGTAGATCAGTTCTTTGTTCATTGTGGGAGTGGACGATGGTAGATCAGTTCTTTGTTCATTGTGGGAGTGGACGATGGTAGATCGGTTCTTTGTTCATTGCGGGAGTGGACGATGGTAGATCAGTTCTTTGTTCATTGTGGGAGTGGACGATGGTAGATCAGTTCTTTGTTCATTGTGGGAGTGGACAATGGTAGATCGGTTCTTTGTTCATTGTGGGAGTGGACGATGGTAGATCGGTTCTTTGTTCATTGTGGGAGTGGACGATGGTAGATCGGTTCTTTGTTCATTGTGGGAGTGGCCGATGGTAGATCGGTTCTTTGTTCATTGTGGGAGTGGACGATGGTAGATCGGTTCTTTGTTCATTGTGGGAGTGGTCGATGGTAGATCAGTTCTTTGTTCATTGGGGGAGTGGTCGATGGTAGATCAGTTCTTTGTTCATTGGGGAGGGGTTGATGGTAGATCAGTTCTTTGTTCATTGGGGGAGTGGTTGATGGTAGATCAGTTCTTTGTTCATTGGGGGAGTGGTTGATGGTAGATCAGTTCTTTGTTCATTGGGGGAGTGGTTGATGGTAGATCAGTTCTTTGTACATTGGGGGAGTGGTTGATGGTAGATCAGTTCTTTGTTCATTGGGGGGGGGGGTGGTTGATGGTAGATCAGTTCTTTGTTCATTGGGGGGGAGTGGTTGATGGTAGATCAGTTCTTTGTTCATTGGGAGGGGGGGGAGTGGTTGATGGTAGATAAGTTCTTTGTTCATTGGGGGGGGGGTTGATGGTAGATCAGTTCTTTGTTCATTGGGGGGAGTGGTTGATGGTAGATCAGTTCTTTGTTCATTGGGGGAGGGGTTGATGGTAGATCAGTTCTTTGTTCATTGGGGGAGTGGTTGATGGTAGATCAGTTCTTTGTTCATTGGGGGAGTGGTTGATGGTAGATCAGTTGTTTGTTCATTGGGGGAGTGGTTGATGGTAGATCAGTTCTTTGTTCATTGGGGGAGTGGTTGATGGTAGATCAGTTCTTTGTTCATTGGGGGGGGGGGGGTTGATGGTAGATCAGTTCTTTGTTCATTGGGGGGGGGGGTTGATGGTAGATCAGTTCTTTGTTCATTGGGGGAGTGGTTGATGGTAGATCAATTCTTTGTTCATTGGGGGGAGTGGTTGATGGTATATCAGCTCTTTGTTCATTGGGGGAAGTGGTCGATGTTAGATCAGTTCTTTGTTCATTGGGGGGGGGGGAGTGGTTGATGGTAGATCAGTTCTTTGTTCATTGGGGGGAGTGGTTGATGGTAGATCAGTTCTTTGTTCATTGGGGGTAGTGGTCAATAGTAGATCAGTTCTTTGTTCATTGGGGGGAGTGGTCAATGGTAGATCAGTTCTTTGTTCATTGGGGGGAGTGGTTGATGGTATATCAGTTCTTTGTTCATTGGGGGTAGTGGTCAATAGTAGATCTGTTCTTTGTTCATTGGGGGGAGTGGTCAATGGTAGATCAGTTCTTTGTTCATTGGTGGGAGTGGTCAATGGTAGATCTGTTCTTTGTTAATTGTGGGAGTAGTCAATGGTAGATCAGTTCTTTGTTCATTGGGGGGAGTGGTCAATAGTAGATCAGTTCTTTGTTCATTGGGGTGAGTGGTCAATGGTAGATCAGTTCTTTGTTCATTGGTGGGAGTAGTCAATGGTAGATCAGTTCTTTGTGCACTGACGATCCTGACTCTCAGCTCATATCATCGACAGCACTGTAATTGAATGGTTACAAAAGTCAGCAGCGCTTGAATTAGGAAAATCATGGATGGGAAAAGCTAAGAATATCGTTCAGCAAATGTGTTCAATCAAGGACATAGGACCCGGAGAACAATGGGTACCAGTGGTGACGTCAGAGCTCAGTACGTCCTTTCTCGTCGCCACCATACAGAGAATGTAGACAACAACAACTATTGGTCGTTGAGGCAGAAGTGTAGTATGCCATCTCCTGTCATTATCATACTAGACAGAGAATGTAGACAACAACAACTATTGGTCGTTGAGGCAGAAGTGCCGTATGCCATCTCCTGTCATTATCATACTAGACAGAGAATGTAGACAACAACAACTATTGGTCGTTGAGGCAGAAGTGCAGTGTGCCATCTCCTGTCATTATCATACTAGATAAAGAATGTAGACAACAACAACTATTGGTCGTTGATGCAGAAGTGCAGTGTGCCATCTCCTGTCATTATCATACTAGACAGAGAATGTAGACACAAAAACTATTGGTCGTTGATGCAGAAGTGCAGTATGCCATCTCCTGTCATTATCATACTAGACAGAGAATGTAGACAACAACAACTATTGGTCGTTGAGGCAGAAGTGCAGTGTGCCATTTCCTGTTATTATCATACTAGACAGAGAATGTAGACAACAACAACTATTGGTCGTTGAGGCAGAAGTGTAGTATGCCATTTCCTGTTATTATCATACTAGACAGAGAATGTAGACAACAACAACTATTGGTCGTTGAGGCAGAAGTGCCGTATGCCATCTCCTGTCATTATCCTAATAGACAGAGCATGTAGACAACAACAACTATTGGTCGTTGATGCAGAAGTGCAGTGTGCCATCTCCTGTCATTATCATACTAGACAGAGAATGTAGACAACAACAACTATTGGTCGTTGAGGCAGAAGTGCAGTGTGCCATCTCCTGTCATTATCATACTAGACAGAGAATGTAGACAACAACAACTATTGGTCATTGAGACAGAAGTGCAGTATGCCATCTCCTGTCATTATCATACTAGACAGAGAATGTAGACAACAACAACTATTGGTCATTGAGGCAGAAGTGCAGTGTGCCATCTCCTGTCATTATCATACTAGACAGAGAATGTAGACAACAACAACTATTGGTCGTTGAGACAGAAGTGCCGTATGCCATCTCCTGTCATTATCATACTAGACAGAGAATGTAGACAACAACAACTATTGGTCGTTGAGACAGAAGTGCAGTATGCCATCTCCTGTCATTATCATACTAGACAAAGAATGTAGACAACAACAACTATTGGTCGCTGAGACAGAAGTGCCGTATGCCATCTCCTGTCATTATCATACTAGACAGAGAATGTAGACAACAACAACTATTGGTCGTTGATGCAGAAGTGCCGTATGCCATCTCCTGTCATTATCATACTAGACAGAGAATGTAGACAACAAAAACTATTGGTCATTGAGGCAGAAGTGCAGTGTGCCATCTCCTGTCATTATCATACTAGACAGAGAATGTAGACAACAACAACTATTGGTCGTTGAGACAGAAGTGCAGTGTGCCATCTCCTGTCATTATCATACTAGACAGAGAATGTAGACAACAACAACTATTGGTCATTGAGACAGAAGTGCAGTATGCCATCTCCTGTCATTATCATACTAGACAGAGAATGTAGACAACAACAACTATTGATCGTTGAGACAGAAGTGCAGTATGCCATCTCCTGTCATTATCATACTAGACAGAGAATGTAGACAACAACAACTATTGATCGTTGAGACAGAAGTGCAGTATGCCATCTCCTGTCATTATCATACTAGACAGAGAATGTAGACAACAACAACTATTGATCGTTGAGACAGAAGTGCAGTATCCCATCTCCTGTCATTATCATACTAGACAGAGAATGTAGACAACAACAACTATTGATCGTTGAGACAGAAGTGCCGTATGCCATCTCCTGTCATTATCATACTAGACAGAGAATGTAGACAACAACAACTATTGGTCGTTGATGCAGAAGTGCCGTGTGCCATCTCCTGTCATTATCATACTAGACAGAGAATGTAGACAACAACAACTATTGGTCATTGAGGCAGAAGTGCAGTGTGCCATCTCCTGTCATTATCATACTAGACAGAGAATGTAGACAACAACAACTATTGGTCGTTGAGACAGAAGTGCCGTATGCCATCTCCTGTCATTATCATACTAGACAGAGAATGTAGACAACAACAACTATTGGTCATTGAGGCAGAAGTGCAGTGTGCCATCTCCTGTCATTATCATACTAGACAGAGAATGTAGACAACAACAACTATTGGTCGTTGATGCAGAAGTGCAGTATGCCATCTCTTGTCATTATCATACTAGACAGAGAATGTAGACAACAACAACTATTGGTTGTTGAGACAGAAGTGCAGTGTGCCATCTCCTGTCATTATCATACTAGACAGAGAATGTAGACAACAACAACTATTGGTCGTTGAGGCAGAAGTGCCGTATGCCATCTCCTGTCATTATCATACTAGACAGAGAATGTAGACAACAACAACTATTGGTCGTTGATGCAGAAGTGCAGTATGCCATCTCTTGTCATTATCATACTAGACAGAGAATGTAGACAACAACAACTATTGGTTGTTGAGACAGAAGTGCAGTGTGCCATCTCCTGTCATTATCATACTAGACAAAGAATGTAGACAACAACAACTATTGGTCGTTGAGGCAGAAGTGCCGTATGCCATCTCCTGTCATTATCATACTAGACAGAGAATGTAGACAACAACAACTATTGGTCATTGAGACAGAAGTGCAGTGTGCCATCTCCTGTCATTATCATACTAGACAGAGAATGTAGACAACAACAACTATTGGTCGTTGAGGCAGAAGTGCAGTGTGCCATCTCCTGTCATTATCATACTAGACAGAGAATGTAGACAACAACAACTATTGGTCGTTGAGGCAGAAGTGCAGGTCTTGATTTTTTAGAACTCTTCTGATAGTGACGCAGCCATTTTGCACAGATGGCTCTGTTATTTAGCAGGTGGGAGCTCGTGGACTTTGATGTCTCATTTTGGAGAGAGTACTGTGAAATAAGACAGTGATGCTTTCGCAATGTGTACAAGTAGTTTGAACATGGAAATTATGGCTATCATTAATGCATTAGTAAGTCTTGATACATATGCTTATACATATGTGTATCTCCTCACTGACTCAATGAGTAGCTCAGAAAGATCACAACTAACTGGGCTTGATGAGAGTGGTTAGAGTCTCTGGGGAGGTCTATTCTAACAAAAGTCTGCTTCATGTTCGTGCCAGGGAACACGGGCGTTAGAGGTAATGAGCATGCTGACAGACTTGCCAGTTTGTCTGAGTTTGAGTCTGGAATGGTAATGGACCGCACTAACATTCTGAATGCCTTCAGGGACGCAGGACAAAAGACAACTAAGAAACGAACCTGAATCCACAGCCATAAACAGACTACACAAATATCATGTCAAGGTGGGAAATGTCAGACGAGAACGTTACGTAGGGAACCAAAGAAGACTTATCAAGCAAGACAACATCGGTGTCGTTAGTCGCATTATGTTGATGGAATATTTTCTGAGTGATCTGATCACTTACAAACTTGATCGCTGAGCATTGAAGATGACCTGTCGACTAGACTTTGCCCAGTACTTGCTGTTTGATTTTGTAGTTGAACTTGAGTGTCCAGTCTTAAATTAGATGGTCAACAACACGTAGATTCCAGGTTAAAGTTGAGCATGTGAGAGAATCTTGCCACAAGACAACTGAAGGAGAACAGGCTGTATGTCGCTGCCCAGGCTAAGGTTTTTTAAACTATAATTCCTACCGTCGTTGATTTGATATTAACCAGTTTTTTTAAAATAACCGACGGAACCTCGTCGGTTAACTCGAAATTGAACCAGCCATCGAATACATAAAGAAACAACAGATAAATTGGTTCGGCCACATAACAAGACAAAAAGAACTAACAATGACGCAAACAGCCATAAACAAACGCTACGAAAACGCCAGATTAAGAGGAAGACCGAGAAAGAGATGGATAAAGGGAATACTAGAGTCACTAGGAGGGATAACACCAGAAGAGGCCAACGGAAGAGCAAAGAATCGCAGATTGTTTCTCCCCTCGACGCCAACGGCAACAGAGGAAGGATAGAAGAAGAAGAAGAACCTCGTCGTTTATGCAGAGCTTGTGCTGTCTGTGACAGTTTGACTGCGAGATTAGTCATGACACAAACACGGGGAAAATATGGCGTTGTGATCATGAAAGAGATTACAATATTAATGCCCGTGTTCAGACTTTTGATGGCGGTTTTATTTACACTGTGCGCAAATATGTGTGTGACGAGTACAGAGATTGGAATAGTAATTGAAATTAGCCGAGTTCCACACAATAATGGTTATCTATAATGGAAAAATGAATCATTTTTGTAATTATTCTCGGCTTTAAAGCTTCAGTTTTTAAGCCTGCGGTCTGCCAGGTATGCTAAATGTACCACTTGATTCAGTTCTATAACTTCTATCTCAGCTGTTACCGACATCCTGCACGCGTTACCACACGTGGACATTTAGACAGACAGACAACTTTGGACAGTGGAGAGAAAGGTGCGCACGTTGAGAGCCTCAGAAACGACACAAGTCAAAAGTTGTGAAACTAATTGGAGAACAAGTGGTGGACGGAGCGGATCTTCCCTAATGTTGAAATGTCGACTTTATCAAGTACAAATAGTTAGTTACAGTTTGTTACCAATAATGTGTCAAGGCTTCTGGAAGTGGAGAATCGTTGTCCTTGCTGGTCTCACGCCCACGTTGTTACCAATAATGTGTCAAGGCTTCTGGGAGTGGAGAATCGTTGTCCTTGCTGGTCTCACGCCCACGTTGTTACCAATAATGTGTCAAGGCTTCTGGAAGTGGAGAATCGTTGTCCTTGCTGGTCTCACGCCCACGTTGTTACCAATAATGTGTCAAGGCTTCTGGAAGTGGAGAATCGTTGTCCTTGTTGGTCTCACGCCCACGTTGTTATTGTTGGTTCAGTTCTTGTTGTTTATGTTTGAGGGAAATACACCAGAAACGTGGACACAAGATTTCTAATGAAGTTGCTCAAATCCTGTCAGTTGAGCAAATCTTTAAAAACATCATAGAGATGCCAGGCCTACAAATTAATGGAAAGATAATCAATAACCTAAGATATGCTGACGATACTGTACTACTAGCAGAAAATCCTAAAAGATCTACAACAATTACTTAATGAAATAAACACGACAAGCAAAAATATGGATTAGATATGAACATCAAAAAGACTAAAAACTATGATCATAAACAAGGAAAATACTCAAAATCCACAAGTGGATATCAAAATTGAAGGAATAGACCTTGAGACAGTTCAGAACTACAACTACCTTGGACATACTATAACCAGTGATGGAAAATGTACAACTGAAATAAACAAAAGAATAGGAATGGCAAAAAGTAATTTTAATGTCATGAAGGACATACTAACATCAAAACAAATAACACCAGAGCTAAAACTAAGAATAGCAAAATGTTACATCTTCTCAATATTCCTATATGGTGCTGAAACATGGACATTAGACAAGAAAACAGAACAGAGAATTGAAGCCTTTGAAATGTGGATATATAGAAGAATAGGTAGAATTGGATGGAAGGAAAAGAAAACAAACGACGAAGTCTTAAAACAACTAAAAATGAAAAGAGAACTTCTGAACACAATTAGAACAAGACAAATGCGATTCTTAGGCCATGTTAAAAGACACAACAGCCTACTGAAAGTGATCCTGGAGGGGAAAATACAAGGTAAAAGAGGCAGAGGCAGACCAAGATTAACATGGACGAGTAACATCAAAAGATGGACAAATCAACCGATGACAACCTGCACCATCAAAGCAAGAGATAGAGCAAAATGGCGCTCCATGGTAGCAACCTTCGTTGCGGAGACGGCACTCAATGATGATGATATTAGTGTCAGATATTGGTTTCAAATATTAGATATTATATTATATTTATATTATTAAACAGTTGTTCATTTGTTTGTTTGTTTGTCTTTTGTTTGTATGTATAGTTGTTCATTTGTTTGTTTGTCTTTTTGTTTGTATGTATAGTTGTTCATTTGTTTGTTTGTCTTTTTGTTGTATGTATAGTTGTTCATTTGTTTGTTTGTCTTTTTGTTTGTATGTATAGTTGTTCATTTGTTTGTTTGTCTTTTTGTTTGTATGTATAGTTGTTCATTTGTTTGTTTGTCTTTTGTTTGTATGTATAGTTGTTCATTTGTTTGTTTGTCTTTTTGTTTGTATGTATAGTTGTTCATTTGTTTGTACGTCTGTTTGTTTTTTGTTTGTTTGTATGTATAGTTGTTCATTTGTTTGTATGTCTGTTTGTATGTATAGTTGTTCATTTGTTTGTATGTCTGTTTGTTGTATGTATAGTTGTTCATTTGTTTGTATGTCTGTTTCTTTGTCTTTTTGTTTGTATGTATAGTTGTTCATTTGTTTGTATGTCTGTTGTTTTTCTTTTTGTTTGTATGTATAGTTGTTCATTTCTTTGTATGTCTGTTTGTATGTATAGTTGTTCATTTCTTTGTATGTCTGTTTGTTGTATGTATAGTTGTTCATTTGTTTGTATGTCTGTTTGTGTATGTATAGTTGTTCATTTGTTTGTATGTCTGTGTTTTTCTTTTTGTTTGTATGTATAGTTGTTAATTTTTTGTATGTATAGTTGTTCATTTGTTTGTATGTATAGTTGTTCATTTGTTTGTATGTCTGTTTGTTTGTCTTTTTGTTTGTATGTATAGTTGTTCATTTGTTTGTATGTATAGTTGTTCATTTGTTTGTATGCATAGTTGTTCATTTGTTTGTATGTATAGTTGTTCATTTGTTTGTATGTATAGTTGTTCATTTGTTTGTATGTATAGTTGTTCATTTGTTTGTATGTATAGTTGTTCATTTGTTTGTATGTATAGTTGTTCATTTGTTTGTATGTCTGTTTGTTTTTCTTTTGTTTGTATGTATAGTTGTTCATTTGTTTGTATGTCTGTTTGTTTTTCTTTTGTTTGTATGTATAGTTGTTCATTTGTTTGTATGTCTGTTTGTTTTCTTTTGTTTGTATGTATAGTTGTTCATTTGTTTGTATGTCTGATTGCACTTGACCGACGATTTACACATCTTCCTCTTTGGTCTCATACAGCGTATAATCGGTGTAGGTGTCTTGTGTAAGTGCCTAATGTAGGTGCCATGTGTAGGTGTCTTGTGTATTTGCCTTGTGTAGGCACCTTATATAGGTTTCTTATGTAGGTGCCTTATGTAGGCACCTTATGTAGGTGTCTTATGTAGGTGCCTTGTGTAGGTGCCTTTTAGGTCCTTCATGTTGGCGCCTTTATGTAGGTGCCTTGTGTAGGAGCTTTATCAACTATGACAAATACAAGCACAATCAACTATGACAAATACAAGCACAATCAACCAACTACGATTCAACCACCAAACGGATCAGTTTGACCACGAAGAACCTAGTTTCTCATTTAACGAACGTAAATATGTAGTTTTCTCAAACAAGTGAATGACGTCATACATTTACTTAATAGTCCAAATTACTTATGACCAAAAGTACATCTGTCTAGTCTTATGATTGAATATTTGTTTGTTGATTCTTGTAATGTGTTATTGTTGAAAGGTTGTAGAAATATGGAAATGATAGTTGTGTTACAGCAGAAGGTAATTCTGTGAGGAAATGAAGGAAACATTCTGTAGAAATACAAATGCATCATAGCAGTGGCAGAGCAACAGTTTCCCAACTGAACAGTGGCAGAGCAACAGTTTCCCAACTGAACAGTGGCAGAGCAATAGTTTCCCAACTGAACAGTGGCAGAGCAACAGTTTCCCAACTGAACAGTGGCAGAGCAACAGTTTCCCAACTGAACAGTGGCAGAGCAACAGTTTCCCAACTGAACAGTGGCAGAGCAACAGTTTCCCAACTGAACAGTGGCAGAGCAACAGTTTCCCAACTGAACAGTGGCAGAGCAACAGTTTCCCAACTGAACAGTGCAGAGCAACAGTTTCCCAACTGAACAGTGGCAGAGCAACAGTTTCCCAACTGAACAGTGGCAGAGCAACAGTTCCCAACTGAACAGTGGCAGAGCAACAGTTTCCCAACTGAACAGTGGCAGAGCAACAGTTTCCCAACTGAACAGTGGCAGAGCAACAGTTTCCCAACTGAACAGTGGCAGAGCAACAGTTTCCCAACTGAACAGTGGCAGAGCAACAGTTTCCCAACTGAACAGTGGCAGAGCAACAGTTTCCCAACTGAACAGTGGCAGAGCAACAGTTTCCCAACTGAACAGTGGCAGAGCAACAGTTTCCAACTGAACAGTGGCAGAGCAACAGTTTCCAACTGAACAGTGGCAGAGCAACAGTTTCCAACTGAACAGTGGCAGAGCAACAGTTTCCCAACTGAACAGTGGCCCAAACAGCGGAAACAGTTTTTAATATCGCAGGACTCGAGTAAAAAAAAAAAAAAGTAAAGTACCCCCGTCACGCCAAGTGGCGTATAGGGAAATATGGTGTTAGTGACCCTATATTTTATGACCTTCAGCATATGATTTTTGGGGTAATGTGGTCAGTATTACGCCCGTGCCCGACGTTTACTTTCACAGAAAAAAATCCGGTACCCATTTAAGGCTGGGTGAACCCGGAGCCGTCAGTTGGGATCGAACCTTACCCCTTGTCCGTGGTAGTCCAGTTCACTAAGCACTGAGCTATCGCGGCTCCCTAGGACTTGAGTAGTAAATAGAAATGTAGGAGTCAGAAGTTGAAGGTACCTTTCCTACCTCATGGAAACTGCTGATGTTGAAAAGTTTGAAATTCCTCGCTCTAGGGGGTGACCAGCCGTCACCTCCCCCAACATCTGTAGCCAATACAAAACAATGTCTGTAGGGTAACGACCAATCAGATATCAGAGATGTGTGTCGCTGTTTGAACACAGGAGTCTGCCACTGTTGGCGATGCTATAAAAGAGGCTGTGACAAGTTGACAGCTTACAGAGCTGGCTGAGACCAAGACGACACAATAGTGGTAAGTATCGGATTGGATGTCTCATGTCAGCCAAAACTGTGTGTTTAGTGAGTGAGACAGGGGCGAGCAATGACTACACGACTAATAATCCATTACTGTTGTGCATGAAACGATTACACAAAATTTGTGAGTGAGACAGGGGTGAGCAAGGACTACACGACTAATAATCCATTACTGTTGTACATGAAACGATTACACAAAATTTGAAAATTTGTGAGTAAGACAGGGGTGAGCAAGGACTACACGACCAATAATCCATTACTGTTGTACATGAAACGATTACACAAAATTTGAAAATTTGTGAGTGAGACAGGGGTGAGCAAGGACTACACGACCAATAATCCATTACTGTTGTGCATGAAACGATTACACATAATTTGTGAGTGAGGCAGGGGCTAGCAAGGACTACACGACTATATTTTTATAATAATCCATTACTGTTGTACATGAAATGATTACACATAATTTGTGAGACTACTCTAACATGGGACCTGCATGGGGTCCACAAACTTAACACAATCTCTGGTAGCTGCTACTTTCTTCACAGTCTACCTTCCACCTACTCCTTTACAAACTTTCTTTTTAGTTCTGAACTACCATTCAGTTTACAGCCTCCATGAGAACATCTTCAGCCTGGTTGCATTTTAATTTCATGACGCAGTGTTGTATCGTTAATTCACATTTAATTATCACCAGTCCACATGTCTTCAAGCTCAATTCAATATGTCTCTTTGAAGTTATGTTTCATATCGTTGGAGTCATTGATGTTGTTGATGTCATTGGTGTTGTTGATGTCATTGATGTCATTGATGTGTTGATGTCATTGGTGTTGTTGGTGTCGTTGATGTCATTGATGTTGTTGATGTCATTGGTGTTGTTGATGTCATTGATGTCGTTGGTGTTGTTGGTGTTGTTGATGTCATTGATGTCATTGGTGTTGTTGGTGTTGTTGATGTCATTGGTGTTGTTGGTGTTGTTGGTGTCGTTGATGTCATTGGTGTTGTTGGTGTTGTTGGTGTCGTTGATGTCATTGGTGTTGTTGGTGTCGTTGATGTCATTGGTGTTGTTGGTGTCGTGATGTCGTTGGTGTTGTTGGTGTTGTTGATGTCATTGGTGTTGTTGGTGTTGTTGGTGTCGTTGATGTCATTGGTGTTGTTGTGTTGTGTGGTGTCGTTGATGTCATTGTGTTGTTGGTGTCGTTGATGTCATTGGTGTGTTGGTGTCATTGGTGTTGTTGGTGTTGTTGGTGTTGTTGATGTCATTGGTGTTGTTGGTGTCATGGTGTTGTTGGTGTTGTTGGTGTTGTTGATGTCATGGTGTTGTTGTGTTGTTGGTGTCGTTGATGTCATTGGTGTTGTTGGTGTTGTTGGTGTCGTTGATGTCATTGGTGTTGTTGGTGTCGTTGATGTCATTGGTGTTGTTGTGTTGTTGATGTCGTTGATGTCATTGGTGTTGTTGGTGTTGTTGGTGTCGTTGATGTCATTGGTGTTGTTGGTGTCATTGGTGTGTTGGTGTCGTTGATGTCATTGGTGTTGTTGGTGTCGTTGATGTCATTGGTGTTGTTGGTGTCGTTGATGTCATTGGTGTTGTTGGTGTCGTTGATGTCATTGGTGTTGTTGGTGTTGTTGGTGTCATTGGTGTTGTTGGTGTCGTTGATGTCATTGGTGTTGTTGGTGTTGTTGGTGTCATGGTGTTGTGGTGTCGTTGATGTCATTGGTGTTGTTGGTGTCGTTGATGTCATTGGTGTTGTTGGTGTTGTTGGTGTCGTTGATGTCATTGGTGTTGTTGGTGTTGTTGGTGTCGTTGATGTCATTGGTGTTGTTGGTGTCGTTGATGTAATTGGTGTTGTTGGTGTCGTTGATGTCATTGGTGTTGTTGGTGTTGTTGGTGTTGTTGGTGTCGTTGATGTCATTGGTGTGTTGGTGTTGTTGGTGTCGTTGATGTCATTGGTGTTGTTGGTGTCGTTGATGTCATTGGTGTTGTTGGTGTCGTTGATGTCATTGGTGTTGTTGGTGTCGTTGATGTCATTGGTGTTGTTGGTGTCGTTGATGTCATTGGTGTTGTGGTGTCGTTGATGTCATTGGTGTGTTGGTGTTGTTGGTGTTGTTGGTGTCGTTGATGTCATTGGTGTTGTTGGTGTCGTTGATGTCATTGGTGTTGTTGGTGTGTTGGTGTCGTTGATGTCATTGGTGTTGTTGGTGTCGTTGATGTCATTGGTGTTGTTGGTGTTGTTGGTGTCGTTGATGTCATTGGTGTTGTTGGTGTCGTTGATGTCATTGGTGTTGTTGGTGTTGTTGGTGTCGTTGATGTCATTGGTGTTGTTGGTGTTGTTGTGTCGTTGATGTCATTGGTGTTGTTGGTGTTGTTGGTGTCGTTGATGTCATGGTGTTGTTGGTGTTGTTGGTGTCGTTGATGTCATTGGTGTTGTTGGTGTCGTTGATGTCATTGGTGTTGTGGTGTCATTGGTGTTGTTGGTGTTGTTCATATCGTTGATGTCGTTGATGTCATTGGTGTTGTTGGTGTTATTGTGTCGTTGATGTCATTGGTGTTGTGGTGTCGTTGATATCATTTGTGTTGTTGGTGTTGTTGATGTCGTTGATGTTGTTGATATCGTTGGTGTTGTTGATGTCGTTGGTGTCGTTGTTGTTGTTGGTGCTGTTGATGTTGTTGATGTCGTTCATGTCATTGGTGTTGTTGGTGTCGTTGATGTCATTGGTGTCGTTGGTGTTGTTGATGTCGTTGATGTAATTGGTGTTGTTGATGTCGTTGATGTAATTGGTGTTGTTGGTGTCGTTGATGTCATTGGTGTCGTTGGTGTTGTTGATGTCGTTGATGTCATTGGTGTTGTTGGTGTTGTTGATGTCGTTGCTGTCGTTGGTGTTGTTGATGTCATTGCTGTCGTTGGTGTTGTTGATGTCGTTGCTGTCGTTGGTGTTGTTGATGTCATTGGTGTCGTGGTGTTGTTGATGTCGTTGATGTCATTGGTGTTGTTGGTGTCGTTGATGTCATTGGTGTCGTTGGTGTTGTTGATGTCGTTGATGTCATTGGTGTTGTTGGTGTTGTTGATGTCGTTGCTGTCGTTGGTTTTGTTGATGTCGTTGCTGTCAATGGTGTTGTTGATGTCGTTCATGTCATTGGTGTTGTGGTGTCGTTGATGTCATTGGTGTTGTTGGTGTTGTTGATGTCGTTGCTTTCGTTGGTGTTGTTGATGTCGTTGGTGTTGTTGATGATAATATGTTTGGGGACCTAGAAAACATTGTTGATGATAATATGTGTCGAGGACCTAGAAAACATTGTTGATGATAATGTGTTTGGGGGACCTAGAAAACTTTGTTGCTGATAATATATTTGGGGGACCTAGTAAACATTGTTGCTGATAATATGTTTGGGGGACCTAGAAAACATTGTTGATGATAATACGTTTGGGGGACCTAGAAAACATTGTTCCTGATAACACGTTTGGGGGACCTAGAAAACAGTGTTGCTGATAACACGTTTGGGGGGCCTAGAAAACACTATTGATGATAATATGTTTGGGGGCTTTAGAAAACATTGATGCTGATAACATGTTTGGGGGACCTAGAAAACACTGTTGATGATAATATGTTTGGGGGACCTAGAAAACATTGTTGCTGATAACATGTTTGGGGGACCTAAAAAACATTGTTGCTGATAATATTTTGGGGGGACCTAGAAAACTTTGTTTCTGGTAACATTTTTGGGGAACCTAGAAAACATTGTTGCTGATAACATTCTTGGGGGACCTATAAAACACTGTTGATGATAATATGTTTGGGGGACCTAGAAAACATTGTTGATGATAATATGTTTGGGGGACCTAGAAAACATTGTTGATGATAATATGTGTCGAGGACCTAGAAAACATTGTTGATGATAATGTGTTTGGGGGACCTAGAAAACTTTGTTGCTGATAATATATTTGGGGGACCTAGTAAACATTGTTGCTGATAATATGTTTGGGGGACCTAGAAAACATTGTTGATGATAATACGTTTGGGGGACCTAGAAAACTTTGTTTCTGGTAACATTTTTGGGGAACCGAGAAAACATTGTGGATGATATTATGTTTGGGGGACAGTGTTTGTGATTGCATTCGTCTTTGTGATTGCATTCAAATCTGTGTGATTATATTCATGTCTTTGTGATTGCATTCAAGTCTTTACTATTGCATTCAGGTCGTTGTGATTGCATTCAAGTCTTTGTGATTGGCTTCACATTTTTGATTACATTCAAGTCTTTGTGACTGCATTCAAATCTGTGTGATTACATTTAAGTCTTTCCGATTGCATTCAAGTCTTGATGATTTCATTCAGGTCTTTGTGATTGCATTCAAGTCTTTGTGACTGCATTCGAGTCTTTGTGATTGCCTTAAAATTTTTGTGATTACATTCAAGTCTTTGTGATTACATTCACGTCTTTGTGACTGCATTCAAGTCTTTGTGATTACATTCAAATCTTTGTTATTACATTAAAGTCTTTGTAATTGCCTTCAAATGTTTGTGATTGCATTCAAATCGTTGTGATTACATTCAAATGTTTGTGATTGCCTTCAAATGTTTGTGATTACATTCAAATATTTGTGATTACATTCAAATGTTTGTGATTACATTCACATCTTTGTGATTACAGTAAAATGTTTTTGCTTACAGTCATATAGTTTTGTGGACAGTAAAAGATGTATGATTTAAACTCAATTCTGTGTGACTGTAGTCGTGTCTTTGTGATGATCTTCAGTATGTCAAGATGATAGACTTGTGTGCTTCATGCCACTTAAGATGATTAAAAAGTGACAATAAAATAAAAGGTTTGAGAAATCAGATAGAATCTTCTGAGAGACAGCAGAAGAGGCCAGAATGATCGGAGGCTCGTGTGTTGCTGAAGGTAACGATGTCTCATAGCTGTACTGCAACTCGGGAGAGTATGGGCTTCAACCTCTCGCGGCTCATCTCTTTCTATTTCTCTCTTTCTATCTCTTATATATCTCTCTCTCGCTCTTTCTCTCCATCTCTTTAATTCTCACTCCCCCTCTCCCTCTCTATATGTATATATAATTCTCTCTCTGTATCTATTTCTCTATTTCTTCCTCTCCTTCTCTGTCTCTCTCTTTTTCTCTCTCTATTTTTTTCTCCCTCTCTCTCTATTCATGTCGCTTTTACTCTATTTCTCTCTATATTTTTTCTCTCTTTATTTCTAATTTTTCTCTGTCTCTCTCTTGCTCTATGTATCTCTCTCTGCCCTGATACCTTTTTGGCAAAGATTCATAAACAAGAAAACACCAACAATCTCGGCATCGTCTAAAGTCCACATTACAATACCTGTGACCTGTAACCTTCCCTACAACAACACACCAACAATCTCGGCATCGTCTAATGTCCACATTACAATACCTGTGACCTGTAACATTCCCTACAACAAAACACCAACAATCTCAACATCGTCTAATGTCCACAATACAATACCTGGACCTGTAACATTCCCTACAACAAAACACTAACAATCTCAACATCGTCTAATGTCCACAATACAATACCTGTGACCTGTAACATTCCCTACAACAAAACACTAACAATCTCAACATCGTCTAATGTCCACAATACAATACCTGTGACCTGTAACATTCCCTACAACAAAACACTAACAATCTCAACATCGTCTAATGTCCACAATACAATACCTGTGACCTGTAACATTCCCTACAACAAAACACCAACAATATCGACATCGTCTAATGTCCACATTACAATACCTGTGACCTGTAACCTTCCCATTGCTTCACACAGCCACGGTTCCCATTTGCAAGTCACATTGAGACTCTCCAGTACCGAGACATGGCACACTCAACGATCACGAGGCGCATGTTCTGTGTTCTGTTGACCTTGGCAACGGATGCCATGATGGGAGGTCAGTACACACATATCTGTGAACCACGTGACTCTCCTTCAATTTCGTTTCTTTTAAACCAGTACATGAAATGTTTGTTACACATGATGATGATAGGGAACTGTTTGTCAACTGAGCTTTACAACAAGAGGCAATCTGATCGTCAGAGGCTTTCCCCGTGCAAGTAAGCGTATCGACCTTGACACCATAAGGGAGTTCATGACCTTCAGGTGTCAGTATTCTGCTGCAAGTCAGCCTGAAAGTTCACAAAGCTGCCTGGTTAAATACATTGTCACTGCCTTGTGGCACACAACAAACAAACAAACAAACAAACAAACAAACAAACAAACAAACAAACAAACAAACAAACAAACAAACAAACAAACAAACAAACAAACAAACAAACAAACAAACAAAAAACCGACGGAAGGCAACAGAAAACCACCGTCATAATTTCTTTGTACAATCATATATCTCCACAATAACAGAAATCACGACAACAACGTTAAGGGGGATTCCCATGGAAAACCCTGGTTCGGTAGGGGACATCATGTGCTACAGGTGATACCCGATCGTCATCAAGCTACTGTAAGCAAAATAAAGATAAAACAAACTCTAAAGATAGGTACTTGGAATGTGAACACTCATGCAGAAGGGTAAACTAGAAAACATCCTACAAGAAATGAAAAGAATGGGTTTACAATTACTGGGACTTTGCGAAATGAGATACACTGGATCAGGGGAGATATATTCTGATGAACATAAAATAACCTATTCTGGAGGTACTGAACACCAAAGAGGAGTAGGTATCATCTTGGATGCAGAAAGCGAAGAACAGTGAAAGGCTTTTACCCAATATCTGACAGAGTCCTTTTAGTGAAATTGAATGGAAAGCCAATAGACATAAATCTTATACAAGTTTATGCACCAACAGCAGACAGTCTAGAGGAAACTATTGATACATTTACGACGAGTTAAATGAGGTACTTCATGAATGCAAACCACATGAAAACATCACAGTTCTAGGGGATTTTAACGCAAAAGTAGGAAAGGAAAGAGTTGAGGAAGTAGTTGGTCATTATGGCTTATGCGAGAGGAATGAAAGAGTTGACAAATTTATTGACTGGGCAAGAACGCACAGCATGATGGTAGGAAACACGTGGTTTAAGCAACATCCAAGACGTCTGTGGACATGGAAAAGCCCAGGGGACAACGCACATAATCAAATTGATTACATAATGATAAGCATTAGATTTCGAAACAGTCTGGTGTGTGTGAAAACTAGATCAGGGGCAGATTGCAATAGTGATCATGTACCAGTTGTGGGAAAGCTTCGAGTAAAATTAAAAACAGCAAAACGAGCCCCAGTTAACATCAAGTTAAATTTAGATTTACTCAAATCAGACAAGAAGTTGCAAGACAAATATAAAATCACAATTCAGAACCGATACAGTGCAATAGAGAAGATACAAAGCATTGGTGAACAGTGGGAAATGCTAAAAGAATCAATGCAACAAACATCAAGAGAGTTCATACTACTAGTGAAGACAAATTCAAGAAATAAATGGATGACAGTTGACATTTTACAGCTAGTAGATACAAGACGAAGAAATAAAGAAAATACAGATGAGTATAAGAGATTAATAAAGAAATTGTAATAAAATGCAATGAAGCAAAAGAAGCGTGGCTAAAACAAAGATGCAAAGATTTTGAAACGAAATAAAAAGGAGATGCCAAGCTATATACAAACAAATTGAAGAATTAACAGGAAGAAAAATGCAATAAAAAACTAGATGTTTAAGATCAAAGGAAGGAGAACTGTTGATTGATCAAGAAAATAATAAGGGAACGATGGACAGAATACATTAAAGATCTTTATGATGATGAACGAACAGAAGTAAATATTAAGGATAACGGAGAAGGACCAGAAATACTCAAAGAAGAAGTGGAAGATGCCTTGCGCAATATGAAAGCAGGAAAAGATCCTGGACCAGATAATATAACTAAAGAAGAGATTAAAGCCATGGGTGATTTTGGAATAGAAATAATAACAAAAATATTGAATGATATCTACAACAGCGGATATATACCAGACGACATGCTCAAATCACTATTCATAGCCCTACCAAAGAAATCTAGTGCAAATGAATGCAATGATCATCGCACAATAAGCCTATGAGTCACATGACTAAGATATTACTAAGAATCATCATGCGAAGAGTGCGAAACAAAATCAGTCCAGAAATTAGCGATGAACAGTGTGGTTTTGTTGGAGGATAAATGAACGAGCAATGTCATTTATATCATAAGATCTTTATTAGAAAGAGCCACATAGTGAAAACAGATCTATACCTATGTTTCATAGATTACACCAAGGCATTTGACAAAGTAAAGCACCAAGAAATAATCAAAATTTTAGAAAGCATAAACATAGACAGCAACGATCTAAGAATAATAAAGAACATGTGCTGGCAACAAACAGCGGCCATAAGAACTGGAAACCAATTGGGAATGTTTCAACAAATAAAACAGGGTGTTAGGCAAAGTTGTGTGCAGTCACCAGATTTTAAATTATGTACAGTGAGATTATTTTAAGATCCCTTAGGGGCATACCTGGAATAATAATCGAAGGTCATAATATAAATAATCTAAGGTATGCTGATGATACAGTCTTAATCACTAAGAGTGAAAATGAGTTACAAGAAATGTTGGACATTATAGTGAAAGAAAGGAAAAATAAAGGACCCAGCCTTAATAGCAAAAAGACAGAAGTAATGGTAACAACAGAGAAAAAGACATCACCTCAGTGCAGAATAAAGACAAGTGAAACAATATTAAAACAGGTAAATGAATTTAAATATTTGGTAACTTTGTTAAACTCTGACAGAAGATGTACAACAGTGGTGAGATGCAGAATGGCTGAGGCAAAAGCAGCTCTCCAGAAAATGAGGAAGATAATATGCAATCCATTTGTGACAATAGAAACTAGTAAAAGAGATAAATTGAGACTGTAGACATAGGTTTTACAGAAGAATGTTGAGAATACCTTGGACAGCTAAGAGGAGTAATGAAAAAATCTGAAAAAGGCCAAAGCAAAAAGAAAGCTAATTTCCAATATGAGGAAGAAACGATCATCATTTTTTGGCCATGTAATGAGAAGAGAACAACTGGAATATATTGTAAGAACTGGAAAGATTGAGGGACGAAGAGATAGAGGGAAACAAAGAGAAAAAATACTAGACAGCTTAAGAGAATGTCTTGTCAGAAGGTCAACAACAGAAATGATAAATAACTGTCGAGATCGAAAGTTGTGGAAAGACATGATCACCTACGCCAGCAGGCCTGGTACTTGATAATGATGGTAGCCTGATATGATATTAGTTGATACTGTAATGGGCTATAATATTAGTTGATACTGTAATAGGCTGTGATATTAGTTGATACTGTAATGGGCTATAATATTAGTTTATACTGTAATAGGCTGTGATATTAGTTGATACTGTAATGGGCTATAATATTAGTTTGATACTGTAATGGGCTATAATATTAGTTGATACTGTAATGGGCTATGATATTAGTTGATACTGTAATGGGCTATACTATTAGTTGATACTGTAATGGGCTATAATATTAGTTGATACTGTAATGGGCTATGATATTAGTTGATACTGTAATAGGCTATCATATTAGTTTGATACTGTAATAGGCTATAATACTAGTTGATACTGTATTAGGCTATGATATTAGTAGATACTGTAATAGGCTATAATATTAGTTTGATACTGTAATAGGCTATGATATTAGTTGATACTGTAATAGGCTATGATATTAGTTGATACTGTAATAGGCTATGATATTAGTTGATAATGTAATATGCTGTGATATTAGTTGATACTGTAATGGGCTATAATATTAGTTTGATACTGTAATGGGCTATAATATTAGTTGATACTGTAATGGGCTATAATATTAGTTGATACTGTAATAGGCTGTGATATTAGTTGATACTGTAATGGGCTATGATATTAGTTGATACTGAAATGGGCTATGATATTAGTTGATGCTGTAATGGGCTATGATATTAGTTGATACTGTAATGAGCTATGATATTAGTTGATACTGTAATGGGCTGTGATATTAGTTGATACTGAAATGGGCTATGATATTAGTTGATACTGTAATGGGCTATGATATTAGTTGATACTGTAATAGGCTGTGATATTAGTTGATACTGTAATGGGCTATGATATTAGTTGATACTGTAATGGGCTATGATATTAGTTGATACTGTAATGGGCTATGATATTATTTGATACTGTAATGAGCTATGATATTAGTTGATACTGTAAAGGGCTGTGATATTAGTTGATACTGTAATGGGCTATGATATTAGTTGATACTGTAATGGGCAGTGATATTAGTTGATACTGTAATGGGCTATGATATTAGTTGATACTGTAATGGGCTGTGATATTAGTTGATACTGTAATGAGCTATGATATTAGTTGAGACTGTAATGGGTTATGATATTAGTTGATACTGTATAGGGCTATGATATTAGTTGATACTGTAATGGGTTATAATATTAGTTGATACTGCATTGGGCTATGATATTAGTTGATACTGTAATGGGCTGTGATATTAGTTGATAATGTAATGGGCTATGATATTAGTTGATACTGTAATGGACTGTGATATTAGTTGATACTGTAATGGGCTATAATATTAGTTTGATATTGTAATGGGCTGTGATATTAGTTGATACTGTAATGAGCTATGATATTAGTTGATACTGTAATGGGCTGTGATAATAGTTGATACTGTACTGAGCTATGATATTAGTTGATACTGTAATGAGCTATGATATTAGTTGATACTGTAATGAGCTATGATACTCGTTGATACTGTAATGAGGTATGGTATTAGTTGATACTGTAATGAGCTATGATACTAGTTGATACTGTAATGAGCTATGGTATTAGTTGATACTGTAATGAGCTATGGTATTAGTTGATACTGTAATGAGCTATGATATTAGTTGATACTGTAATGAGCTATGATATTAGTTGATACTGTAATGAGCTATGATATTAGTTGATACTGTAATGGGCTGTGATAATAGTTGATACTGTACTGAGCTATGATATTAGTTGATACTGTAATGAGCTATGATATTAGTTGATACTGTAATGAGCTATGATACTAGTTGATACTGTAATGAGCTATGGTATTAGTTGATACTGTAATGTGCTATGATACTAGTTGATACTGTAATGAGCTATGGTATTAGTTGATACTGTAATGAGCTATGGTATTAGTTGATACTGTAATGAGCTATGATATTAGTTGATACTGTAATGAGCTATGGTATTAGTTGATACTGTAATGAGCTATGGTATTAGTTGATACTGTAATGAACTATGATATTAGTTGATACCGTAATGAGCTATGCTATTAGTTGATACTGTAATGAGCTGTGATATTAGTTGATATTGTAAATAATACCATACATGACCCTGGGATAAATGAAAACAAGATATATATAGAGGTGTCTTAGAGTGGGGTAATAGATATAGGGGACAGACGAAGTGATGCAATGTGGACTAGTAGAGGAGAGATGCGCATAGCGTAGCAAGTGTGTATAATATTGTGCTCATACATGAGCTACTGATATTATGTCATAGATGGTTGGCAGCCATAAGGAAACCTATTATATCATTTATATTTATTTATTTATCCTCACTGTTAGCTTGACTGTGGCTTCGCATTTTGATGCATTTCTTTGTCATGACCATAAGAGACTTAGTAGGGTTATCAGTAAACAACGCATTCTACTTTCTATCGTTGTTTGGCTTTCAGCCTCGAGGGGAGATACAATTTGCAGTCTTTTGCTTTTATGTTGGTCTCTCCTGCTGTTATGTTTCCTAGTGTTTCTAATATTCAACTAATCCATCTTTTACTCTTCTATTGGCCTCTCCTGCTGTTATGTTCCCTAGTGTTTCTAATATTCAACTAATCCATCTTTTACTATTCTGTTGGCCTCTGCTGCTGTTGTTTCCTAGTGTTTCTAATATTCCATAAGTCTATCTTTTGCTCTTTCGTTGGCCTCTGCTGCCGTTATGTTTCCCAGTGTTTCTAATATTTCATCAACCCATCTTTTACTCTTCTGTTGGCCTCTCCTGCTGTTATGTTTCCCAGTGTTTCTAATATTCCATCAACCCATCTTTTACTCTTCTGTTGGCCTCTCCTGCTGTTATGTTTCCCAGTGTTTCTAATATTCCATCAACCCATCTTTTACTCTTCTATTGGCCTCTCCTGCTGTTATGTTTCCCAGTGTTTCTAATATTCCATCAACCCATTGTTTGCTGTTATCTTGGCTTCTGCTTACACACAAGACAACAATACGACGACCCACAGTGTTCTCGACACTCACGGAAGTAATCAAATAATTACCGACAATGACGTCATGAGTGAGTACAATTCTCGTCGTCCTGTACAATTCTTCTATAGCCCTAGTGTGTACATTTTTATAACATTTCTAACTTTCAATGCTGGGGTGTTATTGTCAAAGGACACAACATTGGGGGGAGCCGAGCCAAGAGGGAGATCAATACAGGAACCAGTGGTTTCAATTCTCAGGAGGAAAATGCGATTACAGAAAGTCATAACAAACTGAGGAACTCACGAAATTCCAGCAACATGATAATGCTGGTAAGTCACAGAATGCGTGGATGTTATTTTTGTTGTGATGTTGTTCTTGATAGTGTTGTTCTCACTGATGTAGTTGTTGATGGTCTTGATGGTGTTGTTGCTGATTTGTTGATGTAGTTGTTGATGGTCTTGTTGTTGTTGCTGATGTTGTTCTTGATATTGTTGTTCTCACTGATGTTGTTGATGTAGTTGTTGATGGTCTTGTTGTTGTTGCTGATGTTGTTCTTGATATTGTTGTTCTCACTGATGTTGTTGATGTAGTTGTTGATGGTCTTGTTGTTGTTGTTGATGTTGTTCTCACTGATGTTGTTGATGTAGTTGTTGATGGTCTTGTTGTTGTTGTTGTTGATGTAGTTGTTGATGGTCTTGTTGTTGTTGTTGTAGTTGTTGATGGTCTTGTTGTTGTTGTTGCTGATGTTGTTCTTGATATTGTTGTTCTCACTGATGTTGTGGATGTAGTTGTTGATGGTCTTGTTGTTGTTGTTGTTGATGTAGTTGTTGATGGTCTTGTGTTGTTGTTGATGATGTAGTTGTTGATGGTCTTGTTGCTGTTGTTGTTGATGTTGTTCTTGATATTGTTGTTCTCTCTGATGTTGTTGATGTAGTTGTTGATGGTCTTGTTGATGTTGTTGTTGATGTAGTTGTTGATGGTCTGTTGTTGTGTTGTTGTAGTTGTTGATGGTCTTGTTGTTGTTGCTGATGTTGTTCTTGATATTGTTGTTCTCACTGATGTTGTTGATGTAGTTGTTGATGGTCTTGTTGTTGTTGTTGTGATGTAATTGTTGATGGTCTTGTTGTTGTTGCTGATGTTGTTCTTGATATTGTTGTTCTCACTGATATTGTTGATGTAGTTGTCGATGGTCTTGTTGTTGTTGTTGTTGATGTAGTTGTTGATGGTCTTGTTGTTGTTGTTGTTGATGTAATTGTTGATGGTCTTGTTGTTGTTGTTGATGTTGTTCTTGATATTGTTGTTCTCACTGATGTTGTTGATGTAGTTGTTGATGGTCTTGATGTTGTTGTTGTTGATGATGTTGATTTTCTGATGTTGATGTTTTTTACGTTGTTGTAATTGTTGCTGATGTAGTTGTTGATATCGTTGTTGATGTTGCTGATGATGTTGTTGATGTTGATGATATTGCTATTGATGATGATGTTGATGATGATGTTTTTTTTGATGTTGCTGTTGAATATGTTGTTGTGATGTTACCGTTGTTGTTGTTGTTGATGTTGATGTTACCGTTGTTGTTGTTGATATAGTTGTTGATGATATGTTGATGATGGTGTTGATATTGTTGTCGATGTTGATGTTGCTTTGTATATTGTTGTTTTTTTATGTTGCTGTTATTGTAATGAGACGTGTTGATGTGGGGTTAGAGTGCCGTTAGAGTGTGTCGAGTCTTCATGGTTTTCTTGACATCCCCGGCTTGTCCTGGAGAAGTTGGAGTTCGTCTAGTTCCAGACTTTGTTGGGAAACTATTTGTCTTTCTCAGAGGTACGGTAGTACTAGGTCTTCTACATCAGTAAGAGCCACCACTACAGGAAACACGGCGATGCTAGCTCAATAAGCTCTTTTGTTGTAGGCTCAATGCTAGGTCTTCTATATCAGTAAGAGCCACCACTATATCGATCCTAGCGTCTGCCTGTTTTGTTGTAGGTTCAATGCTAGGTCTTCTATATCAGTAAGAGCCACCACTATATCGATCCTAGCGTCTGCCTGTTTTGTTGTAGGTTCAATGCTAGGTCTTCTATATCAGTAAGAGCCACCACTATATCGATCCTAGCGTCTGCCTGTTTTGTTGTAGGTTAAATGCTAGGTCTTCTATATTAGTAAGAGTCACCACTACATCGACCCTAGCTTCTGCCTGTTTTGGCGCAGGCTGCTACCGGTGGAGATCAACGAGGAAGTAAAACACCTAGGTCTTTGTCAGCTGACATTCACCGACCCTGCTGTTGTGCAGGTGTAAGGGATGATGAGTGTTGATGGTGAGAAATGTCAGTGTAAGATATCACGTGTCAGTGTAAGGTATCACGTGCCATTGTAAGATTGGTTATTGGTTATTGGTTATGGAAGGCCTCGGCATCACAGCAAACGAATTAAAATCCATAATTGCTCAACCGCCCGTGCCAGTGGAATCATCCGAATTACCAACTCATCTCCCAAACAAAGAAAGGTAACTGTAGTCCCCATCGTAGCAGTCTCAGCACACGCCAAAAGACATAAGGCGAAACCGCGCAGAAAGTGAACACAGCCAACTGTTCCCTGTCATACGATATCATCATTCATCGTAAACAAGCGGGATATCGAAGCAGGATCAAAACGGATGAGACACACAGCTCACGGTGTGCACAGAGCACTTAACTCAGTAGCTCCTGCAACAAGCCGGACTTGGAATATGAGGAAACTGCAAGAAGGAACACGTTTCAGACATAGCCTTCAATGGTTCCTGCCTCCTATCCACCATATACCATGGGAGTTCACGTCCTCCCGAAAATGATGATCGTCATAGCACTTGATGATGTTAGGCCGTCATTGATGACTCCAATTCCAAACATATAGACACACAGTGGTGGTAATTTGTCATTTTCAATCCAACAGAAGCCACATGACCTGTAGTTAGTAAAACCACAGAGAGAATATGATTTTGTGACCTTCACTGATTCACTCTTGGATGTGAATGTGTAGTTTACACAAGAGGAGAAGTTTTCAACTACAGTGATCCATTTAAGGCAATTCTGGGATAGCAAGGCAAGTCTCCTTTATAGCAGCAGAACTTGATGTTCTCCGCTCCCTTCTTGTAGCTGCTGCCACACGATTCTGATGTCTCAGTAACTTGGACATCATTCAAGAACAATGTCAGATTAACATTATATAGATATGGCTCTGCTGATGAAGTGCTTGGTGCAACAGTTGTATCAATCATACTGGAGGCTCCTGGTCTGTGGTCATTAATATCACAGACGGCACATGGTGTTGTTATATTCAGTATTTCTTTCTGGGGTGTAAATATGTGGCACACACATGGAGAGTGGTTTGTGGTCACAGTAATCCCATTAAAGGCAATTCTAGGGTAGCATGGCAATGCTGTTTCAGAACAGCACAATCCTGTGATGTTTTCTGTTTTCGCTATAAAGCTGCTGCTGCTACACAATCCTGACCAATTATAGGTGTGGACATTATTCACTTGCAATGACAAAACTGCTTTGTTTACATCATAAACCTCTGGAAGCGAATCATTTATGGGACTAATAGTACAATTTATTCTTCCATCGGGGATATCTGCATTGAGTCCCCAAAAAAAAGGTCTTTGGTTAAAAAGCACATAAGCGTTTGAGTTAAACACACAATGAGCCCACTTCATAGATTCAAAATGATCCTTGCCAATGTCATCCGTTTGCACAAGTTAGGTCCTTAGCTACCAACGTCAAAAATGTCTGAAACGAAGCCATCCAATTAACGACTTTATCTACAGCGAAGGTTAACGAACTGTGAACAAACATTTATGTTCAAACCCTTGAAAACATTTTCAAAAATCTGCCAACTCGCAGCAATAACATTTATCGTGTTATCATGTAAACATTGCTTGGTCCATAGCTCGAATATAAATAAGCTGCCATTTTGGTGCGTCCCATGACGTCATCCCATTGTAAGATATTGTAAGATATCACGTGTCAGTGTAAGGTATCACGTGTCATTGTAAGATATCACGTGTCAGTGTAAGGTACCACGTGTCAGTGTAAGGTATCATGTATCAGTGTAAGGTATCATGTGTCAATGTAAGGTATCACGTGTCTTTGTAAGATATCACGTGTCATTGTAAGGTATCACGTGTCATTGTAAGGTATCACGTGTCATTGTAAGGTATCACGTGTCATTGTAAGATATCACGTGTCATTGTAAGGTATCACGTGTCATTGTAAGGTATCACGTGTCATTGTAAGGTATCACGTGTCATTGTAAGGTATCACGTGTCATTGTAAGGTATCACGTGTCATTGTACGATATGACGTGCCAGTGTAAGATATTACGTGCCAGTGTAAGATATCACGTGTCAATGTAAGGTATCATGTGTCAATGTAAGACATTGCGTCATTGATTTGTTTGTCTTATCTGTTTATGCCTGATGTATTTTGTAATATCCATCCATCCATCTTTTGTTTCATCCATCCATCCATCCATCTTTTGTTCATCCATCCATCATCCATCCATCCATCCATCCATCCATCCATCCATCCATCCATCCATCCATCCATCCATTCATCCATCCATCCATCCATCCATCCATCCATCCATCCATCCATCATCAATCATTTGCTTCATTCATCTTCTGAGATATCCCATCTCTGTGGTCTCTAATCGTCTTTTTATTTATTTGTCTACTGTCCATGATTCGCTTCCATAGGTCAGAATTGGCTCTATATAGCACCGATCGACTCTCTTTCTCACTTCTATTGACATAGATTTGTTGTTTAAGATATTTTTCATTTTCTGAAATGCTATTTTGGCCTGAGCTATTCTGCTTTTTATTTCTGTGGTGCATCTCCCATCTGATGTAATTATTGTGCCCAAGTATTTGAAACGTTGCACTTGTTTCAGATGTGTCCTGTTTATTTTTATGCTGCATGATGGTGATGATTGTTTCTTCGATATGACCATTACTTCTCTTTTCTTACTATTCAGACTAAGACCTTTCTTGTTGCTTTCTTTTACTATTATGTCTATCATTTCTTGTAGTTCGTTCTCTGTCTCTGCTATTAAGACTGTGTCATCCGCATATCTCAATTTTTTTATGTTGTGACCGTTGACTTCAATTCATTTTTTTGTCTACTATTGATCTCATAATATTTTCGTTGTAAAGTGAAAACAAATCCAGTGATAGCACACAGCCTTGTTTGACTCCTTGTTTTATATATTGGAACTGTCCTGTTTGGTTGCTAATTCTTATGGCTGCTGTTTGTTGCCAGTACATGTTTTTTATGATTCACTAAACCTTGCCATCAATGTTTAGTTTCTCCAGCAAACTGATTATTTCCACATGCTTTACTTTGTCAAATGCTTTTGTGTAGTTTATAAAGCACACATATAGATCTTTCTTTACCTATATAGCTCTTTCTATCACTGTTCTCAGGATGTCTATTACATTAATGGTACCCTTTCCTTCCACAAATCCACATTGTTGCATCTCTCCCCAACTCATTTCTTCCAACTCTCATCATAAATGGTTTTATTTTTTGTTCCTTGCATGTCTCATGATTCCATGATGATTCTCAGTAATATTTGGGTCATGTGGCTCATGAGACTAATATTGCCATGACTTCGCAATCAGTGGCGTCGGACTTATTTGGTATGACTACAGTGTCCATGCATTGAGTTAAATGAGTTATTTGCTGGTCATCATCATTGCACTCCGAACATGCCCATAGGTGCTCAGATCCCCTCCTCAGCAATTCCCTCAGTGTCCAGCGACTGACGACTCCAGTTCTATGTTGGTTGATAAGTCTTCTTACACGGCCACTAAGTTTCTCATTTCTGGCTGTGCCCATCTTAACTCCCATTTCCATCATCCGAAGAAGTGACGTGGATCTGTGTTTGTCTAAGTCCTGTGCCCTATGTCCATGCATACAAACAGTAATTGTAGTGTATCTTTATAAGTATGACAAGTCAATGCTGGTGAACCAATCATGTTGGTTGTTATATCTGTACGTGTGTACACAAACACACGGATACAAACAATAATGTTGTTATATCTGTACGTGTGTACACAAACACACGGATACAAACAATAATGTTGTTATATCTGTACGTGTGTACACAAACACACGGATACAAACAATAATGTTGTTATATCTGTACGTGTGTACACAAACACACGGATACAAACAATAATGTTGTTATATCTGTACGTGTGTACACAAACACACGGATACAAACAATAATGTTGTTATATCTGTACGTGTGTACACAAACACACTGATACAAACAATAATGTTGTTATATCTGTATGTGTGTACACAAACACACGGATACATGCAAAATACAATGATATATCTGTACGTGTGTACACAAACACAAGGATACAAACAATAATGTTGTTATATCTGTACGTGTGTACACAAACACATGGACACCATCAATAATGTTGTTATATCTGTACGTGTGTACACAAACACATGGATACAAACAATAATGTTGTTATATCTGTACGTGTGTACACAAACACACGGGTACAAACAATAATGTTGTTATATCTGTACGTGTGTACACAAACACACGTATACAAACAATAATGTTGTTATTTTTCTTCAGGAATGGGACACAAAACTTGAAGAACTTGCCCAGAACGTGGCACAACAATGCAGGTGGGCTCACACTTCCCAAGAAAGTAGGACTAACGTTGCTGGTTACAAAGATGTAGGGGAGAGTCTTTATTCAAACCAAGGTAACTTTGTTACATTTGAGTTGAGTCTGATCAAAATGTTACGAACACAGTTGTCCAGGTACAACTTACAGAATTCTAATAAATGACAAAACACTGGAAAGTTCATCAATGTATATCAACAAAAGTGTTGATATATTGATGTCAAAGTTCATTACCGTCACACTGATTGTAGATTGGAGAAGAAAGGCAAAATTGGGCCAATGTAGCTGAGCATGATGACTGATGCATTGGGCTGAAGCTGGAAGTTGTAGCAGAATAGCTGTGGGCAGCAACATGACACAACAAATATCTTGTTGAGAGAAAGTGATGAAGGAAAACAGATAATGGTATATGAGTGTTAAACATGGTCAATTGATGAACAGTCTGAAAGATGAAGATTATTATCAAGATAGTGAGACTTCTGCTAAAACAGACAGCAGTTAACAAAACGAAAAGAAGAAAAAAACCTGCAGTTAAAGAAAAGATATCAAGAAATGAATGTCTCAAATAAAAAGGTCAGCACGGAGTTATGAATTGACTAGAAGGTGCACGTTTCTTCAACTGTTTCATGCAATCTTTAGCTATGGTTATGGTTATGGAAGGCTCCGGTATCACTGCAAACAAATTAAAATCCATAATTGCTCAACCACCCGTGCCAGTGGAATCATCCGAATTACTATCTCATCTCCAAAACAAAGGAAGGTAGCTGTAGTCCCCATCATAGCAGTCTCAGCACACGCCAAAAGACATAAGGCGAAACCGCGCAGAAAGTGAACACAGCCAACTGTTCCCTGCCATACGATATCATCATTCATCGTAAACAATTGGAATATCGAAACATGATCAAAACGGATGAGACACACAGCTCACGGTGTGCACAGAGCACTTAACTCAGTAGCTTCTGCAACAAGCCGGACTTGGAATATGAGGAAACTGCAACAAGGAACACTTTCATACATAGCCTTCAGTACATGGTTCCTTCCGCCTATCCACCATGTTGACTAGAAGTTCAGGTCCCCGTGAAAATGATGATCGTCATATTTTTAAAAAAATGTATAGCGCTTGATGATGTTAAGACATCATTTTTGACTCCAAATCTGAACATATAAAACACAGTTAGTCGTCTGCTTATCCACGTCGCACATCAAACAACAGACCGCAAGATTCAATCTTTAGCTACGTCTTTCCATCAAGTGAAAGAACTGGCCACATCTGTTATTATTATTGGTTATTGGTTATGGAAGGCCTCGGTATCACAGCAAACGAATTAAAATGCATAATTGCTCAACCGCCCGTGCCAGTGGAATCATCCGAATTACTAACTCATCTCTCAAACAAAGAAAGGTAACTGTAGTCCCCATCGTAGCAGTCTCAGCACACGCCAAAAGACATAAGGCGAAACCGCGCAGAAAGTGAACACAGCCAACTGCTCCCTGTTATACGATATCATCATTCATCGTAAACAAAACATCTGTATGTTGCACCAAAGCTATGTTTCCTAATCATAAGTCTATACACAGAACTGCAAGCAGCAAAAAGCTTAGCGTTTGAAGGGACCATGTTGTCCAGTGGCACAACGATTTGTGGGATGTGGTTGAGGCAACCATCGTCTCTATTGTTCGAGAATTAGAGAAGACTGCAAGAGCGGTAGATTTTACATAGTCATGTCTTTATTTCTCATTCTGTCAGTTCTGGTGTATTCATGTCTTTATCAATACAAATGTCATCAGTTCTCATTCTGTCAGTTCTGGTGTCTTCATGTCTTTATCAATACAAATCTCACCAGTTCTCATTCTTTCAGTTCTGGTGTCTTCATGTCTTTATCAATACAAATGTCACCAGTTCTCATTCTTTCAGTTCTGGTGTCTTCATGTCTTCATTTCTTAATCTATCAATACAAATATCATCAGTTCTCATTCTGTCAGTTCTGATGTATTTATTTCTTAATCTATTAATACAAATATCATCAGTTCTCATTCTGTCAGTTCTGATGTCTTCAGTTCTTAATCTATCAATACAAATGTCACCAGTTCTCATTCTTTCAGTTCTGATGTCTTCAGTTCTTAATCTATCAATACAAATGTCAACAGTTCTCATTCTGTCAGTTCTGATGTCTTCATGTCTTCATGTCTTAATCTATTAACACAAATGTCATCAGTTCTCATTCTGTCAGTTCTGATGTCTTCATGTCTTAATCTATCAACACAAATGTCATCAGTTCTCATTCTGCCATTTCTGATGTCTTCATGTCTTAATCTATCAATACAAATGTCACCAGTTCTCATTCTGTTAGTTCTGATGTCGTCATTTCATAATCTATCAACACAAATGTCATCAGTTCTCATTCTGTCAGTTCTGATGTCTTCATTTCATAATCTATCAACACAAATGTTATCAGTTCTCATTCTGTCAATTCTGATGTCTTCATTTCTTAATCTATCAACACAAATGTTATCAGTTCTCATTCTGTCAATTCTGATGTCTTCATGTCTTAATCTATCAACACAAATGTCATCAGTTCTCATTCTGTTAGTTCTGATGTTTTCATGTCTTAATCTATCAATACAAATATCATCAGTTCTCACTCTGTCAGTTCTGATGTCTTCATTTCTTAATCTTTCAACACAAATGTCATCAGTTCTCTTCTGTTAGTTCTGATGTCTTCATGTCTTAATCTATCAATACAAATGTCACCAGTTCTCATTCTGTCAGTTCTGATGTCTTCATGTCTTAATCTATCAATACAAATGTCATCAGTTCTCATTCTGTCAGTTCTGATGTCTTCATTTCTTAATTTCTTAATCTATCAATACAAATGTCATCAGTCCTCATTCTGTCAGTTCTGATGTCTTCATGTCTTAATCTATCAATACAAATGTCACCAGTTCTCATTCTGTTAGTTCTGATGTCTTCATTCTTCATTCTATAAATCGTAATATCGTCAAATCTTTCAATTCCGATTTAAGCATTTCTCATTCAAGGAGTTCTGGTACCATCATTTCTCATTTCATCATTTCTAATGTCATAATTTCTCATTTTATAATATCTAATGTCATAATTTCTAATGCCATAATATCTAATTCTATAAGATCTAATGCCATCATTTCTCATTCTATAATATCTAATGCCATAATGTCTAATGTCATAATTTCTCATTCTATAATATCTAATGCCATCATTTCAAATGTCATAATTTCTCATTCTATAATATCTCATGTCATAATTACTCATTCTATAATATCTAATGCAATAATTTCTCATTCTAAATATCTAATGCCATCATTTCTAATGCCATAATTTCTCATTCTATAATATCTAATGCCATCATTTCTAATGTTATAATTTCTCATTTTATAATATCTAATGCCATCATTTCTAATGTCATGATTTCTCATTCTATAATATCTAATGCCATCATTTCTAATGTCATGATTTCTCAATCTATAATATCTAATGCCATCATTTCTAATGTCATAATTACTCATTCTAAATATCTAATGCCATCATTTCTAATGTCATGATTTCTCAATCTATAATATCTAATGCCATCATTTCTAATGTCATAATTACTCCTTTTATAATATCTAATGCCATAATTTCTAATGTCATAATTTCTCATTTTATAATATCTAATGCCATCATTTCTAATGTCATGATTTCTCAATCTATAATATCTAATGCCATCATTTCTAATGTCATGATTTCTCAATCTATAATATCTAATGCCATCATTTCTAATGTCATAGTTACTCATTTTATAATATCTAATGCCATCATTTCTAATGTCATAATTTCTCATTTTATAATATCTAATGCCATCATTTCTAGTGTCATGATTTCTCATTTTATAATATGTAAGGCCATAATTTCTAATGTCATAATTTCTCATTCTATAATATCTAATGCCATCATTTCAAATGTCATAATTTCTCATTCTATAATATCTCATGTCATAATTACTCATTCTATAATATCTAATGCAATAATTTCTCATTCTAAATATCTAATGCCATCATTTCTAATGCCATAATTTCTCATTCTATAATATCTAATGCCATCATTTCTAATGTTATAATTTCTCATTTTATAATATCTAATGCCATCATTTCTAATGTCATGATTTCTCATTCT
Organism: Megaustenia siamemsis; assembly: GCA_032433765.1. Taxonomy (NCBI): domain Eukaryota; kingdom Metazoa; phylum Mollusca; class Gastropoda; order Stylommatophora; family Ariophantidae; genus Megaustenia; species Megaustenia siamemsis. The sequence goes on along the minus strand of JAVIAB010000025.1, from coordinate 35,837,089 downwards.
ATAATATCTAATGCCATCATTTCTAATGTCATGATTTCTCAATCTATAATATCTAATGCCATCATTTCTAATGTCATAATTACTCATTTTATAATATCTAATGCATCATTTCTAATGTCATAATTTCTCATTTTATAATATCTAATGCCATCATTTCTAGTGTCATGATTTCTCATTTTATAATATGTAAGGCCATCATTTCTAATGTCATAATTTCTCATTCTATAATATCTAATGCCATCATTTCTAATGTCATAATTTCTCATTTTATAATATCTAATGCCATCATTTCTAATGTCATGATTTCTCATTCTATAATATCTAATGCCATCATTTCTAATGTCATAATTTCTCATTTTATAATAACTAATGCCATCATTTCTAATGTCATAATTTCTCATTCTATAATATCTAATACCATAATTTCTCATTCTATAATATCTAATACCATAATTTATCATTCTATAATATCTAATGCCATAATTTATCATTCTATAATATCTAATACCATAATTTATCATTCTATAATATCTAATACCATAATTTATCATTCTATAATATCTAATACCATAATTTTTCATTATATAATATCTAATACCATAATTTATCATTCTATAATATCTAATGCCGTTATTTCTAGTTCTATAAAATCTGAAGTCATCATTTCTATTTCTATTTATCTTGATGTGATTATCTCATTCTATCAACACTGATGTCAGCATTTGTATTTCTGCAAACACTGATATCATTATTTTAAATGTATTCAGATTTGATGACATCAACTATAATGTCATCAGTCATCTTTCATCAATCCTAAGCTCATCATTTCTCATGTTGTCAATTATGAAGTTGTCTCTTCTCATTCTCTCAGTTCTGATGACATCATTTCTCATGTTGTCAATTATGAAGTTGTCGCTTCTCATTCTCTCAGTTCTGATGACATCATTTCTCATGTTGTCAATTATGAAGTTGTCGCTTCTCATTCTCTCAGTTCTGATGACATCATTTCTCATGTTGTCAATTATGAAGTTGTCGCTTCTGATTTTCTCAGTTCTGATGACATCATTTCTCATGTTGTCAATTATGAAGTTGTCGCTTCTGATTTTCTCAGTTCTGATGACATCATTTCTCATGTTGTCAATTATGAAGTTGTCGCTTCTGATTTTCTCAGTTCTGATGACATCATTTCTCATTATATCAATCCTGATGTCATGACATCTCAATATATCAATCCTGATGTCATCATGAACAATTAGAGTTAATGCTAGGCCGGTTTTGATCTTCATGATTGCCAACATCTGTAGCCCAGGTGATGATTCCGAGTGACTTAGACATTACTGTTTAGCTGTGACCAGGCGGTGGAGTGGTTATGTCACGATTGCAGTGAACTGATTCCATGAGTTGAATAGAAGAGAATAACATGGACAATTATATCCCTTCTATAATTTCTTATTCTATCAGCTCTAATGTTATCACGGTGTAATTATCTCGGTTCTCATGTAATTATTTCTCATACTACCAGTTCCAATGTCCTCATTTCTCACTCTACTAGTTCTGATGTCTTGATTTTTTCCCCATTATTTGTGATGCAAAATTGTCTTTCTGATTTTTTATCAGTTCTAATGTCATCATATTTCATTCCATCAATTCTAATGTCGCCATTTCTCATTCTATCTGTTCTGATGTCGCCATTTCTCATTCTATCTGTTCTAATGTCGCCATTTCTCATTCTATCTGTTCTGATGTCGCCATTTCTCATTCTATCTGTTCTAATGTCGCCATTTCTCATTCTATCTGTTCTGATGTCGCCATTTCTCATTCTGTCTGTTCTAATGTCGCCATTTCTCATTCTATCTGTTCTGATGTCGCCATTTCTCATTGTATCTGTTCTGATGTCGCCATTTCTCATTGTATCTGTTCTGATGTCGCCATTTCTCTTTCTATCTGTTCTGATGTCGCCATTTCTCTTTCTATCTGTTCTGATGTCGCCATTTCTCATTCTATCTGTTCTGATGTCGCCATTTCTCATTCTATCTGTTCTAATGTCGCCATTTCTCATTCTATCTGTTCTAATGTCGCCATTTCTCATTCTAACTGTTCTGATGTCGCCATTTCTCATTCTATCTGTTCTAATGTCGTCATTTCTCATTCTATCTGTTCTGATCTCATAATATATCACTCCATCTGTTCTGATGTTTCAAATTATCACCCTACCTGTTCTGATGTAATAAAATAGCAATCAGTTATCATCATCATTGAGTGCCGTCTCCACATCGAAGGTTGGCTACTATTTAGCGCCATTCCGCTGATAGATAGATCTGATTCCACCTCTATAGCTCTTTCTACTAAAGATCTTATGATGTATATGGCATTGTTCGTATCTTTACCTCTAACAAAACCACATTGTTTCTCACTAATATCTGGACTAATTTTGTTTCACACTTTTCGAATGATGAGTCTTAGTAATATCTTAGTCATGTGACTCATAAGAATATCGCATATATTGTAAAATGATGATAAATTCCCCTGCATATATATAGCACTAAATCATCATCAAGTACCGGGCCTACTGGCGTAGGTGACCATGTCTCTCCACAACTTTCGATCTCGGCAGCTATTTATCATTTCTGTTGTTGACCTTCTGCCAAGCCATTCTCTTAAGCTGTCTGTTATTTTTTATCTTTGCTTCCCTCTATCTCTTCGTCCCTCAATTTACCCAGTTGTTACAATATATTCCAGTTGTTCTCTTCTCATTACATGGCCAAAAAATGATGATTGTTTCTTCCTAATATTGGAAATTATCTCTCTTTTTGCTTTGACCTCTCTCAGAATATCTTCATTACTCTTCTTAGCTGTCCATGGTATTCTCAATATTCTTCTGTAAAACAACATTTCTAGACTCCAGTAATTTTCTTGTCTGTTGTCCTATTGTCCATGATTCGCAACCTTATGTTAAGACTAGCTCTACGTAACATTTAAGAAATAGCACTAAATACTGTTATAAATGATGATATATTTCTCTGTATATCACTATATACTGTCATAAATGATGATACATTTCTCTGTATATCACTATATACTGTTATAAATGATGATGATAAATTGCTATGTATTGCTATAGATGATACCTTTCTCTTGTAGGCTCCTTTGAACCAGCAGATTTCGTCCAATATTGGTTCAATGAGGTGAATTACTACGATTATAATACTGGCAACTGTGCACAAGGCATGATGTGTACCCATTACACTCAGGTATATACTAGAATTATCTCACTACCGGTTACATGATGTAGGGCTAATTCTTACAGTCTATGCAGTGATGGGATAAGGTCTAGATAACGTTAGGTTTGTTTCCAGTGATTTTGTTTGTTCACTGTAGCACTCTAACTCCCATTACCAATCTTACTCCCACTCCCACTTTCAGTCCCACTCTCACTCCCACTCCCACTCCGACTCCCACTCTAACTCTCACTCCCACTCTAACTCTCACTCCCACTCTCACTCACACTCCCACTCCCACTCTAACTCCCACTCTAACTCCCACTCTCACTACACTCTAACTCCCACTCTCACTCTCGCACTCCCACTCTAACTGTCACTCCCACTCTCACTCCCACTCCCACTCTCACTCCCACTCCCACTCTCACTTCCACTCCCACTCCCACTCTAACTCTCACTCCCACTCTCACTCACACTCCCACTCTAACTCTCACTCCCACTCTCACTCACACTCTCACTCCCACTCCCACTCTAACTCTCACTCTCACTCTCACTCACACTCTCACTCACACTCTCACTCCCACTCCCACTCCCACTCCCACTCTCACTTCCACTCTCACTCCCACTCTCACTCACACTCTCACTTCCACTCCCACTCTCACTCACACTCTCACTCCCACTCTCACTCACACTCTCACTTCTACTCCCACTCTCACTCCCACTCTCACTTCCACTCTCACTCCCACTCTCACTCACACTCTCACTCCCACTCTCACACTCCCACTCTCACTTCCACTTCCACTCCCACTCTCACTCTCACTTCCACTCTCACTCCACTCCCACTCCCACTTCCACTCCCACTCCCACTCTAACTCTCACTCCCACTCTCACTCACACTCTCACTCCCACTCTAACTCTCACTCCCACTCACACTCCCACTCCCACTCCCACTCTAACTCTCACTCCCACTCACACTCCCACTCACACTCTCACTCCCACTCTCACTCACACTCTCACTCCACTCTCACTTCCACTCTCACTCCCACTCTCACTCACACTCTCACTCCCACTCTCACTCACACTCTCACTCCCACTCTCACTTCCACTCCCACTCTAACTCTCACTCCCACTCTCACTCCCACTCCCACTCCCACTCTCACTCTCACTCACACTCTCACTCCCACTCTAACTCTCACTCCCATTCTCACTCACACTCTCACTCCCACTCTCACTCACACTCCCACTCCCACTCCCACTCCCACTCCCACTCTCACTCCATCTCATACTACAAGTCACATGTTACACCAGCCGTCAAGATGTGCTGCACTAATGACTGACATCTCTCAAATAGATTTTATTTTTACAAATGGAAATCAAAGCCAGGCAGTGCGTCTGCTGTTGTGCTCAGTGATGTTGTTATTAAACAAAGAGGCACAACAAATCAAATGAGTGCCTTCAACAATTTACGATGTGTCATTACCACAACTTTAATAGCTAAAGCAGCAATGTCTTTCAGAAGCCTTGAAAAGTTGTGGAAATCAAAACTCATCAGCACAAACACAAAACTTAGGCTATTCAAATCAAATGTACTATCAACCCTTACGTATGCGTGTGAAAGCTGGAAAACAACAAAAGACATAGAAACAAAGTTGAACGCATTCGAAAATAAATGTTTAAGGAAAATACTTGGTATAGCGTGGAACGAATTCAAAACAAACGTGGAAATTAGAGAAATCGCCAATCAACCACTAATATCTTCAGTAATAAAGAAAAGACGATGGTCATATGTTGGACATGTGATGAGAAGAGATAATAACCGAATAAAAAAGCAAGCCCTCATGTGGGAAACGACAGGTAAGAGGAAAGGAGGAAGACCCAGAGCGACTCTGAGAAAAACATTGATGAGAGAGGCGGGAGCAGCAGGAATCGGCTCCCTCAATGAGATAGAGATGTTCGCACAGAACAGAGCCATCACAACAATAACTATCTTATCTCCTAAACTAATGCCTCCACTAACATAACAACAATAACTATCTTACCTCCTAAACTAATGCCTCCACTAACATAACAACAATAACTATCTTACCTCCTAAAACTAATGCCTCCACTAACATAACAACAATAACTATCTTATCTCCTAAACTAATGCCTCCACTAACATAACAACAATAACTATCTTATCTCCTAAACTAATGCCTCCACTAACATAACAACAATAACTATCTTATCTCCTAAACTAATGCCTCCACTAACATAACAACAATAACTATCTTATCTCCTAAACTAATGCCTCCACTAACATAACAACAATAACTATCTTATCTCCTAAACTAATGCCTCCACTAACATAACAACAATAACTATCTTACCTCCTAAACTAATGCCTCCACTAACATAACAACAATAACTATCTTATCTCCTAAACTAATGCCTCCACTAACATAACAACAATAACTATCTTATCTCCTAAACTAATGCCTCCACTAACATAACAACAATAACTATCTTATCTCCTAAACAAATGCCTCCACTAACATAACAACAATAACTATCTTATCTCCTAAACTAATGCCTCCACTAACATAACAACAATAACTATCTTATCTCCTAAACTAATGCCTCCACTAACATAACAACAATAACTATCTTACCTCCTAAACTAATGCCTCCACTAACATAACAACAATAACTATCTTATCTCCTAAACTAATGCCTCCACTAACATAACAACAATAACTATCTTATCTCCTAAACTAATGCCTCCACTAACATAACAACAATAACTATCTTATCTCCTAAACAAATGCCTCCACTAACATAAAACAATAACTATCTTATCTCCTAAACTAATGCCTCCACTAACATAACAACAATAACTATCTTATCTCCTAAACTAATGCCTCCACTAACATAACAACAATAACTATCTTATCTCCTAAACTAATGCCTCCACTAAACATAACAACAATAACTATCTTATCTCCTAAACTAATGCCTCCACTAACATAACAACAATAACTATCTTTTCTCCTAAACTAATGCCTCCACTAACATAACAACAATAACTATCTTATCTCCTAAACAAATGCCTCCACTAACATAACAACAATAACTATCTTATCTCCTAAACTAATGCCTCCACTAACATAACAACAATAACTATCTTTTCTCCGAAACTAATGCCTCCACTAACATAACAACAATAACTATCTTATCTCCTAAACTAATGCCTCCACTAACATAACAACAATAACTATCTTATCTCCTAAACAAATGCCTCCACTAACATAACAACAATAACTATCTTTTCTCCGAAACTAATGCCTCCACTAACATAACAACAATAACTATCTTTTCTCCGAAACTAATGCCTCCACTAACATAACAACAATAACTATCTTTTCTCCGAAACTAATGCCTCCACTAACATAACAACAATAACTATCTTTTCTCCGAAAACTAATAGCTCAACTAACATAACTACAATAACATTTGTTTTTTGCTCTAATCTTCTTTTGTTACTTCTGTCTCACATTTACCACCTTGTGTTATGTTCTAGATAGTATATTCTTCAACCTGTCTAGAATCTGTGCATCTTTCTTGATATAGTCTTGTGGGTTTTGTTCTTTTCTCAGTTTGTTATCATAGTTTTGTTTACTTCTTTAACAAGTTGTTGTATTTTTTGTGTTCTCAATTCGGTTGCACTGGCCACTCTTCTCAGACAAGACAATAAATGTTGAGGTTATTATGTCACATCTTGTATATCCTATGTTGTATATCCCATGTTGTATATCCTGTGTATATCCATGTGTTTATCCTGTTGTATATCCCATGTTGTATATCCGTTGTTGTATATCCCTTGTTGTTTATCCTGTTGTATATCTCATGTTGTATATCCCATGTTGTATATCCCATGTTGTTTATCCTGTTGTATATCCCAAGTTGTATATCCATGTTGTATATCCCATGTTGTATATATCCCATGTTGTATATTCCATGTTGTATATCCTATGTTGTATATATCCAATGTTGTATATCTCATATTGTTTATCATGTTGTATATCCCATGTTGTATATCCTATGTTGTATATATCCCATGTTGTATATCCTATGTTGTATATATCACATGTTGTATATCCTATGTTGTATATATCCTATGTTGTATATCTCATATTGTTTATCATGTTGTATATCCCATGTTGTATATCCTATGTTGCATATCCCATGTTGTATATCCCATGTTGTATATCCCATGTTGTATATCCTATGTTGTATATCCTATGTTGTATATCCCATGTTGTATATCCCATGTTGTTTATCCTGTTGTATATCCTATGTTGCGCTAAGAGTGAACATGAGTTACAAGAAATGTTGGACATTATAGTCAAAGAAAGCAAAAATAAAGGACTCAGCCTTAATAGCAAAAAGACAGAGGTAATGGTAACAACAAAGCAAAAGACATCACCTCAGTGCAAAATAAAGACAAGTGGAACAATATTAAAACAGGTAAATGAATTTAAATATTTGGGAACTTTGTTCACCTCAGACGGAAGATGTACAACATAGATGAGATGCAGAATGGCTCAGGCAAAAGCAGCTTTCCAAAAAATTAGGAAATTCTATGCAATCCATTTTTGACAATAGAAACAAGAAAAAGAGTTCTTAAATGTTATGTAGAGCCAGTCTTAACATATGGATGCGAATCATGGACAATAGGACAACAGACAAGAAAATCACTGGAGTCTGTAGAAATGTGGTTTTACAGAAGAATGTTGAGAATACCATGGATAGCTAAGAAGAGTAATGAAGAGGTTCTGAGAAAGGTCAAAGCAAAAAGAGAGCTAATTTCCAATGTTAGGAAGAGATAATCATAATTTTTTGGCCATGTAATGAGAAGAGAACAGCTGGAATATATTGTAACAACTGGAAAAATTGAGGGACTAAGAGATAGAGGGAAGCAAAGAGAAAAAATAACAGACAGCTTAAGAGAATGGCTTGGCAGAAGGTCAACAACAGAAATGATAAATAGCTGCCGAGATTGAAAGTTGTGGAGAGACATGGTCACCTACGCCACTAGGCCCGGTACTTGATGATGATATCCTATGTTGTATATCCTATGTTGTATATCCCATGTTGTATATCCTATGTTGTATATCCTATGTTGTATATCCCATGTTGTATATCCTATGTTGTATATCTCATGTTGTATATCCCATGTTGTATGTCCCATGTTGTATGTCCCATGTTGCATATCCTGTTGTATGTCCCATGTTGCATATCCTGTTGTATATCTCATGTTGTATATCCCATGTTGTTTATCCTGTTGTATATCTCATGTTGTATACCCCATGTTGTTGTCCTGTTGTATATCTCATGTTGTATTTCCTGTTGTATATCCCATGTTGTTTGTCCTGTTGTATATCTCATGTTGTATATCCCATGTTGTATATCCCTTGTTGTTTATCCTGTTGTATATCCCATGTTGTATATCCCATGTTGTAAATCCCATGTTGTATATCCTTTGTTGTATTTGTGATGTTATATAAAGTATTGCATTTATTGGCATCCTTGAGAACAGATATAACTATAGATAAAATGTCTAACGTGTTGTTATTTTGGGGTTAAAATCAGTTTATTGTCTGCTCCTTGTTTAGCTTGTGTGGGCTGAGACCAAAGCGGTTGGTTGTGGTATCAAGTACTGTGATAAACTACAGGGTTCTCGGCTTGGTAGAGCATACCTCGTTGTGTGCCACTACGGGCCAAGGTAAGCAGATGTAAAGAGAAGATGTGTGAATGTGGGCAGCTGCCTCCAGAAGTGTGTCTGGTAAGGGGGCTGTGGTTAAAGAACTTTCGGAGATGATTGCTACAAATATGTCAAGACCTCAGGAACAAGCTCTGTCATCACATAACACGCCTCGCATTTTGTCAAGGACTGTCCTCGGACACTCTTTTCATGCTGATGAAGACTAATAGCCAAAACGTTTTTCTTCTTGTTGATTCTTATATCCACACAGCTTCTTATATCCATACAAATTGGCGATACTGACTGATGCACTGTCAGTCCTAACAGCTCTAAAAACCCACAGGAACAGTGAGCTAGATGACTTGAGAACAACCCTTAGCAGATGTGCTATAATTTCCAGAGAGTGGTCATCCAGTGGATACCATCACACTGTAATATACACGTAAACGAACGCGCAGACAAATTAGCTAAAGAGAGAGGAAGATTACCACAAGAGAACTATCTGGTCAGCTACGATGAAGCCAAATCCATCATCAAAGGAAAGTGTCATGAAAAATGGAAACAAGAACACTCAAAGTATAACGAGAGGGACGGATACCTCCAACTATCTAGGAGGGATCAAGTCATCATACTTCGCCTACGTACTGACCACAACAGAATGAGAAACCACATGTTCACTTAACCCAAAATAGGAACTACCAGCCAATGCCACTGCACACTGGATAACATGACAACAAAACATGTTCTACAGGATTGCCCCCAGTACACAGACCTGAGAAGGACAATGTGGTCCACACCCACCTCACTGGAAGAGAAACTATACGGGGCAACCCAATCACTTAAACAGACAGCTGCCTTCATAAGAGAGTCCGGAATCCTAGTCTGAATGACGTCATGACCGCAGAAGAAGAAGATATCCATACAGATGTAACATATGACTGCTCTGTGATTATTGTCCGCCCTCAGCTTCGTGTCTTTGCTAGGGCAGACTGAAGTCATGATCAAGCATGCGTGGATTCGTTGAGTTGTTCTTTTCGATTGAAAGTCATTTCAACTTATTTGTTTACTTCCATCATAACTTATTTGTTTACTTCCAACATAACTTATTTGTCTACTTCCATCATAACTTATTTGTCTACTTCCATCATAATTTATTTGTCTACTTCCATCATAACTTATTTGTTTACTTTCATCATAACTTATTTGTTTACTTCCATCATAACTGATTTGTTTACTTCCATCATAACTTATTTGTTTACTTCCATGCTAACTTATTTGTTTACTTCCATGCTAACTTATTTGTTTACTTCCATGCTAACTTATTTGTTTACTTCTATCACAACTTATTTGTTTACTTCCATCATAACTTATTTGTTTACTTCCATGCCAACTTATTTGTTTACTTCCATCACAACTTAATTGTTTACTTCCATGTCAACTTAATTCCTTGCTTCTATCCCACTCTTTTACATGTTCACTTTTGTTACTTCCCAAATTAATAGTCAACTTTCACTTGTTACCCATCTTCCTCCTCCCCACTGAGTGTGTTGCTGTCACTGAGGGTGTTGCTGTCACTGAGTGTGTTGCTGTCACTGAGGGTGTTGCTGTCACTGAGTGTGTTGGTGTCACTGAGGGTGTTGCCGTCACTGAGTGTGTTGGTGTCACTGAGTGTTTTGCTGTCATTGAGTGTGCTGGTGTTACTGAGGGTGTTGCTGTCACTGAGTGTGTTGGTGTCACTGAGTGTGTTGGTGTCACTGAGTGTGTTGGTGTCACTGAGTGTGTTGCTGTCACTGTGGGTGTTACTGTCATTGAGGGTGTTGCTGTCACTGATTGTGTTGGTGTGACTGAGTGTGTTACTGTCACTGAGTGTGTTGGTGTGACTGAGGGTGTTGCTGTCACTGAGGGTGTTGGTGTCACTGAGTGTGTTGCTATCATTGAGGGTGTTGTTGTCACTGAGTGTGTTGCTATCATTGAGGGTGTTGGTGTCACTGAGTGTGTTGCTATCATTGAGGGTGTTGGTGTCACTGAGTGTGTTGCTATCACTTGGGGTTGTTATCACTGAGTGTGTTGCTGTCACTGAGTATGTTGCTATCACTATGGGTTGCTGTTATATTGAAGTAGTAGTAGTGTATGCGTTTGTTTGCTGGAAATCCAGGATATGTGGAATCGTTGTTTGGCTCGTTGGTTGACTCGTTGGTTGGCTCGTTGGTTGGTCTTTGTTTGCTAAAGTAAAGGTAGGATGGGGAATAATGGAGGGATGTTGGGGACATGGGGGGAATTCAGAAACATGGTTACTTGGCAGGACATCAATCTTTGCAACGATTAACCTAAAGTGAGATGTTAGAGACGAGGCATATTGTAACGTCATGTCTAGCCAGCTGTAATGTCAGTGTTTAGACAACTGTAATGTCAGTGTTTAGACAACTGTAATGTCAGTGTTTAGACAACTGTAATGTCAGTGTTTAGACAACTGTAATGTCAGTGTTTAGAACTGTATGGTCAGTGTTTAGGCAACTGTAATGCCAGTGTTTAGACAACTGTAATGTCAGTGTTTAGAACTGTAATGTCAGTGTTTAGACAGCTGTAATGTCAGTGTTTAGACAACTGTAATTTCAGTGTTTAGACAACTGTAATGTCAGTGTTTGGACAACTGTAATGTCAGTGTTTAGGCAACTGTAATGTCAATGTTTAGACAACTGTAATGTCAGTGTTTAGACAACTGTAATGTCAGTGTTTAGACAACTGTAATGTCAGTGTTTGGACAACTGTAATGTCAGTGTTTAGGCAACTGTAATGTCAATGTTTAGACAACTGTAATGTCAGTGTTTAGACAACTGTAATGTCAGTGTTTAGAACTGTAATGTCAGTGTTTAGGCAACTGTAATGTCAGTGTTTAGACAACTGTAATGTCAGTGTTTAGGCAACTGTAATGTCAGTGTTTAGACAACTGTAATGTCAGTGTTTAGAACTGTAATGTCAGTGTTTAGGCAACTGTAATGTCAGTGTTTAGGCAACTGTAATGTCAGTGTTTAGAACTGTAATGTCAGTGTTTAGGCAACTGTAATGTCAGTGTTTAGGCAACTGTAATGCCAGTGTTTAGGCAACTGTAATGTCAGTGTTTGGACAACTGTAATGTCAGTGTTTGGACAACTGTAATGTCAGTGTTTAGGCAACTGTAATGTCAGTGTTTAGACAACTGTGATGTCAGACAACTGTAACAATGACGCAAAATGTGACCCACGATATTATGCGTCGATAGACATGCAAGCACATGTTTATATGACTGCTTGTATTAGGTTCAATGAGCTGACCAATTTCTCCTTTACTTCTATTTTGTGATTTCAGCGGCCAAACCTGGCCAGGAAAGCAAAGGCTAGAAATGCAAGTAAAACTCAACCAGGCAAATTAAAGTAACGAACCAATTTATTACACACACATTCACACTCATGCGTGGAGCACACAGCAGCAATTGCTTTATGTGGCTTTTGTAGCCTTCTTTTAGGTAGAGCATTTCTGTGACATTCTTTTATGTAGAGCATTTCTGTGACATTCTTTTATGTAGAGCATTTCTGTGACATTCTTTTATGTAGAGCATTTCTGTGACATTCTTTATGTAGACCATTTCTGTGACATTCTTTTATATAGACCATTTCTGTGACATTCTTTTATGTAGAGCATTTCTGTGACATTCTTTTATGGAGGCCATTTCTGTGACATTCTTTTATGTAGAGCATTTCTGTGACATTCTTTTATGTAGAGCATTTCGGTGACATTCTTTTATATAGATCATTTCTGTGACATTCTTTTATATAGATCATGTCTGTGACATTCTTTTATGTAGAGCATTTCTGTGACATTCTTTTATGTAGAGCATTTCTGTGACATAACATATAATGTAGAGCATTTCTGTGACATTCTTTTATGTAGAGCATTTCTGTGACATACTTTTATATAGACCATTTCTGTGACATTGTTTTATGTAGAGCATTTCTGTGACATTCTTTTATGTAGACCATCTCTGTGACATTCTTTATGTAGAGCATTTCTGTGACATACTTTTATATAGACCATTTCTGTGACATTCTTTTATGTAGACCATTTCTGTGACATTCTTTTATATAGACCATTTCTGTGACATTCTTTTATGTAGACCATTTCTGTGACATTCTTTTATGTAGACCATTTCTGTGACATTCTCTTATATAGAACATTTATGTGACATTATTTATGTAGTGAATTTCTGTGACATTCTTTTATGTAGAACCTTTCTGTGACATTCTTTTATTTAGACCATTTCTGTGACATTCTTTTATGTAGAGCATTTCTGTGACATTCTTTTATGTAGAGCATTTCTGTGACATTCTTTTATGTAGAGCATTTCTGTGACATTCTTTTATGTAGAGCATTTCTGTGACATTCTTTTATGTAGAGCATTTCTGTGACATTCTTTTATGTAGACCATTTCTATGGCGGTCTTTTATGTAGACCATTTCTGTGACATTCTTTTATGTAGACTATTTCTGTGACATTCTTTTATGTAGAGCATTTCTGTGACATTCTTTTATGTAGACCATTTCTATGGCGATCTTTTATGTAGAGCATTTCTGTGACATTCTTTTATGTAGAGCATTTCTGTGACAATGTTTTATGTAGAAAATTTGCGTGACATTGTTTTATGGAGAAAATTTCTGTGACATTCTTTTAGGTAGAGCATTTATGTGACATTCTTTTATATAGACCATTTCTGTGACATTCTTTTATGTAGAGCATTTCTGTGACATTCTTTTATGTAGACCATTTCTGTGACATTCTTTTATGTAGACCATTTCTGTGACATTCTTTTATGTAGACCATTTCTGTGACATTCTTTTATGTAGACCATTTCTGTGACATTCTTTTATGTAGACCATTTCTGTGACATTCTTTTATGTAGAGCATTTCTGTGACATTCTTTTATGTAGAGTATTTCTATGGCGATCTTTTATGTAGAGCCCTTCTATCACTTCATTACTGAAACCAGTCATCGAGAGGCCTGGAGTTTGTACTTTGTTGTACTTTGCTTTCATTCTATTAATGGTTTAAATCTCCTACTGTAGTACTTCGCGATGTTTTCCTTTACTTTGCTCTTTTTATCATTAACATTCGGTGTGAAACATCACAAGAAAACAATTACTGATCGAGCCAAATAAAGTATTTTAAATGTGGGAGTGGTCTGACTGTCTGTCATTGGTCCATTTTATTGAACAATTAATAAGAAGGTCAATATATATGTTTCAAATCTGGTCTCGAAATCTCACAATCACTTTCTCTACTTTGTTAACTTGCGATGCTGCTGTCAGGCCAACTCGCCTCATATAACATACTCCATCTTTTTGGGTGAAAACCTGATTTACTCATTTCCTAATATCTGCCTTAAACATGACAAGCAAAAAATATGGATTAGACTACTAATGAAAGTACAACCCAGCCCCACTAATGAAAGTACAACCCAGCCCCACTAATGAAAGTACAACCCAGCCCCATTAATGAAAGTACAACACAGCCCCATTAATGAAAGTACAACCCAGTTACTTAAATATGCAATGGTGAAGTCATGTAAGGTCCATTTGGGACTGAAAATGTAAAAAAAAAAAAATCATAAATCGTGTTATATTTTCTTTGTCTATGCCTGTAGCGGTAACACTAATAATGGGAAGCCATACAAGACAGCCCAGAGGAAATAGAAGAGCATGTGAATGTGGTAAGCAAACATATATTATTGAAATATTATAATCAGACTGGCATTAGAATTTAGTAATCTTGTACATTAAAACATCCGTAGATCTACATTTACAGATTTAAACGCATAAGAAAAAGACAAGTGCACATCAAGATAATCTTCATGACAAACAAACTGATAGGGAAATGTGAATTTTGGTGAAAAAAAATCAATAATCAAGAAAGTTCACACAGGGACAACAGTAAATGTCAAATACTCAGAGGAGACTTAGAAAACATTATAGAGGAGACTTAGAAAACATTATAGAGGAGACTTAGAAAACATCATAGAGGAGACTTAGAAAACATCACAGAGGAGATTTAGAAAACATCACAGAGGAGATTTAGAAAACATCACAGAGGAGATTTAGAAAACATCACAGAGGAGATTTAGAAAACATCACAGAGGAGATTTAGAAAACATCACAGAGGAGGCTTAGAAAACATCACAGAGGAGATTTAGAAAACATCACAGAGGAGATTTAGAAAACATCACAGAGGAGATTTAGAAAACATCACAGAGGAGATTTAGAAAACATCACAGAGGAGACTTAGAAAACATCATAGAGGAGACTTAGAAAACATCATAGAGGAGGCTTAGAAAACATCATAGAGGGGACTTAGAAAACATCATAGAGGAGGCTTAGAAAACATCATAGAGGAGGCTTAGAAAACATCATAGAGGAGACTTAGAAAACATCATAGAGGAGGCTTAGAAAACATCATAGAGGAGGCTTAGAAAACATCATAGAGGAGGCTTAGAAAACATCATAGAGGAGGCTTAGAAAACATCATAGAGGAGACTTAGAAAACATCATAGAGGAGACTTAGAAAACATTATAGAGGAGATTTAGAAAACATCATAGAGGAGACTTAGAAAACATCATAGAGGAGACTTAGAAAACATTATAGATGAGACTTAGAAAACATCATAGAGGAGACTTAGAAAACATCATAGAGGAGACTTAGAAAACATTATAGATGAGACTTAGAAAACATCATAGAGGAGACTTAGAAAACATCATAGAGGAGGGTTAGAAAACATTATAGAGGAGACTTAGAAAACATCATAGAGGAGACTTAGAAAACATCATAGAGGAGACTTAGAAAACATTATAGAGGAGACTTAGAAAACATTATAGAGGAGACTTAGAAAACATTATAGAGGAGACTTAGAAAACATCATAGAGGAGACTTAGAAAACATCATAGAGGAGGCTTAGAAAACATCATAGAGGAGACTTAAAAAACATCATAGAGGAGACTTAGAAACCAATGTTAGTGACAAATCTCCCTTTTGTTTCAGTTAATTTTCTATGACAGATCTCCCTTTTGGTTCATTTCAATCACTGTGACAGATCTCCCTACTGCTTCAACATGTCACACTGCAACCAACGTTCTGTGTTTCTGTGGATTATAATTCCAGCTGTTCTGCTGTTTTTTCCTGACTGTGCTGTCCTGACTGTGCTGCTCTGCTGTTATTTCCTGACTGTGCTGCTCTGCTGTTATTTCCTGACTGTGCTGCTCTGCTGTTATTTCCTGACTGTGCTGTCAGCAAAGACTGCTGCGAGTGTTCCAACACTCACTTGCAGTAATGCACCCTATTCAGTCGCTGTTAGACTTTCGTTTGTTTCACCAAAATGGATTTTATTTTAAAACTTTAATTTCTTAAAAAAAAAAGAAAACAAAATAAGGTAATGACTCATCAAAACATGTGTAAGGTAATGACTCATCAAAACATGTGTAAGATATTGACTCATCAAAACATGTGGAAAGTAGTGACTCATCAAAACATTTGTAAGGTATTGATTCATCAAACATGTGTAAGGTATTGACTCATCAAAACATGTGGAAAGTAGTGACTCATCAAAACATTTGTAAGGTATTGACTCATCAAAACATTTGTAAGGTATTGATTCATCAAAACATGTGTAAGGTATTGACTCATCAAAACATGTGTAAGGTATTAACTCATCAAAACATGTGTACGGTAACGGCTCATCAAAACATTTGTAGGGTAATGACTCATCAAAACGTGTGCAATGTAATGACTCATCAGAGCATGTGTAAGGTATTGACTCATCTTAACATGTGTAAATTATTCATCAAAACATTTATAAGCTATTGACTCTCCAAAACATGTGTAAGATAATGACTCACCAAAACATGAGTAAGGTAATGACTCATCAAAGCATGTGTAAGCTAATGACTCATCAAAACATGTGTAAGGTAATGACTCATTAAAAAATGTGTAAGGTAATGACTCATAATAACATGTGTACGGTAATGACTGATCAAAACATATGTAAGGTAAAGACTCATCAAAACATGTGTAGGGTAATGACTGATCAAAACATGTGTAAGCTAATAACTCATCAAAACATGTGTAAGGTAATGACTCATCAAAACATGTGTAAGGTAATGACTCATCAAAACATGTGTAAGCTAATAACTCATCAAAACATGTGTAAGGTAATGACTCATCATAACATGTGTAAGGTAATGACTCATGAAAGCAATGTAAGGTAATGACTCATCATAACATGTGTAAGGTAATGATTCGTGAAAGCAATGCAAGGTAATGACTCATCAAACACATGTGTAAGGTAATGACTCATGAAAGCAATGTAAGGTAATGACTCATCAAAACATGTATAAGGTAATGACTCATGAAAGCAATGTAAGGTAATGACCCATCAAAACATGTGTAAGGTAATGGCTCATCAAAACAAGTGTAAGGCAATGGCTCATCAAAACATGTGTAATGACGTCCATGTAGGGAGAACTGTTTAATGAACATGTCCACGTAACCATACTTGACTGTCTAAGACGTATGTCGGTGTGACCAAACTTGACTCTCTATGGCTAAACTTTTCATGACTATACTTGACTATTTATGACTAAAGCTCGTGTGACCATACTTGACTTTCTATGACTAAATCTAGTGTGACTATACTTCACTATCTATGACTAATGTCTCTGTGTTCATAACTGAGTATCTGTGACTAAAGTTCGTGTGAGCATACACAATCCCTCACACCATACGTGACTATATATGACTAAAGTGACCATACTTGACTATATATGACTAAAGTGACCATACTTGACTATATATGACTAAAGTGACCATACTTGACTATATATGACTAAAGTGACCATACTGACTATATATGACTAAAGTGACCATACTTGACTATATATGACTAAAGTGACCATACTTGACTATACATATGACTAAAGTGACCATACTTGACTATATATGACTAAAGTGACCATACTTGACTATAAATATGACTAAAGTGACCATACTTGACTATAAGTATGACTAAAGTGACCATACTTGACTATATATGACTAAAGTGACCATACTTGACTATAAATATGACTAAAGTGACCATACTTGACTATATATGACTAAAGTGACCATACTTGACTATATATGACTAAAGTGACCATACTTGACTATATATGACTAAAGTGACCATACTTGACTATACATATGACTAAAGTGACCATACTTGACTACACATATGACTAAAGTGACCATACTTGACTATATATGACTAAAGTGACCATACTTGACTATATATGACTAAAGTGACCATACTTGACTATACATATGACTAAAGTGACCATACTTGACTATATATGACTAAAGTGACCATACTTGACTATCACCAAATATTGTCCTAAATGTATCCGAGCTAATCTTCCTTATACGACCTCCTCTGTACTCAAGAACTGTCTAGCCTCCAAGACCTGAAAGGACCATCGTGAGGATAAAGCTGGCAGTCTTCTCTGGTCTGGTGGGCAGCAGTTTTGCAGGATCTGCCATCCCGTTTCCAGGATGGATCAACTCACAGACTTCATTAGCTCATCTCTGTAGCCTTTCAGTTACTTTTAGTTCATTTCTGTCTCTGGTCTGACGTCACAGATCACTGCCAATTGATGCCTCCTGCTTCCACTACCACCTGTCCTGTTAATAATTCATTGACTGCTCATTGTCTGAGCCTTTATAGAATGTTGTATCAGATTGTATCTCTTATAGAATGTTGTATCAGATTATATCTCTCCTAGAATGTTGTATCAGATTGTATCTCTCCTAGAATGTTGTTTCAGATTGTATTTCTCCTAGAATGTTGTATACGATTGTATCTCTCCTAGAATGTTGTATCAGATTGTATCTCTCCTAGAATGTTGTATCAGATTGTATCTCTCCTAGAATGTTGTATCAGATTGTATCTCTCCTAGAATGTTGTATCAGATTGTATCTCTCCTAGAATGTTGTATCAGATTGTATCTCTCCTAGAATGTTGTATCAGATTGTATCTCTCCTAGAATTTAATATATCAGACATTATTCTTATAGAATGTAGCATTAGACATTACTCTTCTAGAATGTAATATCAGTCATTACTTATCTAGAATGCAGTATCGGACATTACTCTCCTAAATTTGTATTAGATTGTATCTCTCCTAGAATTTAGCATCCGACATTACTATTCTAGAATGTAGTATCAGAAATTACACTTCTAGAATGTAGTATCAGCCATTACTCTTCTAGAATGTAGTATCAGAAATTACATTTCTAGAATGTAGTATCAAAAATTACATTTCTAGAATGTGGTATCAGAAATTACATTTCTAGAATGTAGTATCAGAAATTACATTTCTTAAATGTAGTATCAGACATTACTCTTCTAGAATGTAGCACCCGACATTACTCTTCTAGAATGCAGTATCAGATTGTGTCTCCTAAAATGTGGTACCAGATTGTAGTTAACTAAATTGTAGTGTAATATATTATCTCTCCTAATATGTAGTATCAGATTACATTTCTTTTCAGATCATTCTCTTGAAATATAAATGCAATCACTGGCCTGTTTAATTTGATTTTTGTTTTGATTTGATCATCAATTATTTAAAATTGTTCTCTTTGATCTTTCTGCATTTATTGCTTTCTCTGTTCAGAAATAAACAACATTCTTCTTAAAAAAACATATTTGTTTTGTTACATGAGATTTGTGTTTGTTTCATGAGATTTGTGTTTGTTACATGAGATTTGTGTTTGTTACATGAGATTTGTGTTTGTTACATGAGATTTGTGTTTGTTACATGAGATTTGTGTTTGTTAACATGAGATTTGTTTTATTACATGGGATTTTTGTTTTATTACATGAGATATGTTTTGTTACATGAGATATGTTTTGTTACATGAGATTTGTGTTTGTTACATGAGATATGTTTTGTTACATGAGATATGTTTTGTTACACGAGATTTGTTGTTATATGAGATTTGTTTTATTACATGAGATATGTTTTGTTACATGAGATTTGTGTTTGTTACATGAGATATGTTTTGTTAAATGAGATATGTTTTGTTACAGGAGATTTGTTTTGTTACATACATTTTGTTTTGTCTGTTTATTTTCAAACATTAAAAACTCTAAACCTCCATTCGTTCCAAACACAGGAAGACAATTGTTTACAAAGAAATTTCCTTTCTATTGCTGAGATTGTACAAACACGCTTGTCACTATCGTACGCTTCTTGGGCGAAGTAAAAGGAGGTCTGGACCAAAGAAAAGTGAGCTTTGGACCAAAGAAAATTAGGCTTGAACTAAATAATATAGCCTGAGAGAACTAGAAAACAGGGGAACGTCTTATAAACAACCTCAGTTTGATTAATAATGAAGAAGGCACAGTGTATGGCACATGAGATAGAAGCGTTTCTAGCAAACAAAACACATTAAAATAATATGATAGTTATGGTTATGGAAGGTCCCGGTATCACTGTAAGCGAATTAAAATCCATAATTGCTCATCCGTCCGTGCCAGTGGAATCATCCGAATTAATATCTCTTCTCCCAAACAAAGAAAGGTAGCTGTAGTACCCATCATAGAAGTCTCAGCACACGCCAAAAGACATAAGGCGAGACCGCACAGAAAGTGAACATAGCCAACTGTTACCTGTCATACGATATCATCATTCATTGTAAACAATTGGAATATTGAAACATGATCAAAACTAAATGAAACACACAGGTCACGGTGCGCACAGAGCACTTAACTCAGTAGCTCATGCAACAAGCCGGACTTGGAATATAAGGAAACTGCAACAAGGAACACTTTTCAGACATAGCCTTTAATGGTTCCTGCCGCCTATCCACCATATTGACCGGAAGTTCACGTCCTCCTGAAAATGATGATCGTCATATTTTTTTAAATGTATATTTTAATGAGAGCACCTTCCCATCGTATATAGACCACCATTCTGGTAATGGACAATATATCCTATGATATAGTTGTAGAGCATTTGCCCAGCGTATATAGACAGTCATGCTGATGATGGACAATGTATCCTATCCTAATGTTGTAGAGTACCTGCCCAGCGTATATAGACAGTCATGCTGATAATGGACAATGTATCCTATCCTAATGTTGTAGAGTACCTGCCCAGCATATATAGACAGTCATGCTGATAATGGACAACGTATCCTATCATAATGTTGTAGAGTAGCAAGACAAAGTTCCAACTTCATCAAAAACAGAAGATAAAATCAAGATGTGCTTTGTAAAGGAAAATGACATATTTCAATACAATGAAGAAAAATTTCCTTCTCTCCCCCACATAATTTTAGAACTCTTTAACCTGTTTTTGGCCCGCCCAGCAGCTGGTGAACCGCGTATCCCGCACCACACCTTCTTTTTCCTTCTGGCCAAAATACAGGGAAGACATTTTTATTTTGGTTTTTCGTACTAGCTCGAAATTATTTTGTTATGGATGCTTCATTACTTGTTAGCCATGTAGGGCTAGTTTTATTTACTGACATATCTGTGTGTTGTTTGTTTGTTCCTGCTGAAGGCTTATTGAGCTGACACGTTGGTCAAATGTGTCCTCCATCCATGACATCTTGCCTTAACCATAGCATTTTTATTTTCAACGAGATGGTTTGATGGTTTACATTTACTCCAGCTGTGAGCCCCTTCTTCAGATTCTGAATGATGAAGTAGAAATCGGCAAATCTTTTTCATGTCCTCCACCCCCCCCACCCCCCTTTAATTGTCTCACACAAATACTCTTCAAAGAAAAACCAGCGCTATCCAAAATTAGTGGAAAATATCCCTGACTTCGTTATTAGAGAAAGTACAGAATGAACAACATTCTCCCTTCTGACTTTCTTCTTTTTTTTGTTGTTGTTGGGGGGGGGAGGGGGGGAAGAGGAATCCGATGTGAAACAGATAACTGCACCCTTCTTTATGAAACGTGGATACGCCTTTTGAATCTCACCGAGACATTGTCGTGTGTAATACTGTAAAATCTCATGTTTGTGGCAAAATGAATGTTTTAGCACACATGCATATAAGAAATACTCGAATATGCGAAGTCTACTTAGTAGTTGGACTTATTGGTTACCGATTCTTACAGTCGATGAAAATCTAAGACAGCATGCAAAAATTTACAGCTATACACCAAACAGTTTCCGAGAAAATTGTTGGTGAGTTTCTCTCTCTCTCTCTCTCTCTCTCTCTCTCTCTCTCTCTGCGATCAGGACTCAATCAGAGTAGGATTCCAGACTCTCAAATGAAGTCAGCTGTCAGGTTAAGTGTGTTGATAACCCCCCCAGACAGAACATCACAATTAGAGTCTGCCAGATCCACTCCGATTGAACACCCGTTAATACGTTGCACTGTGTTCTGCGCCAGTGGTCCAGTGCATCCGATTTCAGCCAACATTTTACTCAGGTGTGCTTTCCCTAGCCTTTGATTGTTCCCAATGTTGGTGAGTTTGAGCAAATATTTGTGAACGGACTATAGTCTGTTATGCTTTTCTTCTGATGGAGGTCTCTAATCTTAACTGGTCTGTAAATGGTTACCCTGCCAGAACATCAGGCTCAAATGTTCTAATGTGATCTAACAAATAATACACAGACTAGAGATCCGCAACTCACTGTTGACGTCATGATCAGCCGAACACACTCCACTCAACATCTGCGCTGTTAACAATATAACCAGACCAGACAAGTTGGGATATGAGAGGGAAGGCAACCAAAAATGTCATGCTGAAATCGGATGTGTTGGGATGTAAAGGTACAGATATCACAGTAAGGTGATGTAAACTGCAACATAACGCAACCACGCCCCTGTAACATCGTCTTAAAGGTGGACATCGGAAAGTAGCAGTTGTAGAGGAAAACACAGAAGAAGAGGAGGAAGACGAAGAAAAACAGGGGGGGGGGGATCCGTTAGAGAAACCTGGCCATATCTTTCACTTCTTGAAGTCACATCTCATCTTAGAAAATTAGATTGTGTAGTTTAGAGTTTTTCTTTTAATAACAAGACGAAAGGTAGTAAAATGTGGATGTTTCGAGATGCTCATTGGATATTATATATATATATATATATATATATATATATATATATATATATGTATATCGACAGGGAAGAGACAGACGGGGAATCGCCTCCACAATGCAAGACGAACTCGATAGCATTTCTTCCTGGTGTAGGGTTTCAGGTGCCTTGGTTAATCCTAATAAAGCATCAGTTTCATGGTTGTCCCTTAACAATCATATCGTTAATACGACCACACCGGTAGTACGAATGGGAGCTGATGAGGTGACCAGGGATAAGTTGATGACATACATCGGAGTTAAGTTTGATCGCAGCCTGTGTTTTCGGGACCATGTCGACCATGTGATAACAAAATCCCGCAAAGGATTAGCCGCCTTGAAGGTCATGGCAGCTGCCAACATCGAGCAGAGGCTACTTACTCTTCTGTTCCAGGGATTAGTCCTCGCACCAATCGAGTATGCCCTGGCCATTCTTACTGTCAGTACGACTCAAATTGATAGGCTGGAGAAAATACAAAATGAAGCCATGCGCATTATCCTGGGATGTACGAGGGTCACTCCCTATGTAGCAATGAGGTATCTTCTTGAATTTCCAACCATGGATGACAGAATCAAGATCTGGAGAGCACGAGCATACCTGAAGATTAGTACAGATACAGAGCATCCATTGCACCACGTGCTCAACACAGAGAAAGGTACCAGGCTAAAAAGAGGCAAATCATGGGTGGGCCGGGCAGAAGATGTCATCAAACAGGTCTGTGGGCTTACCAATATCAGCGTTGGTAAGGAGTGGATACCGGTGCCTACGTCATTCAAGGGGACTTTCTCATGTATTGTCACACTCGATAGGAAAAGTAGGGAACAGAACCCGGTCGTGGTTAATGCTGAGGTCAAAGGTCTCATCTGCGATAATACCGATGAGAAAGATGCAGTCATCTATACAGACGGATCTGTAATACGACACGAAATAAGTGCATGGGCATTTACAGCACGCTCGGCAGGCAGAATAGCCAAGGAAGACAGTGGTGCATACGCCATGACCACGAGTAGCATGACAATGGAGGTGAATGCAGTGACCAAGGTATTCAAATGGTTAGAGTCACAAGACTACACCCACGCATGTATACTGAGTGATTCGATGAGCATGATAAAAAAGTGGAGGCGGGCTCTGTACGCATGCAATGGGTAGAGTCGTTGCAGAAATCCAAAATACGTAAGGTCACCTTTGTCTATGTCCCTGGACATGCGGGAGTACGGGGAAATGAGAGAGCGGACAGGTTGGCTAGCTGCGCTGTCGTTGAGGACGGGCAACCAATGGATCGGGCGGACATCATAAATGCCCTTCGAGATGTGGGAAGAGCACAGGACTTCGACAAACACAGATCCACGTCACTTCTTCGGATGATGGAAATGGGAGTTAAGATGGGCACAGCGAGAAATGAGAAACTTAGTGGCCGTGTAAGAAGACTTATCAGCCAACATAGAACTGGAGTCGTCAGTCGCTGGACACTGAGGGAATTGCTGAGGAGGGGATCTGAGCACCTATGGACATGTTCGGAGTGCAATGATGCTGACCCGCAAATAACTCAATAACTCAATATTTAGATATGCTCATGCGATGTTTAGGGATGTTCATGGGATATTTAGAGATATTCATGGGATATTTAGATATGCACATGCGATGTTTATGGATGATCATGGGATATTTAGAGATGTTCATGGGATGTTTAGGGATGCTCATGGTATATTTAGAGATGTTTATGTGATGTTTAGGGATGTTCCTGGAATGTTTAGAAATGTTCATGGGATATTCAGAGATGTTATGGAATTTCCTGCATGTTCGAAGTTTATCAAAGTGTCAAGATAAGACACATGGGAGTTACATGACGAAAGATATTCTAAATGTCTTGCTGTGTCTGAGAAAAATGAGAACAGAATCTTCTGTATTAGTTTTATTTTGACCTCTTTCTGTCTTTTTACAGTTATATTGGTGCTTAGGAGCTGGTGATGGGCTGTAACGTACACACCTACAATGTGTTGTGACAGCTTTACAGAAACAGTAACAAAAATACTGACGTTTCGGCCTACATGTGGCCTTCTTCACAGAATGAGAACATAAACGAACAACCAACTAAAGATAAACTCTACTACATCTAGAATGAGCGGGACAAGCAAATCAAGGAGAAATAAAAAAAAAATAGGGACAAGAAATGAAATAATAAAATGAAAGGCAGATGTACAACAAATTAAGAGAATACAAATTGATAATATATTTAAAAAATGAATAAACTAAAAAAAATATCTTAAATTAATATGAGATTCCATCCAGAAGCTCACATTGTGTGCATGGCTGTGAGTCAAATGTGGATGTGATGAGACGTGAGAGGGGCAGTATAAGGTCAGAAGGGAACAGACAAATCATTGCAGCACTGCATTTAATTGCTTGCTCCCTACTTACCTCATGCACCAGATTTTCCGCAGCACTACAATTATAGCTCGTTTCAAATCATGTGCCCAACTTCAAAATGCTATTACTCAGTAACCATTTGTTAAAAACTGTTGAAATTTTCCAAATGTTATTAGAATGCAAAAGACCCTTTAAATGTATATTTAACAAATATCTTGCAGCTGCAGTTTTCTTAAAGCGGCGAATTTCTTTGATGTTTGTCAAAATTGTAAATTGTGAACCCCTAAAGAATATAAATTACCGTAGTTGCTGGTATGTGATTAATTTTCACCAGGTAAAGGCGTGGCAGTGGGCACGAGTTATGAAACGGACTATAGTTGCCTTTTCCTCGTGTTGGTATTTCCTTTAACTGAATATTTTGGTCTCTTCGGCAGTCGTATTTGTATTTGCTTGCCAATAATCACCTACTTCTTTCTTCAGCTGTACTCGTGTATTTGGCTAAAGTGGGCTTTTCATCGTTGTAACATTATCTACACATAGCCCAAGAATCTCTGGACTCTATTTGGATTACAACGCAGGCCATTGTTGAACACTGCTACAGCAGTGGTGAACGGGAGCATTGACGTGGACAAAGCCGATGTGGTAACCTACTTTCGGAGCGTCCAGAAATGTCGCGACCAACAAACTATGCCAGGGAGCTTCTTCTTTCTAGAATAGACGGAAAGGGAACCAGAACCATCAACCTGTAGAAGAAGAGAGGGGGAGGGAGAGAGAGGGAGGGGAAGAGAGAAGGATAGAGAGATAAAGAGGGGGGAAGAACACCACAGGTACAATTATTTGGTGTTTATGGCCGAGGACTTCCTCCACCAGTTACATGGAACATCACTACACCGCACTAAGTTACAGTGAATGCAATCTTCATTTTGTTAAATATTAATTAATAATGTATCTTTATTATAGTTCTCATGTTTTAATTTATGACACTTCATTGTGTGTGTTTTTTTCACCTTAAATTATGCTTATTTTTTAGTTTATCGAAATGGGTATTGTTCAGGCTCTGAGAAGATATTAATTAACTTTTTGTTATTTCTAATGGAGATTCGGACTTCGAACAATTCAGAGTTCGAACTGGATCCTGGAAAGAATTAAGTTCGAAGTACGAGGCATCACTGAACTTGCATCGGTTCCTAAATAAATCTCTCGGCCGCTTCATTAGCAACAGGCTACTTATATCATCATCATCATCATCATCATTGAGTGCCGTCTCCGCATAGAAGGTTGGCTACCATGGAGCGCCATTCCACTCTGTCTCTTGCTTTGATGGTGCAGATTGTCATAGGCTGACTTGTCCATCTTTTGATGTTGCTCGTCCATGTTAGTCTTGGTCTGCCTCTGCCTCTTTTACCTTGTATTTTCCCTTCTAATATCACTTTTATTAGACTGTTGTGTCTTTTAACATGACCAACAAATTTAATTTGTCTTGCTCTAATTGTGTTTAGTAGTTCTTTTTTCATTTTTAGTTGTTTTAAAACTTCCTCGTTAGTTTTTTTTTCTTTCTATCAAATTCTACCTATTCTTCTATAAATCCACATTTCAAAGGCTTCAATTTTCTGTTCTGTTTTCTGGTCTAATGTCCATGTTTCTGCACCATACAGGAATATTGAGAAGATGTAACATTTTGCGATTCTTAGTTTTAGTCATGGTGTTATTTGTTTTGATGTTAGTATATTTTTCATGGCATTGAAATTACTTTTTGCCATACCTAATCTTTTATTTATTTCAGTTGTACATTTTCCATCACTTTTTATAGTATGTCCCAGGTAGTTGTAGTTCTGAACTGTCTCCAGATGTATTCCTTCCACTTTGATATTTATTTGTAGGTCTTGCGAATTTCCTTTGTTTATGATCATAGTTTTAGTCTTTTTGATATTCATTTCTAGTCCATATTTTTTGCTTGTCATGTTTATTTCATTAAGTAATTGTTGTAGATCTTTAGGATTTTCTGCTAGTAGTACAGTATCATCAGCATATCTTAGGTTATTGATTATCTTCCCATTAATGTTTATGCCTGGCATCTCAGTGATATTTTTAAAGATTTGCTCAGTGTATAGATTGAACAAGCTTGGTGATAGGATGCATCCTTGTCTTACTCCTCTTTTTATATCAATGGGTGTAGAGTTCTCTTTGTTATATTTTATTATTGCTGTTTGCTCCCAGTACAAATTACATATCAGTCGTATGTCTGTGTCATCCAGATTTATATCTTTTAGGCATTCTATAAGTTGGATATGGTGTATTCTATCAAATGCTTTGGTGTAGTCTATAAAGCAGGCATATATTGGTTTGTTTACTTCTATGCACTTTTCGATCAATGTCCTCATGCTGAATATGGCTTCTTTTGTCCCACTGTTTTTTCTGAATCCGAATTGCTACTCATCTAATTCATTATTAATTTTAGTCTGAATCCTTCCTTGTATAACTTTTAGTAAAATTTTGGTTACCTATTGTTCTAAAATCGCTGCATTCAACTGCACCATTCTTTTTAGGCAATGCAATAAAAGTTGATGTTTTTAGTTCATTTTGTATGTATCCTGTATGGTATATGTCATTGCATATGTCTGTGATCACTTCAATGCCCAAATCTTCTAGTGCCTGTATCATCTCTATCTGTATATTGTCAGGATGCTGCTTTTCCATTTTTCATTGTTTTTATAGCTTTTTCTACTTCAGATTTCAGGATTTTATAGCTGGATGTACATTTTATAAATGGTTTTGTGTCCCTTTCGTCATGAAATAATTCTGTTATGTATTCCTGCCATCTATCGATTATATATTTGTTGTCTGTTAGCATTCTTCCCTCTCTGTTTGCAATACATCCGTTTCCTGCTGCTTTTTTGCCTTTATTAGTCATTCTTTTTATTTCTGTGTGCATCCCTCTTAAATTTTGTTTACTTTCCATAGTTTCGACTTCTAGACATCTTTGGTTGAGCCAGTCTTCTTTTGCCTTTTTGCACATTTTTCGTATTTCATTATCAATTTCCTTGTATCTGGCAGTGTTCTTCGCTTGTCTTCTCTCTTCCATTTTTTCTAAAATGTTGTAAGTTATCCATTTTTGTTTTTTGTTACATTCCTTTTTGGGTAAGGTGATGCAGGATTATTGTATGCTGTTTTTTATGCATTGCCATTTGGTTGTGACTTTTTTCAGGATTTTCTCTTCTGTACTGCTCAATCCCCTATTCTAGTAGCTTTTGATATGTGTTCTTTACTTGTACAGTAGAAGTTTCTTTTACATCTTTCTGATTTAAAGCTGTTGTATCTATTGCTATTGCTGAAATAGTATTTTGTTTCTTTTTCTTTAATTTGATTTTCATTTTAATCATTACAGGATTGTGATCTGAATTAATATCTGCTCCTGGATAGGTTTTGGTTTTCTTGACGCTGTTCCGGAATCTGTCTTTTATCATTATATAATCTATTTGATTCCTCTTTCTATCTCCAGGGCTTTTCCATGTGTATAATTTCCTTTTCTCTTGCTCAAAGTAGGTGTTACATATTATTAGCCTGTTTTCTTCACAAAAATGAATCAATCTTTCTCCTCTGTTATTTCTTTTTCCTAAACCATGATTTCCTATAATGGTCTTATATCTGCCTTTTCCTACTTCTTACGTTCATGTCACCCATTACAATCAAGATGTCTGAAGATTTCACTTGCTTCATGACTTTATTTAGATCTTCATACTATGCCTCTATTTGTTCATCTGTATAGTCTTGAGTAGGCGCGTATGTCTGTATTATTGCTATGTCAAATGGCGTTGCCTTCATTTTTATTAATATAATCCTATTATTGTCTGTCAAGTGAGTATTTATATATTTTTGTAGTTCTCGTTTTATTAGTATGCCTACCTCTCTGGGTAATCTCTTCGTCGACCCATTGGTCCTAGGCTACTTATATCACTTATGCCATCATATGCCAACGATGCCACATGACCTATATTGGTGAGTCTGGGAGAAGATTAGCGGAAAGATTTTGTGAACATCTACGTGATGTCCAACAAAATACTGGTACTCCGGTATCTTCCCACTTCAACTCCCCTGATCACAAGGGCAAAGACGACATCCGTGTCACTGGTATTGTCCTTTGTCACTCTGGCGACCGCAGCCGCTATACTTTGGAAAATCGCCTTATAGTCCAGTATGGTTCGCTGACCCCGAGAGGTATGAATGTATCACACTCATACGCATAGTTTCTTTTTGCTTGCTCCTTCCCTTTTGCATAGCCTTCTCTACTACACATATTTGGGTTCTTTGGTCTACTTACTATGCCATGCTTTTTATAGTTCTTCTCCTCTAGTCCCTTATGAGACACTTCGGTTTTCTCCTCTATAATTTTTTTCTGTGCTTCTTACCCCTCATTTATTTTTATTGTACCCCACTCTCAGACATCTCACTCTTAGCGTCTTTTTACACCTGTCAGTCTACTATTCGATTCTTTTTCCTTTGTGTTTGCACACTGACCCCTGTGTTAACTCCTCTGGTTCTGTTTACATTTACGCACTTTTTGGCACGATTTTTGACGTTCACGACAGCCGCACTTGGTTACGATTTTATTTTGGATTTCACAGGATAGTTTTATTTATTGTTGTTGTTTTCATTAACACATTTCGATTGTTTTTGTTTTGGTTGTTTCGTTATCAGTTTTGTGTGTGTGTTTTTATTGTTTGTTAATGATGAAGGCCTATTGAGCCGAAACGTTGTTTAGTCTGTGTCGTCCACTTGTCACGTAAAGCTTCTTACATACCATTTTTTTATTTTTTAATTTTTACTTATATCACTAATCTCTTCGTCGACCCATTGGTGCAAGGCTACTTATATCACTAATCTCTTCGTCGATCCATTGGTCCTAGGCTACTTATATCACTAATCTCTTCATCGACCCATTGGTCCTAGGCTACTTATATCACTAATCTCTTCGTCGACCCATTGGTCCAAGGCTACTTATATCACTAATCTCCTTGTCGGTCCATTGGTCCTAGGCTACTTATATCACTAATCTCTTTGTCGGTCCATTGGTCCTAGGCTACTTATATCACTAATCTCTTCGTCGGTCCATTGGTCCTAGGCTACTTATATCACTAATCTCTTTGTCGGTCCATTGGTCCTAGGCTACTTATATCACTAATCTCTTCATCGATCCATTGGTCCTAGGCTACTTATATCACTAATCTCTTTGTCGGTCCATTGGTCCTAGGCTACTTATATCACTAATCTCTTTGTCGGTCCATTGGTCCTAGGCTACTTATATCACTAATCTCTTCATCGATCCATTGGTCCTAGGCTACTTATATCACTAATCTCTTCGTCGACCCATTGGTCCTAGGCTACTTATATCACTAATCTCTTCGTCGATCCATTGGTCCTAGGCTACTTATATCACTAATCTCTTCGTCGACCCATTGGTCCTAGGCTACTTATATCACTAATCTCTTCGTCGACCCATTGGTCCTAGGCTACTTATATCACTAATCTCTTCGTCGATCCATTGGTCCTAGGCTACTTATATCACTAATCTCTTCCTCGACCCATTGGTCCTCGGCTACTTATATCACTAATCTCTTCGTCGACCCATTTGTCCTAGGTTACTTATATCACTAATCTCTTCGTCGACCCATTGGTCCTAGGCTACTTATATCACTAATCTCTTCGTCGACCCATTGGTCCTAGGCTACTTATATCAATAATCTCTTCGTCGACCCATTGGTCCAAGGCTACTTATATCACTAATCTCTTTGTCGGTCCATTGGTCCTAGGCTACTTATATCACTAATCTCTTTGTCGGTCCATTGGTCCTAGGCTACTTATATCACTAATCTCTTCATCGATCCATTGGTCCTAGGCTACTTATATCACTAATCTTTTCATCGGTCCATTGGTCCTAGGCTACTTATATAATTAATCTCTTCATCGATCCATTGGTCCTAGGCTACTTATATCACTAATCTCTTCATCGACCCATTGGTCCTAGGCTACTTATATCACTAATCTCTTCGTCGATCCATTGGTCCTAGGCTACTTATATCACTACTCTTCGAGGTTCCATTGGTCCTAGGCTACTTATAACACTAATCTCTTCGTCGATCCATTGGTCCAAGGCTACTTATATCACTAATCTCTTCGTCGATCCATTGGTCCTAGGCTACTTATATCACTAATTTCTTTGTCGGTCCATTGGTCCTAGGCTACTTATATCACTAATCTCTTTGTCGGTCCATTGGTCCTAGGCTACTTATATCACTAATCTCTTTGTCGGTCCATTGGTCCTAGGCTACTTATAACACTAATCTCTTCGAGGTCCATTGGTCCTAGGCTACTTATATCACTAATCTCTTTGTCGGTCCATTGGTCCTAGGCTACTTATATCACTAATCTATTCATCGATCCATTGGTCCTAGGCTACTTATATCACTAATCTCTTTGTCGATCCATTGGTCCTAGGCTACTTATATCACTAATCTCTGTGTCGGTCCATTGGTCCTAGGCTACTTATATCACTAATCTGTTTGTCGGCCCATTGGTCCTAGGCTACTTATAACAATAATCTCTTCGAGGTTCCATTGGTCCTAGGCTACTTATATCACTAATCTCTTCGAGGTTCAATTGGTCCTAGGCTACTTATAACACTAATCTCTTTGTCGGTCCATTGGTCCTAGGCTACTTATAACAATAATCTCTTCGAGGTTCCATTGGTCCTAGGCTACTTATATCACTAATCTCCTTGTCGGTCCATTGGTCCTAGGCTACTTATAACAATAATCTCTTCGAGGTTCCATTGGTCCTAGGCTACTTATATCACTAATCTCTTGTCGGTTCATTGGTCCTAGGCTACTTATATCACTAATCTCTTTGTCGGTTCCATTGGTCCTAGGCTACTTATATCACTAATCTCTTTGTCGGTCCATTGGTCCTAGGCTACTTATATCACTAATCTCTTGTCGGTCCATTGGTCCTAGGCTACTTATATCACTAATCTCTGTGTCGGTCCATTGGTCCTAGGCTACTTATATCACTAATCTCTTTGTCGGTCCATTGGTCCTAGGCTACTTATATCACTAATCTCTTTGTCGGTCCATTGGTCCTAGGCTACTTATATCACTAATCTCTTGTCGATCCATTGGTCCTAGGCTACTTATATCACTAATCTCTTTGTCGGTCCATTGGTCCTAGGCTACTTATATCACTAATTTCTTCGAGGTCCATTGGTCCTAGGCTAC
Organism: Megaustenia siamemsis; assembly: GCA_032433765.1. Lineage (NCBI taxonomy): Eukaryota > Metazoa > Mollusca > Gastropoda > Stylommatophora > Ariophantidae > Megaustenia > Megaustenia siamemsis. The sequence goes on along the minus strand of JAVIAB010000025.1, from coordinate 35,804,345 downwards.
TTATATCACTAATCTCTTTGTCGGTCCATTGGTCCTAGGCTACTTATAACAATAATCTCTTCGAGGTTCCATTGGTCCTAGGCTACTTATATCACTAATCTCTTCGAGGTTCCATTGGTCCTAGGCTACTTATATCACTAATCTCTTTGTCGGTCCATTGGTCCTAGGCTACTTATAACACTAATCTCTTCATCGATCCATTGGTCCTAGGCTACTTATATCACTAATCTCTTTGTCGGTCCATTGGTCCTAGGCTACTTATATCACTAATCTCTTTGTCGGTCCATTGGTCCTAGGCTACTTATATCACTAATCTCTTTGTCGGAACATTGGTCCTAGGCTACTTATATCACTAATCTCTTTGTCGGTCCATTGGTCCTAGGCTACTTATATCAATCCCTCGCTAATCTCCTCGTCTGTCCATCCTGTGCTGGCCAGAATTTCAGCTAGAGCCATCAGTTCGTGAGGCAAGCTTTGTATTTGACGGCCCTGGCTATTCAAACTTGGTACAAACACTTTCATGTCAGAATGGTTATTTGTTTAGACAACTCGCTATAGGTGGCCAAGCTGGAAAGTTGCGACAAGTGGTTTTAACAAAGATTTGCCAGATTTCCAGCGAAGAAAATAGACGATCCTTCAAGGCTGATAAATTTATGGTCAAAGTAATAGAACTGTACTTGAATTGATGAACTCTCGTTGACCTTTCGTGGACCAGTGGATGGTTTCAAACCCATACAGTTTTCTTGAAGCACTATAAGGATTTAATATTTTTTTGTCCGTTATATTGGACCTAACTGTTCAATGGCTCGGTTGGATTTGCAACATCTGCTTCTCTGTTAATCTGCTCACCATTTTCTTTTAGCTTTATTTGTTTTTCTTTCTTTCTATTTTGCCCGTTATTAAAATATGTAATCCGAATTGACGGTGAGCTACAATCGTTACAGCCACAAAAGTTGAGTTAGTTCAGTTGACGGTCTGTGACTCACGGCTTCATGATCGTCAAGTCAGAACGCATCCTTCAGTCATGCTGCCCGTACAATAGAGGACACGCTCTAGCCTTCAGGAACGGGCTCTATGAAGATCTTTGGCTCTGTCTGGGAGCGACCACAGTAACGTAAATTGCTGAAATAGTCATCGGTGCCAAGAAGAGAGAACAAGAAGCAGTAGCCTTTGTGTGTGTACCAGCTTGAATGTGCAGCCCAATTCTGTCACCGATCGATTTCCTGGACACGTACATCCACGTCTGGACACCTGCCTTTTTGTTTGTTTGTTGTATCTTTTCTAGCAGTGTACTTTCTTCCTGCATAATTTATCTGTCGCTTTTCTGCGAAATGAGTGCTTCTAGTGATATTAATGCGCAGTATCTGCATAATATTCGGATGAACATAAAACCATATATTTACATCATCATCATTGAGTACCGCCTCCGCATCGAAGATTGGCTACCATGGAGCGCCATTCCACTCTGTCTCTTGCTTTGTTGGTGCAGATTGTCATAGCTTGTTCATCTTTTGGTTGACTTGTCCATGTTAGTCTTGGTCTGCCTCTGCCTCTTTTACCTTATATTTTCCCTATCAATATTACTCTTATTTGGCTGTTGTGTCTTTTAACATGCCCCACACATTTCATTTGTCGTGTTTGAATTGTGTTTAGTAGTTCTCTTTTCATTTTTATTTGTTTTAAAACTTCATCGTTTGTTTTAGAATTTCTATCCATGGTTTTCTTTGGAATGTTACGTGATGAGGCTCCAATCTCTTTCACAGTGGTCTACCATATTTGTCTTTCGTGTCCTGAATATGCCTCATGTGTACCACACACTTCGCTGTTTTCGCTTTCTGGGCCGTTCATCATTTCTAATTCTTCCGCCCCATCCACCGTCACCGACTATTTACATTCGATTTGGACATAGCCGCCGAGTGCCATTGTTGTCGAAGTATGTGTTTGCCTGTCGCACCGCGAACACAAACAAGAATAAATCATATTCCACTTCGGTAAAGTTCACAGTCCATCCACTCGTCAGAAGTAAAACATACAACAAAACGGGGAATAGCAGCACATTATTTGACAACTAGACTGTCGCGTCAATTATAGAAATATATCAGCAAGAGCCGAATTATAAAAATTGTGTCTGTTTGTCACGTAGCCACCATGACACCGGAAGACTTCGAAATTTGCTATTTGTAAGGTCATCTATTTGGAGGCCATCTATTTTGGAGGCCATCTATTTTGGAGGTCATCTATTTTGGAGGTCATCTATTTTGAAAGTCATCTATTTTGGAGGCCATCTATTTTGGAGGCCATCTATTTTGGAGGTCATCTATTTTGGAGGTTATCTATTTTGGAGGCCATCTATTTTGGAGGCCATCAATTTTGGAGGTCATCTATTTTGGAGGCCATCTATTTTGGTAGCCATCTATTTTGGAGGCCATCTATTTTGAAGCCATATATTTTGGAGGTTATCTGTTTTGGAGGCCATCTATTTTGGAGGCCATCTATTTTGGAGGCCATCTATTTTGGAGGTTATCTATTTGCAGGCCATCAATTTTGGAGGTCATCTATTTTGGAGGTCATCTATTTTGGAGGTCATCTATTTGGAGGTCATCTATTTTGGAGGTCATCTATTTTGGAGGTCATCTATTTTGGAGGCCATCTATTTTGGAGGCCATCTATTTTGGAGGCCATCTATTTTGGAGGTCATCTTTTTGGGGTCATCTATTTTGGAGGTCATCTATTTTGGAGGCCATCTATTTTGGAGGCCATCTATTTTGGAGGTCATCTATTTTGGAGGTACTAAACACCAAAGAGGAGTAGGTATCATGTAAGATGTAGAAAGAGTAAGAACAGTGAAAGGCTGTGGACAATATCTGACAGAGTCCTTTTAATGAAACTCAATGGAAAGCTAATAGATATAAATCTCATACAAATTTATACACCAACAGCAGACAGTCCAGAGGAAACAGTTGATAAATGTAACCACGAGCTTAAATGGCACTTCATGAATGCAAACCACATGAAAACACCACAGTTCTACGTGATCTTAATACAGAAATAGGAAAGGAAAGAGTTGAAGAAGTAGTTGGTAATTATGGCAAAGGTGAGAGAAATGAAAGAATTGACAAACTTATTGATCGGACACAATGATACATGTAATAGGAAATACCTGGTTTAAGAAACACCTAAGAAGATGTCTGTGGACATGGAAAAGCCCAACATAAATTGTGTGTAATAAAATCGACTATATAATGATAAACAATAGATTTAGAAACAGTCTGGTGTGTGTGAAAACTAGACCAGGGGCAGATTGCAGTAGTGATCGTGTACCAGTTGTGGGAAAGCTTAGAGTAAAATTAAAAACAGCAAAACGAGCCCCAGTTAACATCAAGTTAAATTTAGATTTACTCAAATCAGACAAGGAGTTGCAAGACAAATATAAAATCACAATTCAGAACTGGTACAATGCAATAGAGTAGATACAGAGCATTGATGAACAGTGGGAAATACTAAAAGAATCAATGCAACAAACATCAAAAGAGTTCATACCACCAGTGAGGACAAATTCAAGAAAGAAATGGACGAAAGTTGACATTTACAGCTAATGGATACAAGGAGAAGAAATAAAGAAAATAAAGATGAGTATAAGAGATTAAATAAAGAAATTGTAATAAAATGCAATGAAGCAAAAGAAGCATGGCTAAAACAAAGATGCAAAGATTTTGAAACGAAACAAAAAGGAGATGCCAAAGCTATATACAAACAAATTGAAGAATTAACAGGAAGAAAAATGCATTAAAAAACTGGATGTTTAAGATCAAAGGAAGGAGAACTGTTTATTGAACAAGAAAGCACAGGGGAACGATGGACATAATACATTAAAGATCTTTATGATGATGAACGAACAGAAGTAAATATTAAGGATAATGAAGAAGGACCAGAAATACTCAAAGAAGAAGTGGAAGACACCTTGCCCAGCATGAAAGCAGGAAAAACTCCTGGACAAGATAATATAACTAAAGAAGAGATTGAAACCTTGGGTGATTTTGGAATAGAAATAATAACAAAAATATTGAATGATATCTACAACAGTGGATATATACCAGACGACATGCTCAAATCAATATTCATAGCCCTACCAAAGAAAACTGGTGCGATTGAATGCGATGATCATCGCATAATAAGCCTTATGAGTCATATGACTAAGATATTACTAAGAATCATCACGCGAAGAGTGCGAAACAAAATCAGTCCAGAAATTAGCGATGAACAGTGTGGTTTTGTTAGAGATAAAGGAACAAGCAATGTCATTTATATCATAAGATCTTTAGTAGAAAGAGCCATAGAGGTGAAAACAGATCTATTCCTATGTTTCATATATTATACCAATGCATTTGACAAAGTAAAGCACCAAGAAATAATCACAATTTTAGAAAGCATAAACGTAGACAGCAAAGATCTAAGAATAATAAAGAACATGTACTGGCAACAAACAGCGGCCATAAGAACTGGAAACCAATTGGGAATGTTTCAACAAATAAAACAGGGTGTTAGACAAGGTTGTGTGCTGTCACCAGATTTGTATAATATGTATAGTGAAATTATTTAAAGATCCATAAGGGACATGCCTGGAATAACAATCGGAGGTCATAATATAAATAATCTAAGGTATGCTGATGATACAGTCTTAATCGCTAAGAGTGAAAATGAGTTACAAGAAATGTTGGACATTATAGTGAAAGAAAGCAAAAATAAAGGACTCAGCCTTAATAGCAAAAAGACAGAAGTCATGGTAACAACAAAGAAAAATATATTACTTCAGTGCAAAATAAAGACAAGTGGAACAATATTAAAACAGGTAAATGAATTTTAATATTTGGGAACTTTGTTAACCTCAGACGGAAGATGTACAAAAGAGGTGAGATGCAGAATGGCTCAGGCAAAAACAGCTTTCCAGAAAATGAGGAAGATACTATCCAATCCATTTTTGACAATAGAAACAAGAAAAAGAGTTCTTAAATGTTATGTAGAGCCAGTCTTAACATAAAGATGTGAACCATGGACAACATATAAAAAAAATCACTGGAGGTTCTAGAGCCGCGATAGCTCAGTGGTTAGTGAACTGGACTACCACGGACAAGGGGTAGGGTTCTATCCCAACCGACGGCTTCGGGTTCACCCAGCCTTAAATAGGGCCTTTTTTTCTGGGAAAGTAAAGCAGTACGGGCGTAATACTGACCACATTAATCCAAAAATCATGTGCTGAAGGTTGTAAAATATAGGGTCACTAACACCATATTTCCCTATACGCCACTTGGCGTGACGGGGGTACTTTACTCTTTTTTTTTTTACTGGAGGTTCTAGAAATGTGGTTTTACAGAAGAATATTGAGAATACCAAGGGCAGCTAAGAAAAGTAATGAAAATGTTCTGAGAGAGGTCAAAGCAAAAAGAGAGCTAATTTCCAATATTAGGAAGAACAATCATATTTTTTTGGCCATGTAATGAGAAGAGAGCAACTGGAATATATTGTAACAAATGGAAAAATTGTGGGACGAAGAGACAGAGGGAAGCAAAGAGAAAAGATACCTGACAGCTTAAGAGAATGTTTTGGCAGAAGGTCAAAAACAAAAATGATAAATAACTGTCGAGATCGAAAGTTGTGGAGAGACATGATCACCTACGCTAGTAGACATGACACTTGATGATGATGATTTGCAGACAACAGGAAGAGATTTTGAAGAACTAGCAATGTTCACGTCGAGGAAACAAACAATGTAGACGAGATAAAACACACGGAGCATACAACATTGAACAAGCAGTTACACACGATTGATGGTTGAATTGTGAAGAGAAAACCGGCCAACTGCTGACAGTTGACACGGATTAGCTGAACGAACTGAGAATCCCTCTCTCGAACCGATACACCACACCCCCACATGGATGTCTATTGATCGCATATCAAGTCAGATATGTTTCTATGACGTCAACACCAATATTCATTTGGCTATTTACGCACAAGCAGACACGGTTGTTCTGTTCCAAATGTGTCACGTGTTGATGAAAAGTAAACACAACCCCACACGATTGAATAAATATTGATTGTTATGTAGATGAAACGCTATCAACATCAAAATTAGTCACATTTACATCATAAATGATGTCTTTTAGTCACATTTACACAAACGGTGATGTCTTCTAGTCACATTTACACAAACGGTGATGTCTTCTAGTTACATTTATACAAACGGGGATGTTATTTAGACACATTAACACACAGACTTTAAAATAAATTTACACAAACGGTGATGTCTTCTAGTCACATTTACACAAACGGTGATATCTTCTAGTCACATTTACACAAACTGTGATATCGTCTAGTCACATTTACACAAACTGTGATATCGTCTAGTCACATTTACACAAACGGTGATATCTTCTAGTCACATTTACACAAAACGGTGATGTCTGTTAGTAACATTTACACAAACGGTGATGTCTTTTAGTCAAATTTACACAAACGGCGATGTCTTTTAGTCACATTTACACAAACGGTGATGTCTGTTAGTCACATTTACACAAACGATTATATCTTCTAGTCACATTTACACAAACGGTGATTTTATTTAGCCACATTAACAAGAAGGCTTTAAGATACATTTAAACAAACGGTGATGTCTTCTAGTCACATTTACACCAACGGTGATGTCTTTTAGTCACAGTCACAATTACACAAACAGTGATATATTCTAGCCACATTTATACAAAGGTGAGGTCTTTTAGTCACATTTATACAAAGATGATGTCTTTTAGTCACATGTATACAAAGGTGACGATTTCTAGGAACATTTCCACAAAGGTGAGATCTTTAGTCACATTTACACAAAGGTGATGTCTTTTAGTTACATTTATGCAAAGGTGATGTCTTTTAGTCACATTTATACAAATGTGATGTTTTATTCACATTTATACAAAGATGATGTTTTATTCACATTTATACAAAAATATGTTTTAATCACATTTTACAAAGGTGATGTTTTAGTCACATTTATACAAAGGTGATGTTTTTTAGTCGCATTTATACAAAGGTGATGTCTTTTAGTCACATTTATACAAAATTGATGTTTTAGTCACATTTATACAAAGATGTCTTTTAGTCACATTTATACAAAGGTGAAATTTTCTAGTCATATTTATACAAAGATGATGTCTTTTAGTTACATTTATACTAAGGTGAGGACTTTTAGTCACATTTACACAAACGGTAGTGACTTTTAGTCACATTTATATAGAAATGGTAGTGTCTTTTAGTCACATTTACACAAACGGTGATGTCTTTTAGTCACATTTACACAAACGGTGGTATCTTCTGGTCACATTTACACAAACTGTGATATAATATTGTCATATTTACACATAAGGTGATATATACTAGTCACATTTACACAAAAGGTGATGTTATTTAGCCACATTAACACAAAAGCTTTAAGTTACATTTACACAAACTGTGATGTCATCTAGTCACATTTACACAAACGGTGATGTCTTTTAGTCACATTTACAAAAAGGTGATATTATTTAGTCACATTTACACAAACTGTGAAGTCTTCTAGTCACATTTACACAAACGGCGATGTCTTTTAGTCACAGTCACATTTACACAAACAGTGATGTCTTTTAGTCACATTTTTACAAAGGTAATGTTTTTAGTCACATTTATACAAAGGTTATGTCTGTTAGTCACATTTACACAAACAGTGATATCTTCTAGTCACATTTATACAAAGGTGAGGAAATTTAGTCACATTTACACAAACGGTAATGCCTTTTAGTCACATTTACACAAACGGTGATGTCTTTTAGTTACAGTCACGTTTACACAAACAGTAACTTTTAGTCACATTTATACAAAGGTGATGTCTTTAAGTCACATTTATACAAAGATGATGTCTTTTAGTCACATTTACACAAAAGTGAAGTTTTCTAGTTACATTTATACAATGATGATGTCATTTAGTCACATTTATACAAAGGAGGCGATTTAGTCACATTTACACAACAGTGATGTTTTTAGTCACATTTATACAAACGGCGATATCTTTTAGTCACATTTACACAAATTGTGATATTTTTTAGTCACATTTACAACGAAGTGATGTTTTTAGTCACATTTACACAACGGTGATGTTATTTGTTCACATTTACACAAACAGTGATCTTTTAACACATTTATACAAAGGTGAGGTCTTTTAGTCACATTTATACAAACGGTGATGTCCTTTGGTCACATTTACAGAAACAGTAATGTTTTTAGTCACATTTATACAAATGTGATGTTTTATTAACATTTATACAAAGGTGCTGTTTATAAGTCACATTTACACAAACGGTGATATTTTCTAGTCACATTTACACTACGTTGATGTCCTTTAGTCACATTTACAAAAATGGTAGAGTATTCTAGTCAAATTTAGACAAAATTGTGATGTCTTCTAGTCACATATACAATACGTTGATGCATTTTAGTCACATTTACATAAATGCTGATGTCCTTTAGGCACATTTACAAAAACGGAGATGACTTCTAGTCACGGTCACATTTACTCTAAAAATGATATCATCTAATATTTGTACTAAGTGTACCTGCAACTGTTTGTACTAAGTGAATATACAACTGTTTGTACTAAGGGATACTAGAGCTATTTGTACAAAGTGAACCTACAACTATTTGTACTAAGTGAAGCTACAACTATTTATTCTAAGTGAACCTACAACTATTTGTACTAAGTGAAGCTACAACTATTTATTCTAAGTGAACCTACAACTATTTGTACTAAGTGAAGCTACAACTATTTATTCTAAGTGAACCTGTAACTAATTGTACTAAGTGAAGCTACAACTATTTATTCTAACTGAACCTACAACCGCTTTTACTAAGTGAAACTACACCTATTTTTACTAAGTGAACCTACATCTATTTGTACTAAGTGAACCTACAACTGTTTCTAATAAGTGAACCTACATTTGTTTGTAATAAGGGAACCTACAACCGCTCGTACTAAGTGAACCTACATCTGTTTGTACTAAGTGAACCTACAAATATTTGTACTAAGTGAACCAGCAACTGTTTGCATTAAATAAACCTACAACTGTTTGTACTAAGTGAACCTACAATTGTTTGTAATAAGTGAAACTACAACTATGTGTACTAAGTGAACATACAACTGTTTGTACTAAGTGAACCTACAACTATTTGTACTAAGTGAACCTCCAACTATTTGTACTACATAAACATACAAATGTTTGTATTAAGTGAACCTACAACTGTTTGTACTAAGTGAACCGACAACTGTTTGTACTAAGTGAACCGACAACTGTTTGTACTAAGTGAACCGACAACTGTTTGTACTAAGTGAACCGACAACTGTTTGTACTAAGTGAACCGACATCTGTTTGTAATAAGAGAACATACAACTATTTGTTCTAAATAAACCTACAACTATTTGTACTAAGTGAACCTACAACCGCCCGTAATAAGTGAACCCTCAACTGCTCGTATTAAGTGAAACTACAACTGTTTGTACTAAGTGATCCTACAACTGCTTGTACTAAGAGAACCTACAAATGTTTATACTAAGTGAATCTACAACTGTTTTTATTAACTGAACCTACAACTGTTTGTACTAAGTGAACCGACAACTGTTTGTACTAAGTGAACCGACAACTGTTTGTACTAAGTGAACCGACAACTGTTTGTACTAAGTGAACCTACAACTGTTTGTACTAAGTGAACCGACAACTGTTTGTACTAAGTGAACCGACAACTGTTTGTACTAAGTTAACCGACAACTGTTTGTACTAAGTGAACCGACAACTGTTTGTTCTAAGTGAACCTACAACTGTTTGTAATAAGAGAACCTACAACTATTTGTTCTACGTAAACCTACAACTATTTGTACTAAGTGAACCTTCAAACCTCTCGTACTAAGTGTAGCTACATCTATTTTTACTAAGAGAACCTACAACTGTTTGTACTAAGTGAACCTGCAACTGTTTGTACTAAGTGAACCTACAACTGTTTGTACTAAGTGAACCAACAACTATTTGTACTAAGTGAACCTGCAACTATTTCTGCTAAGTGAACCTGCAACTGTTTGTAAAAAGTCAACCGCAAATGTTTGTACTAAGTGAACCTACAACTGTTTGTACTAAGTGAACCTGCAAATGTGTGTACTAAGTGAACCTACAATTATTTGTACTAAGTAAACCTGCAACTGTGTGTATTAAGTGAACCTTCAGCCTATGGTACTATGTGAACTTAGAACAGTTTGTACTAAGTGAACCTACAACTACTTGTACTAAGCGAACCTACAACTATTTGTACTAAGCGAACCTACAACTGTTTGTACTAAGTGATCCGACAACTATTTGTAATAAGTAAACCTACAACTGTTTGTACTAGGTGAATCTACGACCTATGGTACTAGTGAACATACACCAGATTGTACTAAGTGAACCTACAACTGTTTGTACTAAGTGAACCGACAACTGTTTGTACTAAGTGAACCTACAACCTAGGGTACTAAGTGAGCCTACAACTGTTTGAAGTGAGTGAATCTGCAACTTTTTGTACTATGTGAACCTACAACTATTTGTACTAAGTGAACATACAATTGTTTGTGCTAAGTGAACCTACAACTGTTTGTGCTAAGTGAACATACAACTGTTTGTACTAAGTGAACCGACAACTGTTTGTACTAAGTGAACCGACAACTGTTTGTACTGAGTGAATTTGCAACTATTTGTACTAAGTGATCCTACAACTATTTGTACTAAGCGAACCTCCAACTATTTGTACTAAGTAAACATACAAATGTTTGTACTAAGTGAACCTACAACTGTTTGTACTAAGTGAACCTACAACTGTTTGTGCTAAGTGAACATACAACTGTTTGTACTAAGTGAACCGACAACTGTTTGTACTAAGTGAACCGACAACTGTTTGTACTGAGTGAATCTGCATTTATTTGTACTAAGTGAACCTACAACTATTTGTACTAAGCGAACCACCAACTATTTGTACTAAGTAAACATACAAATGTTTGGGCTAAGTGAACATACAGCTGTTTGTACTAAGTGAACCTACAACTATTTGTACTAAGTGAACATACAACTGTTTGTACTAAGTGAACATACAACTGTTTGCACTAAGTGAACCTACAACTGTTTGTACTAAGTGAACCTACAGCTGTTTTTTCTAAGTGGACCTACAGGTATTTGTATTAAATGAACCTACAACTGTTTGTACTAGGTGAACATACAAATATTTGTACTAAGTGAACCTACAACTGTTTGTACCAAAGGAACCTACAACTATTTGTACTAAGTGAATCTACAACTGTTTGTACTATGTGAACTTACAACTATTTGTACTACGAGTACCTACAACGTCCATACTAAGTGAACCCACAACTGCTCGTATTAAGTGAAACTACAACTGTTTGTACTAAGTGATCCTAAAACTGTTTGTACTAAGAGAACCTACAACTGTTTATACTAAGTGAATCTACAACTGTTTTTATTAACTGAACCTACAAATGTTTGTACTAAGTGAACCTACAACTGTTTGTACTAAGTGAACCGACAACTGTTTGTACTAAGTGAACCGACAACTGTTTGTACTAAGTGAACCGACAACTGTTTATACTAAGTGAATCTGCAACTGTTTGTACTAAGTGAACCTACAACTATTTGTACTCAGTGAACCTCCAACTATTTGTACTACATAAACATACAAATGAGTGTATTAAGTGAACCTACAACTGTTTGTACTAAGTGAACCGACAACTGTTTGTACTAAGTGAACCGACAACTGTTTGTACTAAGTGAACCGACAACTGTTTGTACTAAGTGAACCGACAACTGTTTGTACTAAGTGAACCGACAACTGTTTGTAATAAGAGAACCTACAACTATTTGTTCTAAAAATATATATGGCCCTTTTCGTCTTGTCAGACGGTCTAGTGGAGGCTATTGCGTATTTTTTGGAGGTATTGTTTTTGCCGAACAGCTTCTCTCGTGGCTAATTCTACCAATGTTTGACAAACACACGCGGTCACATAATGAAAAGGTCAGTCTCGCTGATCCACAGGGTTTACCATCCTTTTTCATGAGTCTCTTCTCTTCTAAGTCCTGTCTTAGAACAGTCTCAAATGTTGTTATACCGTTCCTTATACGTGCTCTCCATGATGTGCGATCACTTGCCAGATGTTGCCAGTCGTTTTCACAGATGGAGAAGTCTTTCAGAGATGATTTGCAGATATCTCTATATCGTAGTTTAGGTCTGCCGATTTGTCGTTTTCCGTGTTTTAGCTCGCCATATAGTATTTGCCTAGGAATGCGTTTTTCTTCCATCCGTTGGACATGCCCCAGCCATCTTAGCCTTCGACTTCTGAGCATCGACATGATTGTTAGGGTCTTAGCACGTTGCAGGACAGTTAAGTTGGTTATTTTGTCCTGCCATTTGATGTGCATTATTTTGCGGAGACATCGCATGTGGAAGACATTTAGTCTTTTTTCCTGGTTTGAGTATGTTGTCCAGGTTTCGGATCCATATAGTAGTGTGCTAAGCACACAAGTTTGATATATTAAGAGTTTAGTCTTTTGAGTTAGTTTCGTGTTGTTCCATGCCCTTTTTGTGAGTTTGCCGAAGGTCGTAGCTGCCTTACCAATTCGACAGTTTATTTCTTCATCAAGAGAGATGGTTTGCGTAACTGTGGATCCAAGATATGTAAATTTCTGTACTGATTCTAGTGGGCAGTCTTTTAGAGTAATAGATATAGGTTTGAAGTCACCTTGATTTAGTATTACTGTCTTCTGAACATTAATTGACAGTGAAAAAAGGTCGCATGCTTTATCCAGGTTGTTGATCAGCGACTGTAGGGTGGCCTCACTATGAGCGACTAGGGCTGCATCGTCAGCAAATAAAAATTCTTAAAGTAGGGCAACATTTGTTTTGGTTTTTGCTCTTAGTCGTGCTAGGTTGAACAGTGAGCCATCTGGTCTAGTGCGAATGTAAATATCTCCTGAGCTGTTTTCGAAGGTGTAATTTAGGAGGGCAGCAAAAAATATACCAAAAAGGGTGGGGGCGAGGACACATCCCTGTTTCACTCCTTTGTTGACTTTGAAATTCTCTGATGGACTCCCATCAAAATGGACTTTGCCATTCATGTCTTCATGGAAGGAAATTATCAGCCTAAGTAATTTAGGAGGGCAGCCTATGCCTTCTAACACCTTGTAGAGACCATCTCTGTTTACTGTGTCGAATGCCTTTGTGAGATCCACAAAGGCAATATAGAGCGGCATATTTTGTTCCCGACATTTTTCCTGCAGTTGTCTAAGAGTGAAGATCATATCCTCATTTCACTTTGCCTACTCTAAATAAACCTACAACTATTTGTACTAAGTGAACCTACAACCGCCCGTACTAAGTGAACCCACAAGTGCTCGTATTAAGTGAAACTACAACTGTTTGTACTAAGTGATCCTACAACTGCTTGTACTAAGAGAACCTACAACTGTTTATACTAAGTGAATCTACAACTGTTTTTATTAACTGAACCTACAACTGTTTGTACTAAGTGAACCTACAACTGTTTGTACTAAGTGAACCGACAACTGTTTGTACTAAGTGAACCGACAACTGTTTGTACTAAGTGAACCGACAACTGTTTGTTCTAAGTGAACCGACAACTGTTTGTAATAAGAGAACCTACAACTATTTGTTCTACGTAAACCTACAACTATTTGTACTAAGTGAACCTTCAAACCTCTCGTACTAAGTGTAGCTACATCTATTTTTACTAAAAGAACCTACAACTGTTTGTACTAAGTGAACCTGCAACTGTTTATACTAAGTGAACCTACAACTGTTTGTACTAAGTGAACCAACAACTATTTGTACTAAGTGAACCTGCAACTATTTCTGCTAAGTGAACCTGCAACTGTTTGTACTAAGTCAACCGCAAATGTTTGTACTAAGTGAACCTACAACTGTTTGTACTAAGTGAACCTGCAAATGTGTGTACTAAGTGAACCTACAATTATTTGTACTAAGTGTACCTGCAACTGTGTGTACTAAGTGAACCTTCAGCCTATGGTACTATGTGAACTTAGAACAGTTTGTACTAAGTGAACCTACAACTATTTGTACTAAGCGAACCTACAACTATTTGTACTAAGCGAACCTACAACTGTTTGTACTAAGTGATCCTACAACTATTTGTAATAAGTGAACCTACAATTGTTTGTACTAGGTGAATCTACGACCTATGGTACTAGTGAACATACACCAGATTGTACTAAGTGAACCTACAATTGTTTATACTAAGTGAAATTACAACTGTTTGTGCTAAGTGAACATACAACTGTTTGTACTAAGTGAACCGACAACTGTTTGTACTAAGTGAACCTACAACCTAGGGTACTAAGTGAGCCTACAACTGTTTGAACTGAGTGAATCTGCAACTTTTTGTACTAAGTGAACCTACAACTATTTGTACTAAGTGAACATACAATTGTTTGTGCTAAGTGAACACACAACTGTTTGTACTAAGTGAACCTACAACTATTTGTACTACGCGAACATACAACTGTTTGTACTAAGTGAACATACAACTGTTTGCACTAAGTGAACCTACAACTGTTTGTACAAAGTGAACCTACAGCTGTTTTTCTTAGTGGACCTACAGGTATTTGTATTAAATGAACCTACAACTGTTTGTACTAGGTGAGCCTACAAATATTTGTACTAAGTGAACATACAACTGTTTGTAATAAGTGAACATACAACTGTTTGAACTAAGTGAACCTACAACTGTTTGTACTAAAGGAACCTACAACTATTTGTAATAAAAGAACATAAAACTGTTTGTATTAAGTGAACCTACAATTATTTGTAATAAGTCAATCTACAACTGTTTGTACTAAGTGAACCTACAACTATTTGTACTACGTGAACATACAACTGTTTGTACTAAGTGAACATACAAATGTTTGCACTAAGTGAACCTACAACTGTTTGTACAAAGTGAACCTACAGCTGTTTTTTCTTAGTGGACCTACAGGTATTTGTATTAAATGAACCTACAACTGTTTGTACTAGGTGAGCCTACAAATATTTGTACTAAGTGAACATACAACTGTTTGAACTAAGTGAACCTACAACTGTTTGTACTAAAGGAACCTACAACTATTTGTAATAAAAGAACATACAACTGTTTGTAATAAGTGAACCTACAACTGTTTGTACTATGTGAACCTACAACTGTTTGCACTAAGTGAACCTACAACTGTTTGTACAAAGTGAACCTACAGTTTTTTTCTTAGTGAACCTACAGGTATTTGTATTAAATGAACCTACAACTGTTTGTACTAGGTGAGCCTACAAATATTTGTACTAAGTGAACATACAACTGTTTGTACTAAGGGAACATACAACTGTTTGAACTAAGTGAACCTACAACTGTTTGTACTAAAGGAACCTACAACTATTTGTAATAAAAGAACATACAACTGTTTGTAATAAGTGAACCTACAACTGTTTGTACTAAGTGAACCTACAATTATTTGTAATAAATGAACCTACAACTATTTCTAATAATAAGAACCAACAACTGTTTGTACTAAGTGAACCTACATCTATTTGTACTAAGTGAACATACAACTGTTTATAATAAGTGAATCTACAACTATTATTCTAAGTAAACCTACAACTGTTTGTACTAAAGGAACCTACAACTATTTGTAATAAAAGAACATACAACTGTTTGTAATAAGTGAACCTACAACTGTTTGTACTAAGTGAACCTACAACTATTTGTAATAAATGAACCTACAACTATTTCTAATAATAAGAACCAACAACTGTTTGTACTAAGTGAACCTACATCTATTTGTACTAAGTGAACATACAACTGTTTATAATAAGTGAATCTACAACTATTATTCTAAGTAAACCTACAACTGTTCGTACTAAGCTAACGTACATCTGTTTGCATTACGTGAATTTATATCTATTTGTACTAAGTGTACCTGCAACTATTTGTACTAAGCGAACCTACAACTATTTTTACTAGGTGAACCTACATTTATTTGTACTATGTGAACCTACAAATGTTTGTACTAAGTGAACCTACAATTATTTGTACAAAGTGAAATTACAATTGTCTGTACAGTGTGAATCTACAACTGTTTTCACCAAGTGAACCTACAACTGTTAGTACTAAGCGAATCTACAACTGTTTCTACTACCTGAACCTACAACTATTTCTACTTAGTGAACCTAAAACTGTTTGTACTAAGTGAACATACAACTGTTTGAACTAAGCGAACCAACAACTGTTTGTACTAAGCGAACAAACAACTGTTTGTAATAAGTGAACATACAACTGTTTGTACAAAACGAACCTATAACTGTTTGTCCTACGTGAACCTAAAACTATTTGTAATAAGTGAACCTACAACTGTTTGTACTATGTGATCCTACAACTGTTTTTACTAAAGGAACCTATAACTATTTGTACTTAGTGAACGTATATCTATTTGTACTAAGTGAACCTACAACTGTTTGTACAAAGTAAACCTACATCTATTTGTACTAAGTGAACCTACAACTGTTTGTGATAAGTGAACCTACAACTGTTTGTACTGAGTAAATCTGCAACTGTTTGTACTAAGTGAACCTACAACTATTTGAACAAAGTGAACCTACATCTATTTGTACTAAGTGAACTTACAAATGTTTGTAATAAGTGAACTACAACTGTTTTTACTAAGGGAACCTACAACTATTTGTAATATGTGAACCTATAACTGTTTGTACTAAAGGAACCTACAACTTTTTGTAATATGTGAACCTATAACTGTTTGTACTAAGGGAACCTACAACTATTTGTAATATGTGAACCTATAACTGTTTGTACTAAGTGAATCTACAACTATTTGTAATATGTGAACCTACAACTATTTTTAATAAATGAAAAGACAACTGTTTGTTCTAAGTGAACCTCAACTGTTTGTACTAAGTAAAACTACAACTATTTGTAATAAGCGAATCTACAACTGTTAGTACTAAGTAAACCTACAACTGTTTGTACTAAGTGAATCCACAACAGATTGTACTAAGTGAATCTACAACTGTTTGTACTAAGTGAATCCACAACAGATTGAACTAAGTGAACCCACAACTGTTTGTACTAAGTGAACCTACAACAATTTGTACTAAGTCAATCTACAACTGTTTGTTCTAAGTGAACCTACAACTGTTTGTATTAAGTGAACCTACAACTGTTTGTACTAAGTGAATCTACAACTGTTTGTACTAAGTGAACCTACAACTGATTGTACTAAGTCAATCTACAACTATTTGTACTAAGTGAACCTACAACTGTTTGTACTAAGTCAATCTACAACTGTTTGTACTAAGTCAATAAACAACTGTTTGTACTAATTGAATCTACAACTGTTTGTACTAAGTGAACCTACAACTGTTTGTACTAAGTCAATCTACAACTATTTGTACTAAGTGAACATACAACTGTTTGTACTAAGTCAATCTACAACTGTTTGTACTAAGTCAATCTACAACTGTTTGTACTAGGTGAATCTATCATGAGTCACTTGTCTATGAGGTCAGTTACTTCATGAAATCACTTAACTTTAAATACATCAATATGTTGATTCTATCTTTTTATCCACAATTTCAACTCAATTATAAGCATTCTTGCATCGCTTCCATCAACTTGCGAGATATGCGCAAGCACGTATATATATAATATCGATTGTAAAACTAAGTACAGAAATAAAAGTAGAATTGCATTAATTTTCTTAACTACAAACTTCCACAACTTACGTTGCTTCCCTGTTTCTTAGTGCCTTGTTAATTGTTATACTAGTTAATAATGTTGACATGTTTAGCAAAACGGCAACAAATCTTGTGGAAATAGTACACGCAAGCTAGCGGAACCTGGGAGCGCAACATAAAAAATGCGTTGCTAGATAGCAATTTTGTTTCTTCACTGCGCTTGCTAATAAGTAGTACGAATGTAGAAGCATAGAATGAACTCTGGAATGTTGGAAGGTCTAGTCGACGTGTCATCATATGTCTACAGTCAGTCATAAACTCTGGAATGTTGGAGGGTCTAGTCGACGTGTCATCATATGTCTACAGTCAGTCATGAACTCTGAAATGTTGGAAGGTTTGGTCTATTGAAGTATGAGCTCCACTGGTATGTGATTGTTTGGTGCTATCCCAAATTTATTGAAAAAAAAAAAACTTATAGAAAAGGAATAAAAATTAAATATGCGTTCAGCGTTAATTTGTTTATTGACGAATACATTACAATGCACATACCGTAGCGAACTTTCCTTTTCGGAACGCGCGGTGACGTCACAAACTACACATATCTCTCTCTCTCTCTCTCTCTGCGATCAGGACTCAATCAAAGTAGGATTCCAGACTCTCACATGAAGTCAGCTGTCAGGTTAAGTGTGTTGATCGCCCCCACAGACAGAACATCACTATTAGCGTCTGCCAGATCCACTCTGATTGAATACCTGTTAAAACGTTGCACTGTGTTCTGCGCCAGTGGCCCAGTGGAGCTGTAGTGTCAGGTCATGAATGTATTTTGGTTTAAACAGAAGAAGCCATACATGAGAAATCAGGTATTTGTGGTTCCGGGAATGTACCGGGAGTCAGGATGTGTGAAAGTGTTGCGTTGTGAGCAATTCTAAATAGAGCAGGTCTCGAGCAGCAAATACACAAATATGAACCTATGTGTGTGGTCAGAGTGCTGTGATGATGTTCCTAATCTAACATAACATAACTAACATATTGTAACATAATATAAAACATAACATAACTAACATATTGTAACATACAATTCTGACCTATGGAAGCGAATCATGGACAGTAGACAAACAAATGAAAAGACGGTTAGAGGCCACAGAGATGGGATTTCTCAGAAGAATGTTGAAAGTTCCCTGGACAGATAAAAAGACCAATGAGGAAGTTCTCAAAGAGGCCAACACAAAAAGGGAGCTCTTAAAAAACATCAGAAAGAAGCAATCAACATTTTTTGGGCACATCATGAGAAGAGGAAAGTTGGAATACTTGGTTACAACTGGCAAAATAAAAGGAAAGAGAGATCGCAGACGACAAAGAGAGAAAATACTGGATAGCTTGGTGTCATGGCATGGAAAACAGTCAACAACAGAACTGATACGATGCACTGTAGATAGAAGATTGTGGAGGGACATCATCGCCTACGCCAACCGGCAGGGTACATGATGATGATGATGATGATTGTAACATAATATAAAACATAATATTACTAACATATTGTAACATAATATAAAACATAACATAACTAACATATTGTAAATAATATAAAACAAAACATATGTAACATAACTTAACATAATATAAAACATGACATATGTAACATAACGTAACATAATATAAAACATGACATATGTAACATAACGTAACATAATATAAAACATAACTATGTAACATAATATAAAACATGACATAAGTAACATAATGTAACATAATATAAAACATGACATAAGTAACATAACGTAATATAATATAAAACATGACATATGTAACCTAACGTAACATAACATAACTAACATAACGTAACATAATATAAAACATAACATAACTAACATAACGTAACATAATATAAATCATGACATATGTAACATAACGTAACATAATATAAAGCATGACATAAGTAACATAACGTAACATAATATAAAACATAACTTAAGAAAATAACATAACATAAATAACATAACACAAATATGCGTTGATGGTTTTAACTCAGTTTGAAAACCGTCGATCTAGAAAGAAACCATCCATGATAGCCAATCAGACAACGAGGATTGATATCGATGTATGAACAAAGGAGTTGACCATTGATATGTGGAGATATCTAATGCAGACAGTTCGCAGGCAGAGATCACTTGTCTGTCTCGCTGTCGGCTGAGTTCAAACAGAACACACAATAGCTGGTAAGGATTTTGTTCTGTGTGATAGTTTACAAATAAAAACTGGTAATAATTTTGTTCTATGTGATAGTTTACAAATAAAAACGGGTAATTATTTTGTTCTATGTGATAGTTTACAAATAAAAACTGGTAATGATATTGTTCTATGTGATAGTTTACAAATAAAAACTGGTAATGATTTTGTTCTGTGTGATAGTTTACAAATAAAAACTGGTAAGAATGTTATTATAAATAAAAATTTTTTGTTAACAAATTAAAAAAAACTAGTAAGGATGTTGCTCCATGTGATTGTTTACCAGTAAAGAACTAGTAAGGATGTTGCTCCATGTGATTGTTTACCAGTAAAGAACTAGTAAGGATGTTGCTCCATGTGATTGTTTACCAGTAAAGAACTAGTAAGGATGTTGCTCCATGTGATTGTTTACCAGTAAAGAATTAGTAAGGATGTTGCTCCATGTGATTGTTTACCAGTAAAGAACTAGTAAGGATGTTGCTCCATGTGATTGTTTACCAGTAAAGAACTAGTAAGGATGTTGCTCCATGTGATTGTTTACCAGTAAAGAACTAGTAAAGATGTTGTTCGATGTGATTGTTTACCAGTAAAGAACTAGTAAAGATGTTCGATGTGATTGTTTACCAGTAAAAAACTAGTAAGGATGTTGCTCCATGTGATTGTGTACCAGTAAAGAACTAGTAAAGATGTTGTTCGATGTGATTGTTTACCAGTAAAGAACTAGTAAAGATGTTGTTCTATGTGATTGTTTACCAGTAAAGAACTAGTAAAGATGTTGCTCCATGTGATTGTTTACCAGTAAAGAACTAGTAAGGATGTTGCTCCATGTGATTGTTTACCAGTAAAGAACTAGTAAGGATGTTGCTCCATGTGATTGTTTACCAGTAAAGAACTAGTAAGGATGTTGCTCCATGTGATTGTTTACCAGTAAAGAACTAGTAAGGATGTTGCTCCATGTGATTGTTTACCAGTAAAGAATTAGTAAGGATGTTGCTCCATGTGATTGTTTACCAGTAAAGAACTAGTAAGGATGTTGCTCCATGTGATTGTTTACCAGTAAAGAACTAGTAAGGATGTTGCTCCATGTGATTGTTTACCATTAAAGAACTAGTAAAGATGTTGTTCGATGTGATTGTTTACCAGTAAAGAACTAGTAAAGATGTTGTTCGATGTGATTGTTTACCAGTAAAGAACTAGTAAAGATGTTGTTCTATGTGATTGTTTACCAGTAAAGAACTAGTAAAGATGTTGTTCTATGTGATTGTTTACCAGTAAAGAACTAGTAAAGATGTTGCTCCATGTGATTGTTTACCAGTAAAGAACTAGTAAAGATGTTGTTCTATGTGATTGTTTACAAATAAAAAACTGGTAAGGATACTGTTCGATGTGATTGTTTACAAATAAAAAACTGGTAAGGATGCTGTTCTATATGATAGATTAAGAAAGAAAATGTGTAAATATATCGTTCTAGGTGACAGTTTACAAAAAAACAAACTGGTAAGGATGTTGTCCTATGTGATTGCTTACAAATTAAAAAAACTCGTAGCGATTTTGTTTTATGTGATTGTTTCTAGATTAAACTAGAACTAGATTACATGATGTAAAGGAGAAGAAGAGTGTACTCTTTGACCGGAGTGGAAAATAGGAACGGGTCAGTTCGACGTGGCGTACAAAGTCCAAGAGTGGACAATAGGAACGGGTCAGATCGACGTGGTGAACAAAGTCCAAGAGTGGACAATAGGAACGGGTCAGTTCGACGTGGCGTACAAAGTCCAAGAGTGGACAATAGGAACGGGTCAGTTCGACGTGGCGTACAAAGTCCAAGAGTGGACAATAGGAACGGGTCAGTTCGACGTGGCGTACAAAGTCCAAGAGTGGACAATAGGAACGTGTCAGATCGACGTGGTGAACAAAGTCCAAGAGTGGACAATAGGAACGGGTCAGTTCGACTTGGCGTACAATTCCAAGAGTGGACAATAGGAACGTGTCAGATCGACGTGGTGAACAAAGTCCAAGAGTGGACAATAGGAACGGGTCAGTTCGACTTGGCGTACAAATTCCAAGAGTGGACAATACGAACCGGTCAGTTCGACGAGACGTACAAAGTCCAAGAGGAGAGCAACAAGTTATTCATGAGTCTCGGGGGTCATAGGTTCAGGAGGACGCCCCTTGAGTTTGCAGGGATCGATAGTGGTTCACCTGTGTTGAGATAACAAATGTAGGATCGGTAGTGGTTCACCTGTGTTGAGATAACCATTGTGGGGATCGATAGTGGTTCACCTGTTTTGAGATAACCAATGTGGGGATAGATAGTGGTTCACCTGTTTTGAGATAACCAATGTGGGGATCGATAGTGGTTCACCTGTTTTGAGATAACCAATGTGGGGATAGATAGTGGTTCACCTGTTTTGAGATAACCAATGTGGGGACAGATAGTGGTTCACCTGTTTTGAGATAACCAATGTGGGGATCGATAGTGGTTCACCTGTGTTGAGATAATCAATGTGGGGATCGATAGTGGTTCACCTGTGTTGAGATAATCAATTTGGGGATAGATAGTGGTTCACCTGTTTTGAGATAACCAATGTGGGGATCGATAGTGGTTCACCTGTTTTGAGATAACCAATGTGGGGATCGATAGTGGTTCACCTGTGTTGAGATAATCAATTTGGGGATAGATAGTGGTTCACCTGTGTTGAGATAACCAATTTGGGGATAGATAGTGGTTCACCTGTTTTGAGATAACCAATGTGGGGATCGATAGTGGTTCACCTGTTTTGAGATAACCAATGTGGGGATAGATAGTGGTTCACCTGTTTTGAGATAACCAATGTGGGGATCGATAGTGGTTCACCTGTTTTGAGATAACCAATGTGGGGATCGATAGTGGTTCACCTGTGTTGAGATAATCAATTTGGGGATAGATAGTGGTTCACCTGTGTTGAGATAACCAATTTGGGGATAGATAGTGGTTCACCTGTGTTGAGATAATCAATTGGGGATAGATAGTGGTTCAACCTGTGTTGAGATAATCAATGTTGGGGATCGATAGTGGTTCACCTATGTTGAGATAACCAATGTGGGGATCGATAGTGGTTCACCTGTGTTGAGATAACAAATGTAGGGATCGATAGTGGTTCACCTGTGTTGAGATAACAAATGTGGGGATCGATAGTGGTTCACCTGTGTTGAGATAATCAATGTGGGGATCGATAGTGGTTCACCTGTGTTGAGATAATCAATTTGGGGATAGATAGTGGTTCACCTGTGTTGAGATAATCAATTTGGGGATAGATAGTGGTTCACCTTTGTTGAGATAATCAATGTGGGGATCAATAGTGGTTCACCTGTGTTGAGATAACCAATATGGGGATCGATAGTGGTTCACCTGGTCTGAGATAAACAATGTGGGGATCGATAGTGGTTCACCTGTGTTGAGATAATCAATTTGGGGATAGATAGCGGTTCACCTGCGTTGAGATAAATAATGTATGGATCGATAGTGGTTCACCTGTGTTGAGATAACCAATGTGGGGATCGATAGTTATTCACTTGTGTTGAGATAATCAAGGGGACTAAGGGGACATCAAGCTGCTGTGAGAAAACTAAGGGGGCATCAAGCTGCTGTCAGAAAACTAAGGGGGCACCAAGCTTCTGTGAGAAAACTAAGGGGACATCAAGCTTATGTGAGAAAACTAAGGGGACATCAAGCTTCTGTGAGGAAACTAAAGGGACATCAAGCTTCTGTGAGGAAACTAAGGGGACATCAAGCTGCTGTGAGAAACTAAGTGGACATCAAGCTTCTGTGAGAAACTAAGGGGACATCAAGCTTCTGTGAGGAAACTAAGGGGACATCAAGCTGCTGTGAGAAAACTAAGGGGACATCAAGCTTCTGTGAGAAAACTAAGGGGACATCAAGCTTCTGTGTGAAAACTAAGGGGACATCGATCTTCTGTGAGGAAACTAAGGGGACATCAAGCTTCTGTGAGAAAATTAAGGGGACATCAAGCTTCTGTGAAGAAACTAAGGGGACATCAGGCTGCTGTGAGAAAAATCTAAAGAGAAGTCGTGTGTAGAACGAACACCCAGGAAGGAATGCTGGGACAAGATTATATAACCAAAGAGGAGATGAACACTTTGGGGAGTATTTGCAACAGCAATTGTAGCAAAGTTGTTAAATAACATCTGCAACCGTGAATAAATGCTGTATATTTTCATAGCTCTACCAAGATGATCTACTAAAGACTGTATTCATAGCTCTACTAAAGATGATCTACCAAAGACTGTATTCATAGCTATACCAAGATGATCTACTAAAGACTGTATTCATAGCCATACCAAAGATGATCTACTAAAGACTATATTCATAGTTATACCAACGATGATCTACTAAATACTGTATTAATAGCTATACCAAAGATGATCTACTAAAGACTGTATGCATAGTTCTACTAAAGATGATCTACTAAAGACTGTATTTGGTTATTTTCTTAATATACTAAAGACTGTATGCATAGTTCTACTAAAGATGATCTACTAAAGACTGTATTTGGTTAATCTACTAAAGACTGTATGCATAGTTCTACTAAAGATGATCTACTAAAGACTGTATTTGGTTAATCTACTAAAGACTGTATTCATAGTTCTACTAAGATGATCTACTAAAGACTATATTTGGTTAATCTACTAAAGACTGTATTCATAGTTCTACTAAAGATGATCTACTAAAGACTATATTCATAGTTCTACTAAAGATGATCTACTAAAGACTGTATTCATAGTTCTACTAAAGATGATCTACTAAAGACTATATTCATAGTTCTACTAAAGATGATCTTCTAAAGACTATATTCATAGTTCTACTAAAGATGATCTTCTAAAGAATGTATTCATAGTTCTACTAAAGATGATCTTCTAAAGACTATATTCATAGTTCTACTAAAGATGATCTTCTAAAGACTGTATTCATAGTTCTACTAAAGATGATCTTCTAAAGACTATATTCATAGTTCTACTAAAGATGATCTACTAAAGACTGTATTCATAGTTTCTACTAAAGATGATCTACTAAAGACTATATTTGGTTAATCTACTAATGATTATATTCGTAGTTCTACTAAAGATGATCTACTAAAGACTATATTCATAGTTCTACTAAAGATGATCTACTAAAGACTGTATTCATAGCTCTACCAAGATGATCTATTACAGACTATATTTGGTTATTTGGTTAATCTACTAAAGACTATATTCATAGTTCTACTAAAGATGATCTTCTAAAGACTATATTCATAGCTCTACCAACAAATTTGAAAATGTGTCCATTCACTCTGTGTGTGTGGTCCCTACCGTCGATATTTTTTATTGGAAAGTAAGTCCTAGGCCATGGACAGCTTGGGAGCCGCGATAGCTCAGTGGTTAGTGAACTGGACTATAAAGGACAAGGGGTAGAGTTCGATGCCAAACCGACGGCTTCCGGGGTCCACCCAGCCTTAAATGGGTATCGGATTTTTTTACTGGGAAAGTAAAGCGGCACAGGCTTAATACCGACCACATTTCCCCAAAAATCATGTGCCGAAGTCTGTTAAAATTATGGTCACTAACACCATATTCCCTATACGCCACTTGGTGTGACGGGGGCTCTTTAATTACTTTTTGTTTGTACATGGACAGCTTCCAGCATACGTTAGCATGTTGTGGTAGCCTTTACTGCTGGCGATTTTTCTTTCCTGTTCACCGTCTACCGATTGTCATTCTCTAACATAGGTGTGGTGAACATTGACCCAGGATTTGCCCAAATATACATTATCATAGCACTGACCCAGGATTTGCCCAAATATACATTATCATAGCACTGACCCAGGATTTGCCCAAATATACATTATCATAGCACTGACCCAGGATTTGCCCAAATATACATTATCATAGCATTGACCCAGGATTTGCCCAAATATACATTATCATAGCATTGACCCAGGATTTGCCCAAATATACATTATCATAGCATTGACCCAGGATTTGCCCAAATATACATTATCATAGCATTGACCCAGGATTTGCCCAAATATACATTATCATAGCATTGACCCAGGATTTGCCCAAATATACATTATCATAGCATTGACCCAGGATTTGCCCAAATATACATTATCATAGCATTGACCCAGGATTTGCCCAAATATACATTATCATAGCATTGACCCAGGATTTGCCCAAATATACATTATCATAGCATTGACCCAGGATTTGCCCAAATATACATTATCATAGCATTGACCCAGGATTCGACCAAATATACATTATCATAGCATTGACCCAGGATTTGCCCAATATACATTATCATAGCATTGACCCAGGATTTGCCCAAATATACATTATCATAGCATTGACCCAGGATTCGACCAAATATACATTATCATAGCATTGACCCAGGATTTGCCCAAATATACATTATCATAGCATTGACCCAGGATTTGCCCAAATATACATTATCATAGCATTGACCCAGGATTTGCCCAAATATACATTATCATAGCATTGACCCAGGATTTGCCCAAATATACATTATCATAGCATTGACCCAGGATTTGCCCAAATATACATTATCATAGCATTGACCCAGGATTTGCCCAAATATACATTATCATAGCATTGACCCAGGATTCGACCAAATATACATTATCATAGCATTGACCCAGGATTTGCCCAAATATACATTATCATAGCACTGACCCCACCTATCATGGATCTGCCTCAGGTATTTGCTTCGGGCAGCAATCAAAACAATTTCTTCATTCCCCCCTCCCCCACCAGATAGGATGTTTCTTCTTCATCTTCTACTAACCTTTTTAGCTCCCAGTGGAGCATAGGTCTTCAACAAACACTTTCCAAGTCGTTCTGTTTCTTGCAATACTTTAAGATCATTCCATGTCTTCCCCATCATCTTCATCTCTGCTTCTGTCTTCTCCAAGAATTCTTTGGTCTTCCTCTTTGTCTTTTCCCCTGGGGATTCAAAAAAAGGGCCTGTTGTGTAATTCTCTCATTTGGCTTCCGTCGTGTGTGTCCTATCCAGCGCCATCGTCTTCGCTGTATCTCTTTATCCACTGTGTTTGACTGGTACATTTCCATAATTCTATGTTAGTGATTTGTCCTGCCATTTCCATCCTTTTATTCTGCGTAAGCATCCATTAATGAAAGTCTGTATCTAGATAATTTGGTTGCTACTTTATATGTATTATTTATCTCCTTCTCCTGTGATTTCTCTGAGAATAAAACATGTATCCCTAACCGACCCGCTGAGTCAGTCGTAAGTTAAGGGTTTAACTTAAAAAAACACACTTTGGGAGGCCAGCGATGTTTCCCCCCGTGCAAGATCGCTTGGTCTTGCATGCGATCTTTTACGGTCTAACTATACATTTTTAACTGGTTACATTTACAAATTACTTATCTGATCTAACTATACATTTTTAACTGGTTACATTTACAAATTACTTATCTGATCTAACTATACATTTTTAACTGGTTACATTTACAAATTACTTATCTGATCTAACTATACATTTTTAACTGGTTACATTTACAAATTACTTATCTGATCTAACTATACATTTTAACTGGTTACATTTACACATTACTTATCTGATCTAACTATACATTTTTAACTGGTTACATTTAAAAATTACTTAGCTGATCTAACTATACATTTTTAACTGGTTACATTTACAATTTACTTATCTGATCTAACTATACATTTTTTATCTGGCTACATTTACAAATTACTTATCTGATCTAACTATACATTTTTAACTGGTTACATTTACAAATTACTTATCTGATCTAACTATACATTTTTAACTGGTTACATTTACAAATTACTTATCTGATCTAACTATATATTTTTAACTGGTTACATTTACAAATTACTTATCTGATCTAACTATACATTTTTAACTGGTTACATTTACAAATTACTTATCTGATCTAACTATACATTTTTAACTGGTTACATTTACAAATTACTTATCTGATTTTGTCCTGCACCTTGAATAGAACACGTGACACAACTTTTTACAAATATCTATCCATTTGGGAACACGTTTTCAATCACTTTTATCACATAATCCAGACTCCGAAATTAAAACAAACTGCCATCTTGGTCAACCGGAAACCGCAAACGGAAGTCAACATAACAATAGAAGGCAGGCAACTCAAACAAGCGGAGGAATTCAAATGCCTAGGAAGCTTAGTGACAAACGACAATTCTCAAACAGCAAAGATAGACTCAAGATGCATCAAAGCTTGTTAAATCATTGGACAGTTATCACCACTATTTTCCAACAAAGGAATAACTCTAGAGGCAAAACGGGCACTATACAATACGATTTTCATCCGAACGTTGTGCTACAAATGCCAGTCCTGGACCCTAGATGCAAGAATAATAAGAAAAATAACCTCTACTGAGAGGAAATGTGTCAGACGAATGACAGGAAACAGTCTGTGAGATCTGATCAGAAATGAAGAACTAAGAGAAAAAGCAGCTAGGAATAGTCCCAGCTATAGAATATATCGTTAAACATTAAGATCAAAGCTAAAGAAATAAAACAAGTAGAAGAATTCAAGTATTTGGGCACAATGTTTACAGAAGATGGAAAAACTAGGCAGAGAAATTGACATGAGAATAGAAAAAAAACAAATGCTGTCACATTCCAGCTTTCGCCATTGCTAAGACATCCAAACATTTCTATGCCAGCTAAACAACAAATGATAAATAGCATTTTCATACCAACTTTGTGCTATGAAAGTCAAACATGGACCCTTTCTAAATCACAATAAGAAATATAAATACATGTGAGATGCGATGCTTGAGAAAAGTAACAAACAACACAAGAAGAGATAGAATACCAAATGAAACCATAAGAAAAATAGTAGGAACAAAACCCTGCCAAGAATATATAGAACAACAACTTAAATGGATTGGCCACCTGGTCAGAATGAATCCTCACCAATCACCATCAAGGGCGTTCTTCTCGAGAATGCATGGAAAAAAGACCAAGAGGATAACCCAGAAGAAGATGGATAGATGCAGTGACAGAGACATGTAACAACAAAGGAAAATCACTAATTCAGACAAATCGAGCAGCACAAGATCGACAAATGATATAAACCACGACACCTTTTAGGTATCAGTGAGCGAGAAAAGAAGAAAGAAGAAGATAGAATATATAAAGAAATAATAGATTAAATTGTTTGGCCACGTGACAAGGCACAGTGATCAAAACATAACACAACGAGCCCCTAATAATCGTTGCGAGACAACCAGGCCAAAGGGATGACTACGAAAACGATTAGTCGACGGAATATTAGAAGCACTAGGAAGCATAGCAGCAGCAGCAGAGGCGAACAGAAGAGCAAAAGACCGCAAATTATATCTCTCCTCGACGCTGAAAGGTAAATGTGGAAGGAAAGAAGAAGCAAGAAGCAATCAAATGTCGTTTTTTCACAAATAATACAGACGTCACCTATTGTTTACCTGAAAGTGAAACCGACGACTCGTACAATTCTCCATGTAGAACTTTTAGAAATGTCAATACTATAGTCTACATGCAATATTCATTTCAATTTCCTGAGAGTAACACTTGTACTAAAAATTTTCAACTCAAATGTTAAGTCGGTCCTTTTATATGGCTGTGAAACATGGAGAATAACAAAATTGACAATCACGAAGGTACAGACTTTCATTAATGGATGCTTACGCAGAATAAAGGGATGGAAATGGCAGGACAAAGTCACTAACGTGGAATTATGGAAATGTGCCGGTCAAATACCAGTGAATAAAGAGATACAGCGTAGACGATGGCGGGACACACACTACGGAAGCTAACTGAGAGTATTACACAACAGGCCCTTTTTGGAATCCCCAGGGGAAAAGACAAAGAGGAAGACAAAAGAATTCTTGGAGAAGACAGAAGCAGAGATGAAGATGATGAGGAAGACATGGAATGATCTTAAAAGAATTGCAAAAAACAGAACGACTTGGAAAGTGTTTGTTGAAGACCTATGCTCCACTGGGAGCTAAAAGGTAGAAGAACACTTGTACTGTTGTAACAAACATTTTAAATATCTCCCATCTTCTGACGTCTACATCAAAGTCGTCAACTTTCCTTGTCCTGCCTTGCTTGACATGTGTGCACCCTGAGTCTTGTTTAATCCAACAAGAAAAGGATGATCTATCCAGACCAATCACCAATCACGTTCGTTTCTCTGGGTCAAGAATATTGCAATATAAATGAGCCATCTTCGATTCCCTACGAAAGTCCTGCTATAGTAAAACGGTAACCTTCTACATTGTTATAAATGTACATTTCAAACTCATTATGATGTTGATATAGTAAAACAGTAACCTTCTACATTGTTATAAATGCACATTTCAAACTCATTATGATGTTGATATAGTAAAACAGTAACCTTCTACATTGTTATAAATGTACATTTCAAACTCATTATGATGTTGATATAGTAAAACAGTAACCTTCTACATAGTTATAATGTGCATTTCAAACTCATTATGATGTTGATATAGTAAAACAGTAACCTTCTACATAGTTATAAATGTGCATTTCAAACTCATTATGATGTTGATATAGTAAAACAGTAACCTTCTACATTGTTATAAATGTACATTTCAAAATCATTATGATGTTGATATAAATGTCAGTTTTTAGAAGCCAACATTATAATTTCCCAGCAATAACCGGATACGCCTTTAACATGAACGGCCGCGTCGCACTATAACGTTACATGTTTACTGTTTTATTCAACTGAGAAGTCGGATTGGTCACGGGAAAGTCAATAAATCTTATTTCTTCGGCCTATTTCAATGTGAAAACAAAACAAATTTGAGAACAACACGATTGAGCACCGTAGATCTGCTAAAAGTATGCCCTTTTCCATAAGATTGATTTTAATAGAGCCTGAAGAAGAAATCTGGCAAACTAGGTCAAATGTCTAAGGGCAAAAAATATATATATTACGCCATGGCTACATGAAATAAATCACTACGATATAAGACGTAGTTTTCACGCAAATTGAAAACGTGTTCGTGAATTTATGAATGGACTATAAGATGGAAGCCAGTCTTAACATACGGATGCGAGTCATGGACAATAGGACAACAGACAAGAAAATCACTGGAGTCTGTAGAATTGTGGTTCAACAGAAAAATGTTGAGAGTACCATGGACAGCTAAGAAGTGTAATGAAGAGGTTCTGAGAGAGGTCAAAGCAAAAAGAGAGCTAATTTCCA
The DNA here is from genome assembly GCA_032433765.1 of Megaustenia siamemsis. Classification (NCBI taxonomy): domain Eukaryota; kingdom Metazoa; phylum Mollusca; class Gastropoda; order Stylommatophora; family Ariophantidae; genus Megaustenia; species Megaustenia siamemsis. Next base: position 35,772,965 of record JAVIAB010000025.1, on the reverse strand, counting down.
ATGTTAGGAAGAGACAATCATTATTTTTTGGCCATGTAATGAGAAGAGAACAACTGGAATATATTGTAACAACTGGAAAAATTGAGGGACGAAGAGATAGAGGGAAGCAAAGAGAAAAAATAACAGACAACTTAAGAGAATGGCTTGGCAGAAGGTCAACAACAGAAATGATAAATAGCTGTCGAGATCGAAAGTTGTGGAGAGACATGATCACCTACGCCAGTAGGCCCGGTACAGGATGATAAGATGGGCTGTCATGTCTCTATGAGCTTTCAGTCATTAAATGTAATAGCAACTTCAAAACCCGAAAAAGTGCAGGCGGCCTACTTCGTTAGTAAGTTAAGTCTGAGACCTAGAAATCGCCTTCCGTATGGTACCTCCGTCAGATGATTCTTGAAAAACCCTTTATCTTGCCCTTATATGTGAGGGGTAGGGGGGGACTTGATAAAATTGACACATTTGAAAACCAATGCAATACGTCTTATCCCATTTCGTACTCACAGGGCGTCTGTCCAACACCAAAACCATGGCATACACAAAGAGCGGCGCGAACATCATTTCCTGTGTCTTGTTGGTTATATGGGCAACGTATATCATGACGGAAGGTAGGTACTTAAACGTGCAGTCACAAGATCATTTCATCAGTTTCATTTCTTCAGAAACAACATCTGAAATGATTAGGAGATCATGTCTGCTCTTTAATGTATTAGTCAATGAATCAATCTTTGCCGTACTCCTGTTTTAGGATTTATGTGAATGACTTAACAGATACGGACAGTTTCACGGTAAAACTGAATGGTTCTGCCTCATGTAACAATGTATCAAGGTTTGTAGTTAGTCCGCACGAGATTGATGTCTTTTGCTCTGGGGCTGGTCTGATCAACAAGTTACGGATTGAATGGGCGATAGTTGCAAATATCTGCTCCATCTACATTGGCGGAGGTCGGAATGTGGCTCTCAAACAGATCACAAACCAGACCGACACATTTAATGCTTGTTATACAGGGGACGGATGTGGACCAGAGGCCGCAGTTAATGGCAAAACAAAGACCATTCTCTATGACAATGACTGCACACACACACAATGGAGAAGTGGAACCAATTCTGTTTACTGGTATCTGAACTTTGCCACGCCCCAGAAGACTCACACCATTCGAATCTATCATCGAGCTAGCAATATGATTCGGGTAAAGAATGCCACTCTAAGGGCTTTCTCTGACAGTGGCGGCGTAGTGTTCCAGTATAATGATATATCATACCCTAATATTTCTGTGAACACTATTGTAGTCAACACACAAACGCCAATGGCACACATTAAGATTGAGTTCTCACCGACCATTTCGCAGGCCGACAGTGCACTGACGGTATGTGAGGCGCAAACATATACAGACACCTATTGTCTCGACGAGCATTCTTGGTCGTTTTATGCAATGTCTAGTGGGTGTAGTAAAGGCTACAACGCCATCATCGGTATGTGTCACGGCAACTGTTCACATGGGATCTATGGACACGACTGTTCCGGGTCTTGTCTCAGTGTCTGTCCTTTATTTGAGGAAAAATCCGGAAAATGCATACAATGTAAACATCCTGGCTATACATGTAATGACACTTGTCCCGATGGTAATTTTGGGATACAGTGTGAACAGACGTGTTCTGATGGCTGTGACATCATATGTGACCCGTAAAGTGCAGACTGTATGTGCAAGGAAACGTACTACGAGTCAGATTTCACTCTTAAATGTCCGGACAACTGTTTCAACGACACCTGTGAACAGTCAATCGGGTCTGTACATGCACGAGAACGTTCTATGGTTCTGACTGCACTCTCAAATCTCCGGACAACTGTTTAACGAAACCTGTGATTCCCACGTTCATAAGAGTCTGCCGACTACAACAAGCCCAAGCATATGGACACTTTAATGTGTTTCTGTGCTAGACATGGTTCATTTCTTGGTATTTTTCCGTGAAACCATGGCTCATATCTTGATGTGTTTCTGTGCTAGCCATGGCTCATATCTTGGTTTGTATATGCTGGCCATGGCTCATATCTTGGTGTGTGTCATGTTAATCATATCTCATATCATGGTGCGTCCGTGTTAATCATGTCTCATATCTTTATGTGTGTCTGTGTTTAGTCATATCGCATATCTTAGTGTGCACCAGTGTTAGTCATATGTCATATCTTTGTGTGTGCATGTCTGGGTTAGTGATATCTCATATCTTTGTGTGCATGTTTATGTTAGTCATATCTCATATCTTTGTGTGTGCATGTCTGTGTTTGTCACATCTCATATCCTTGTGTGTGCATGGCTATGTTAGTCCCATCTCATGTCTTTGTGTGTGCATATCTAAGTTTGTCATATATCTTATCTTTGTGTGCATGTCTAAATTAGGCATGTGTCATATCTTTGTGTGTGCATGTCTATGTCAGTTATATCTCATATCTTTATGTGCATGTTTATGTTAGTCATGTGTCATATATCTTGATGTGTGTTAGTGTTAGTCATGCCTCGTATCGCTGTGTGCATGTCTGTGTTAGTCACATCTCACATCTTTGTGTGTGCCTGTCTGTGTTAGACACATCTCACATCTTTGTGCGTGCGTGTCTGTGTAAGTCACATCTCATATCTTTGTGTGTGCATGTCTGTGTAAGTCACATCTCACATCTTTGTGTGTGCATGTCTGTGTTAGACACATCTCACATCTTTGTGTGTGCATGTCTGTGTAAGTCACGTCTCACATCTTTGTGCGTGCGTGTCTGTGTTAGACACATCTCACATCTTTGTGTGTGCATGTCTGTGTAAGTCACATCTCACATCTTTGTGTGTGCATGTCTGTGTTAGACACATCTCATATCTTTGTGCGTGCATGTCTGTGTTAGTCACATCTCACATCTTTGTGTGTGCATGTCTGTGTAAGTCACATCTCACATCTTTGTGTGTGCATGTCTGTGTTAGTCATCTCTAGTGACTTGGGCAGATGGTGCTCGTAAACCTGGGAGGGCCGACCTCTAAGGGCAGAATCCCCTACAGAAAAGACAATCTGCTGCCTTGCAGGAAGATTGGGGACAATCAAAGGCTAAGGAAAGCAAACCCGAATAAAATGCTGGCTGAAATCGGATGCCCTGGGCCACTGGCGCAGAACACAGTGCAACGTATTAACGGGTGTTCAATCAGAGTGGATCTGGCGAACTCTACTTGTGATGTTCTGTCTGTGGGGCGATCAACACACTTAGCCTGATAGCTGACTTCATGTGGGAGTCTGGAATCCTACTCTGATTGAGTCCTGAGAGAGAGAGAGAGAGAGAGAGAGAGAGAGAGAGAGAGACTACATCAGGCAGCTCATTAATGTATTATTTCAATGTCGCACGTCACTACATCTAGCAGCTCATTAATGTATTATTTCAATGTCCCACGTCACTACATCAAGTAGCTATTCATTTATTATTTCAATGTCGCACGTCACTACATCATGCATCTCATTAATGTATTACTTCAATGTCGCATGTCACTACATCGAGCAGCTCATTAATGTATTATTTCAAAGTCGCACGTGACTACATCAAGAAGCTCATTAATGTATTACTTCAATATCGCACGTCACTACATCGAGCAGCTCATTAATGTATTACTTCAATGTCGCACGTCACTACATCAAGTAGCTCATTAATGTATTTTTTTCAATTTCGCACGTCACTACATCGAGCAGCTCATTAATGTATTACTTCAATGTCGCACGTCACTACATCGAGCAGCTCATTAATGTATTACTTCAATATCGCACGTCACTACATCGAGCAGCTCATTAATGTATTACTTCAATATCGCACGTCACTACATCGAGCAGCTCATTAATGTATTACTTCAATGTCGCACGTCACTACATCAAGCTGCTCATTAAAATAAGTAGTATAAAATGATCTACTGATTAATATTTGGCCCATAAATTAACAAAGATATATAGCAAGGCGTCTTAAGCACACAAGGCGCAGGGGGAGCCGACCATGTCTGTTAATGGGAGATAAAAATGGTCATTTGTATCTAACAAGGATCGATAGTAAATTAAAGAGGGAAATAATGTGATAGACCTTAGGATACTTTAGCAGATTAACCAATAACAATGAAAAAATAACGTTCAATATAAACAGAAAATAGAGATATGTTTCATTCTTTTATTATCTCAATAGATATATATCACATCATACAGTGGATATTATATAACATTACAATAGTTACAATATTTATTAAAATAAGTAAATATATAATACAAGGATACATGTATTTCTTGCTATGCAGTTGGGTGTCTGCTTAGCTCTATGATATAGAAGAGTCATAAGGGGTGAAACTGTTAGAGATCGCTGGTGGGTCGAAGCTGGTTGTGTCTCTTCTTCTTTTCTCTTTTTCAATGCTACCAAAAGGTGTCGTGGTTTATATTATTTGTCGTTCTTGTGCTGTTCGAACTGTCTGAATTAGTGATTTTCCTTTGTTGTTACATGTCTCTGTCACTACATCTATCCATCTTCTTCTGGGTCTTCCTTTGTGTAAAGATTTAAATATCTAGAGGCGTAGTTGAAACGTTATCATCAGCAACCTTTCTTTTTATTTAGAAATAGGAAAGAGCATTTCTTGTTTGATTGTAGGTATATGGGTTTTTTAAAGACTTTGAAACCTACATTTTTCCCACCCTTGGCCTTTTGCGTGTCGAGGACCTCTAAAAACATATCTTTATCTAATTTGTTGTGTTGCTTACTTAGCTTTTTACAACTGATTTTATCGTAATCCCCACTACAATGGTACGTCTTACTACATTAGCTAACAAGAGCCGTCACTTCGTACTCTAATTTAAAAAGACCGGGCGTTCGTTTGGTATACGCTTTAATACCCTTACATCTTATACGGTCTGTCTTGCTAACATGCTCATCGCAAAACTCAACAGGAAACCAGTCTTTAAAGACTCTATAAAACTCATCCCGCAGACCTGACTTAACTATGTCCCCCAGCTTAGGTGCGCTTAAGGCTAATTATAAACTATCAGTATCTGTTTCACATAACTGAAAGTTGTACCTATCTACAAACTTATCTAAGAACTCGAAATAAAAATCTAACATACGAAGTTTCACATATTGATAGACGAAGAAACCATTTGTAGGGGCAAGTCCCAAACCGTTTTCTTTTTCTCCATTTCAATTTCAAGAAGATCCTCTCCTATTTCAGTTAACTTTTTAAACCGGGAATTATTTATCATTTTCGATATCTCACCCCCCCCCCCCCCCCCGAACGTACGAGACATCGCTATGATTGGACTTATTGGTTAGTCTTCCCGTTTGCCGAGTTTCCCAGGAGCTTCATCGTATCGCTGAGTATAGATTGATTATCGTCACCGACCATCCTTGCGTCAGAAACCATTTCTCCAAACTTTTTAAAACAACTAGACGGTTGATATTCTACCACTCGTTAGATTTTTGTTACCTTTAACTTCTTCTTCTACTTCTTCTATCCTTCCTCTGTTGCCGTTGGCGTCGAGGGGAGAAACAATCTGCGATTCTTTTCTCTTCTGTTGGCCTCTTCTGGTGTTATTCCTCCTAGTGACTCTAGTATTCCCTTTATCCATCTCTTTCTCGGTCTTCCTCTTAATCTGGCGTTTTCGTAGCGTTTGTTTATGGCTCTTTGATTCATTGTTAGTTCTTTCTGTCTTGTTATGTGGCCGAACCAATTTATCTGTTGTTTCTTTATGTATTTGATGGCTGGTTCAATTTCGAGTTTCTTCCTCAGGTCAGTGTTTCTTACTCTGTCCCTTAAGCTGTTTCCTGCCATTTTTCTGACACATTTCATTTCGGTGGTCGTTTAACCCATGATCTAAATACCACTTTAACAGCGGTGTGGCCGACAAGATTTTATGCTCGACTTAACTACCGATTACGGTGCGACGAGCGGTCGACAACAAGTTATGTTTGAGGGCATAGTCGCCCAGAAACAGCCCAATATCGTCATGCGGGACGTCGATATTTTTGACAATTGGGGTCATTTCACTGAAATGTGCTTTCAGTCTAGAGGGTTGTGTTGAGAATCTGACATCTGTTTCATATGGGACGTGTTTTGGTTAAGTGGAATGTAATCTACACGTCCCCGACCGCCTGAAGGCACATTTCAGTGAGATGACTCCAATTTTACCAGATTAATCCACTTTAGACTTGTGTTGTTGCATCTCTCTTGTGAATATATTAACTTTAGACTCGTGTTGTTGCATCTCTCTTGTGAATATGTTAACTTTAGACTTGTATTGTTGCACTTCTTTTGTGAATATGTTAACTTTAGACTCGTGTTGTTGCATCTCTCTTGTGAATATGTTAACTTTAGACTCTTGTTGTTGCATCTCTCTTGAGAATGTGTTAACTTTAGACTTGTGTTGTTGCATCTCTCTTGTGAATATGTTAACTTTAGACTCTTGTTGTTGCATCTCTCTTGTGAATATGTTAACTTTAGACTTGTGTTGCTGCATCTCTCTTGTGAATATGTTAACTTTAGACTCTTGTTGTTGCATCTCTCTTGTGAATATGTTAACTTTAGACTCTTGTTCTGTCATCAAGTTCCTTGTATGACATACACGGTGAGATTTAGCCGGGTCTTGTTTATATCTTTATCCTTTCAGGTAGCACCTTGTGCCATGTCTTTGTTGCTATCTTTATGCTCTCAGGTAACGTCTTGTGTCTTACCTTTGTTGCTATCTTTATGTTTTCATGTAACGCCTTGTGTCTTACCTTTGTTGCTATCTTTATGTTTTCATGTAACGCCTTGTGTCTTACCTTTGTTGCTATCTTTATGTTTTCATGTAACGCCTTGTGTCTTACCTTTGTTGCTATCTTTATGTTTTCATGTAACGCCTTGTGTCTTACCTTTGTTGCTATCTTTATGTTTTCATGTAACGCCTTGTGTCTTACCTTTGTTGCTATCTTTATGTTTTCATGTAACGCCTTGTGTCTTACCTTTGTTGCTATCTTTATGTTTTCATGTAACGCCTTGTGTCTTACCTTTGTTGCTATCTTTATGTTTTCATGTAACGCCTCGTGTCTTACCTTTGTTGCTATCTTTATGCTTTCAGGTAGCGCCTTGTGCCTTGTCTTTGTTGCTATCTTATGCTTTCAGGTAGCACCTTGTGCCTTGTCTTTGTTGCTATCTTATGCTTTCAGGTAGCACCTTGTGCCTTGTCTTTGTTGCTATCTTATGCTTTCAGGTAGCGCCTTGTGGTGTCTTACCTTTGTTGCTATCTTTATGCTTTCAGGTAGCACCTTGTGCCTTGTCTTTGTTGCTATCTTATGCTTTCATGTAGCACCTTGTGCCTTGTCTTTGTTGCTATCTTATGCTTTTAGGTAGCAACTTGTGCCCTGTCTTTGTTGCTATCTGTATGCTTTCAGGTAGCGCCTTGTACCCTGTCTTTGTTGCTATCTTATGCTTTCAGGTAGCGCCTTGTACCCTGTCTTTGTTGCTATCTTATGCTTTCAGGTAGCACCTTGTGCCCTGTCTTTGTTGCTATCTGTATGCTTTCAGGTAGCACATTGTACCCTGTCTTTGTTGCTATCTTATGCTTTCAGGTAGCGCATTGTGTCTTACCTTTGTTGCTATCTTTATGCTTTCATGTTGCGCCTTGTGTCTTACCTCTGTTGCTATCTGTATGCTTTCATGTTGCGCCTAGTGTCTTACCTTTGTTTCTATCTTTATGCTTTCATGTTGCGCCTTGTGTCTTACCTTTGTTGCTATCTGTATGCTTTCAGGTAGCACCTTGTGCCTTGTCTTTGTTGCTACCTGTATGCTTTCAGGTAGCACCTTGTGTCTTGTCTTTGTTGCTATCATATGCTTTCAGGTAGCACCTTGTGCCCTGTCTTTGTTGCTATCTTATGCTTTCAGGTAGCACCTTGTGCCCTGTCTTTGTTGCTATCTTATGCTTTCAGGTAGCACCTTGTGCCCTGTCTTTGTTGCTATCTGTATGCTTTCAGGTAGCACCTTGTACCCTGTCTTTGTTGCTATCTTATGCTTTCAGGTAGCGCCTTGTATCTTACTTTTGTTGCTATCTTATGCTTTCAGGTAGCACCTTGTGCCCTGTCTTTGTTGCTATCTGTATGCTTTCAGGTAGCACCTTGTACCCTGTCTTTGTTGCTATCTGTATGCTTTCAGGTAGCACCTTGTGCTCTGTCTTTGTTGCTATCTTATGCTTTCAGGTAGCGCCTTGTGTCTTACCTTTGTTTCTATCTTTATGCTTTCATGTTGCGTCTTGTGTCTTACATTTGTTTCTATCTTTATGCTTTCATGTTGCGTCTTGTGTCTTACCTTTGTTTCTATCTTTATGCTTTCATGTTGCGTCTTGTGTCTTACCTTTGTTTCTATCTTTATGCTTTCAGGTAGCGCCTTGTGTCTTATATTTGTTTCTATCTTTATGCTTTCATGTTGCGTCTTGTGTCTTATATTTGTTTCTATCTTTATGCTTTCATGTTGCGTCTTGTGTCTTACCTTTGTTGCTATCTTTATGCTTTCAGGTAGCGTCTTGTGTCTTACCTTTGTTTCTATCTTTATGCTTTCATGTTGCGTCTTGTGTCTTACCTTTGTTTCTATCTTTATGCTTTCATGTTGCGCCTTGTGTCTTATATTTGTTTCTATCTTTATGCTTTCATGTTGCGTCTTGTGTCTTACCTTTGTTTCTATCTTTATGCTTTCAGGTAGCGTCTTGTGTCTTACCTTTGTTTCTATCTTTATGCTTTCAGGTAGCGCCTTGTGTCTTACCTTTGTTTCTATCTTTATGCTTTCAGGTAGCGCCTTGTGTCTTAACTTTGTTTCTATCTTTATGCTTTCAGGTAGCGTCTTGTGTCTTAACTTTGTTGCTATCTTTATGCTTTCAGGTAGCGCCTTGTGTCTTACCTTTGTTTCTATCTTTAAGCTTTCAGGTAGCGCCTTGTGTCTTACCTTTGTTTCTATCTTTATGCTTTCAGGTAGCGCCTTGTGTCTTACCTTTGTTTCCATCTTTATGCTTTCAGGTAGCGTCTTGTGTCTTACATTTGTTTCTATCTTTATGCTTTCAGGTAGCGTCTTGTGTCTTACCTTTGTTTCTATCTTTATGTTTTCATGTAGCGCCTTGTGTCTTACCTTTGTTGCTATCTTTATGCTTTCAGGTAGCGTCTTGTGTCTTACCTTTGTTTCTATCTTTATGCTTTCATGTTGCGTCTTGTGTCTTACCTTAGTTTCTATCTTTATGCTTTCATGTTGCGTCTTGTGTCTTACCTTTGTTTCTATCTTTATGCTTTCATGTTGCGTCTTGTGTCTTACCTTTGTTTCTATCTTTATGCTTTCATGTTGCGTCTTGTGTCTTACCTTTGTTTCTATCTTTATGCTTTCATGTTGCGTCTTGTGTCTTACCTTTGTTTCTATCTTTATGCTTTCAGGTAGCGTCTTGTGTCTTACCTTTGTTTCTATCTGTATGCTTTCATGTTGCGTCTTGTGTCTTACCTTTGTTTCTATCTTTATGCTTTCAGGTAGCGCCTTGTGTCTTATTTTTGTTGCTATCTTTATGTTTTCATGTAGCGCCTTGTGTCTTACCTTTGTTGCTATCTTTAAGCGTTCAGGTAGCGCCTTGTGTCTTACCTTTGTTTCTATCTTTATGCTTTCTGGTAGCGTCTTGTGTCTTACCTATGTTGCTATCTTTAAGCGTTCAGGTAGCGCCTTGTGTCTTACCTTTGTTTCTATCTTTATGCTTTCATGTTGCGTCTTGTGTCTTACATTGTTGCTATCTTATGCTTTCATGTTGCGTCTTGTGTCTTACCTTTGTTGCTATCTTTATGCTTTCATGTTGCGTCTTGTGTCTTACCTTTGTTGCTATCTTTATGTGTTCAGGTAGCGTCTTGTGTCTTACCTTTGTTTCTATCTTTATGCTTTCATGTTGCGTCTTGTGTCTTACCTTTGTTGCTATCTTTATGCGTTCAGGTAGCGTCTTGTGTCTTACCTTTGTTTCTATCTTTATGTTTTCATGTAGCGCCTTGTGTCTTACCTTTGTTGCTATCTTTATGCTTTCATGTAGCGTCTTGTGTCTTACCTTTGTTTCTATCTTTATGCTTTCATGTTGCGTCTTGTGTCTTACCTTTGTTGCTATCTTTATGCGTTCATTTAAAGTCTTGTGTCTTACCTTTGTTGCTATCTTTATGCGTTCATGTAGCGTCTTGTGTCTTACCTTTGTTTCTATCTTTATGCTTTCATGTTGCGTCTTGTGTCTTACCTATGTTGCTATCTTTATGCGTTCAGGTAGCGCCTTGTGTCTTACCTTTGTTTCTATCTTTATGCTTTCATGTTGCGTCTTGTGTCTTACCTTTGTTGCTATCTTTATGCTTTCATGTTGCGTCTTGTGTCTTACCTTTGTTGAAATATGTATCCTTTCATGTAGCGCCTCGTTTCTTACCTTTTTTTTATCTTTAACCTTCCTGGTATAGTGCCATGTGTCTTACATTTGTTTTATCTTTAACCTTTCTGGTAGTGCCCTATGTCTTACATTTGTTTTATCTTTAACCTTCCTGGTAGTGCCCTGTGTCTTACATTTGTTTTATCTTTAACCTTTCTGGTAGTGCCCTATGTCTTACATTTGTTTTATCTTTAACCTTTCTAGTAGCGCCATGTGTTTTACTTTTGTTGATAAATGTATCCCTTATGGCAATGTCTTGTGGTTTACCTTATGTATTTGGTTTTATTTTCCGCTCGAAGAGACGACTATAGCTATTATATTCTATCTATCTATTGACCTTTCGAGCCGTAGCCGGCCCATAGGGCGTAGACCAAGATATTCCTTCTCCTATCTGAATTTTTGTTCTAGCAGTTTTCTTTTAAAGATATTTTATCAAATCTCGCCATTTGTCTCTGTTCTGTGCAAGCAGCTCTATCTCATTGAGGGAGCCGAATCCTGCTGCACTTGCCTCTCTCATCAATGTTCTTCTCAGTGTCTCCCTGGGTCTTCCTCTTTTTCTCTTACCTGTTGTTTCCCATATGAGGACTTGCTTTGCTATTCGGTTATTATCTCTTCTCATCACATGTCCAACATATGACCATCGTCTTTTCTTTATTACTGCAGATATTATTGGTTGATTAGCGATTTCTCTAATTTCCTCATTTGTTTTGAATTCGTTCCACGCTATACCAAGTATTTTCCTTAGACATTTATTTTCGAATGCGTTCAACTTTGTTTCTATATCTCTTGTTGTTTTCCAGCTTTCACAACCATACATAAGGGTTGATAGTACATTACAGGCTATTATATTACGTTACATTATATTATGTTATGAACGTTATGTTATATTATATTATATTATAGTTAATTGTTGCGCCAATTTTAGCGATCATTCTCACAAGGATTCCCTATAATGATCATGTCATCCTATTAGCCTGAACGGCTATATGTAGGGTTTTTTACTGTGTTGATCCTACTGTAGCCCACTGAACGGCTCTATGCAATGGTTTCTGACTGTGTTGATCCTACCCTCCTGCTTATCCCTCAACTCACTCATTCCTACCCTCCTGCTTATCCCTCAACTCACTCATTCCTACCCTCCTGCTTATCCATCAACTCACTCATTCCTACAGTCCTGCTTATCCCTCAAACTCACTCATTCCTACACTCCTGCGTATCCCCCAACTAACTCATTCCTACCCACCTATTTATCCCTCAGCTCATTCATTCCAACCCACCTATTTATCCCTCAACTCATTCATTCCTACCCACCTATTTATCCCTCAACACACTCATTCCAACCCACCTTTTTATCCCTCAACTCATTCATTCCTACCCACCTATTTATCCCTCAACTCACGCATTCCAACCCACCTATTTATCCCTCAAATCAATCATTCCTTCCCACCTATTTATCTCTCAACTCACTCATTCCAACCCACCTATTTATCCCTCAACTCATTCATTCCTTCCCACCTATTTATCTCTCAACTCACTCATTCCAACCCACCTATTTATCCCTGAACTCATTCATTCATTCCCACCTATTTATCTCTCAACACACTCATTCCTACCCACCTATTTATCCCTCAACTCATTCATTCCTTCCCACCTATTTATCTCTCAACTCACTCATTCCTACCCACCTATTTATCCCTGAACTCATTCATTCCTTCCCACCTATTTATCTCTCAACTCACTCATTCCAACCCACCTATTTATCCCTGAACTCATTCATTCATTCCCACCTATTTATCTCTCAACTCACTCATTCCAACCCACCTATTTATCCCTGAACTCATTCATACATTCCCACCTATTTATCTCTCAACTCACTCATTCCTACCCACCAATTTATCCCTCAACTCACTCATTCCTACCCACCTATTTATCCCTCAAATCAATCATTTTTCCCACCTATTTATCCTTCAATTCACTCATTCCTACCCACCTATTTATCCCTCAACTCACTCATTCCTACCCAACTATTTATCCCTTAACTCGTTCATTCGTACCCACCTATTTATCCCTCAACTCATTCATTCCAACCCACCTATTTATCCCTCAACTCATTCATTCCAACCCACCTATTTATCCCTCAACTCATTCATTTCAACCCATCTATTTATCCCTCAACTCACTCATTCCTACTCAACTATTTATCCCTCAACTCACTCATTTCTACCCACCTATTTATCCCTCCACTCACTCATTCCTACCCAACTATTTATCCCTCAACTCATTCATTCCTTCCCACCTATTTATCTCTCAGCTCACTCATTCCTACCCACCTATTTATCCCTGAACTCATTCATTCCTTCCCACCTATTTATCTCTCAACTCACTCATTCGAACCCACCTATTTATCCCTGAACTCATTCATTCATTCCCACCTATTTATCTCTCAACTCACTCATTCCAACCCACCTATTTATCCCTGAACTCATTCATTCATTCCCACCTATTTATCTATCAACTCACTCATTCCTACCCACCTATTTATCCCTCAACTCACTCATTCCTACCCACCTATTTATCCCTCAAATCAATCATTTTTCCCACCTATTTATCCTTCAATTCACTCATTCCTACCCACCTATTTATCCCTCAACTCACTCATTCCTACCCAACTATTTATCCCTTAACTCGTTCATTCGTACCCACCTATTTATCCCTCAACTCATTCATTCCAACCCACCTATTTATCCCTCAACTCATTCATTCCAACCCACCTATTTATCCCTCAACTCATTCATTTCAACCCATCTATTTAACCCTCAACTCACTCATTCCTACCCAAATATTTATCCCTCAACTCACTCATTTCTATCCACCTATTTATTCCTCAACTCACTCATTCCTACCCAACTATTTATCCCTCAACTCACTCATTCCTACCCAACTATTTATCCCTCAACTCGCTCATTTCTACCCACCTATTTATCCCTCAACTCACTCATTCCTACCCACCTATTTATCCCTCAACTCACTCATTCCAACCCACCTATTTATCCCTCAACTCACTTATTCCTACCCAACTATTTATCCCTCAACTCACTCATTCCAACCCACCTATTTATCCCTCAACTCACTCATTCCTACCCAACTATTTATCCCTCAACTCACTCATTTCTACCCACCTATTTATCCCTCAACTCATTCTGTCCAACCCACTTATTCATCCCTCAATTCATTCATTCCAACCCACCTACTTATCCCTCAACTCATTCATTCCACCCCATCTATTTATCCCTGAACTCATTTATTCCAACCCACCTATTTATCTCTCAACTCACTCATTCCTACCCACCTATTTATCCCTCAACTCATTCATTCCAACCCACCTATTTATCCCTCAACTCATTCATTCCAACCCACCTACTTATCCCTCAACTCATTCATTCCTCCCCATCTATTTATCCCTCAACTCATTCATTCCAACCCACCTATTTATCCCTCAACTCACTCATTCCAACCCACCTATTTATCTCTCAACTCACTCATTCCTACCCACCTATTTATCCCTCAACTAACTCATTCCTACTAAGCTATTTATCCCTGAACTCATTCATTCCTACCCACCTATTTATCGCTCCACTCACTCATTCCTACCCACCTATTTATCCCTCAACTCACTAATTCCAACCCACCTATTTATCCCTTAACTCATTCATTCCAACCCACCTATTTATCCCTCGACTCATTCATTCCTACCCACTTATTTATCTCTCAACTCATTCAATCCAACCCACATATTTATCACTCAACTCATTCATTCCTACCCACCTATTTATCCCTCAGCTCATTCATTCCTACCAACCTATTTATCTCTCAACTCACTCATTCCTTTCCACCTATTTATCCCTCAATTCACTCATTCCTACCCTCCTATTTATGTCTCAACTAACTCATTTCTTCCAACCTATTTATCCCCCAACTAACTCATTCCTACCCACCTATTTATCCCTCAACTCACTCATTCCTACCCACATATTTATCTTTCAACACACTCATTCCTACCCACCTATTTATCCCTCAACTAACTCATTCCTACCCACCTATTTATCCCTCTACTCACTCATTCGTACCCACCTATTTATCCCTCAGCTCACTCATTCCTACCCACCTATTTGTCCCCCAACTCACTCATTCCTACCCTTCTATTTATCCTTCAACTCACTCATTCCTACCCCCCTTTTTATCCCTCTACTCACTCATTCCTACCCACCTATTTATCCCTCAACTCACTCATTCCTACCCTCCTATTTATCTATCAACTCACACATTCCTACCCTCCTATTTATCTATCAACTCACACATTCCTACCCCCCTATTTATTTCTCAACTCACTAATTCCTACCCTCCTATTTTTCTCTCATCTCACTCATTCCTACCCACCTATTTATCCCTCAGCTCACTCATTCCTACCCACCTATTTTTCCCTCAACTCACTCATTCCTACCCTCCTATTTATTTCTCAACTCACTCATTCCTACCCTCCTATTTATCTCTCAACTCACTCATTCATACCCTCCTATTTATCTCTCATCTCACTCATTCCTACCCTGCTATTTATCTCTCATCTCACTCATTCCTACCCTCCTATTTATGTCTCCACTCACTCATTCCTACCCTCCTATTTATCTATCATCTCACTCATTCCTACCCTCCTATTTATCTCTCATCTCACTCATTCCTTCCTTCCTATTTATCTCTCCACTCACTCATTCCTACCCTCCTATTTATCTCTCATCTCACTTATTCCTACCCTCCTATGTATCTCTCATCTCACTCATTCCTACCCTCCTATTTATCTCTCAACTCACTCATTCCTACCCTCCTATTTATCTCTCAACTCACTCATTCCAACCCTCCTATTTATCTCTCCACTCACTCATTCCTACCCTCCTATTTATTTCTCAACTTACTCATTCCTACCCTCCTATTTATCTCTCACGTCACTCATTCCTACCCACCTATTTATCTCTCATCTCACTCATTCCTACCCTCCTATTTATCTCTCCACTTACTCATTCCTACCCTCCTATTTATCTCTCCACTCACTCATTCCTACCCTCCTATTTATCTCTCACGTCACTCATTCCTACCCACCTATTTGTCTCTCATCTCACTCATTCCTACCCTCCTATTTATCTGTCATCTCTCTCATTCCTACCCTCCTATTTATCTCTCCACTTACTCATTCCTACCCTCCTATTTATCTCTCACGTCACTCATTCCTACCCACCTATTTATCTCTCATCTCACTCATTCCTACCCTCCTATTTATCTCTCACGTCACTCATTCCTACCCACCTATTTATCTCTCATCTCACTCATTCCTACCCTCCTATTTATCTCTCATCTCACTCATTCCTACCCTCCTATTTATCTCTCCACTCACTCATTCCTACCCTCCTATTTATCTCTCACGTCACTCATTCCTACCCACCTATTTATCTCTCATCTCACTCATTCCTACCCTCCTATTTATCTCTCACGTCACTCATTTCTACCCACCTATTTATCTCTCATCTCACTCATTCCTACCCTCATATTTATCTCTCATCTCACTCATTCCTACCCTCCTATTTATCCCTCAGCTCATTCATTCCTTCCCACCTATTTATCTCTCATCTCACTCATTCCTACCCACCTATTTATCTCTCAACTCACTCATTCCTACCCTCCTATTTATCTCACAACTCACTCATTCCTACCCTCCTATTTATCTCTCAACTCACTCATTCCAACCCTCCTATTTATGTCTCATCTCACTCATTCCTACCCTCCTATTTATCTCTCATCTCACTCATTCCTACCCTCCTATTTATCTCTCCACTCACTCATTCCTACCCTCCTATTTATCTCTCCACTCAATCATTCCTACCCTCCTATTTATCTCTCACGTCACTCATTCCTACCCTCTTTTTATCTCTCAACTCACTCATTCCTACCCTCCTATTTATCCCTCAACTCACTCATTCCTACCCTCCTGTTTATCTCTCAACTCACTCATTCCTACCCTCCTATTTATCCCTCAACTCACTCATTCCTACCCTCCTGTTTATCTCTCAACTCACTCATTCCTACCCTCCTATTTATCCCTCAACTCACTCATTCCTACCCTCCTATTTATCCCTCAACTCACTCATTCCTACCCTCCTGTTTATCTCTCACGTCACTCATTCCTACCCTCCTATTTATCCCTCAACTCACTCATTCCTACCCTCCTGTTTATCTCTCCACTCACTCATTCCTACCCTCCTATTTATCTCTCACGTCACTCATTCCTACCCTCCTTTTTATCTCTCAACTCACTCATTCCTACCCTCCTATTTATCTCTCAACTCACTCATTCCTACCCTCCTGTTTATCCCCAAATGAACTCATCAATGTCTCCACAAGGCCTGGACACTGATGTTGGTTCTGCTGTTAATGGAGACAACAAGCAGAGTTGCGACAAGAAGGAGACCGTTATAAAGTGCCCGCCCTACACTATTAAGGAGATAGAAGAGATTGTCAAGTATTACAACGAGGTGAGACGCCAGGCTGGCTGTGCCAACATGATGAAGATGGTAGGTCATTGAGTGTGTCCGAGAAAATGGTGTAGAGAGTCGAGATATAAAACATAAGACTATTGACATTTTTTTATTTATCTATACGTTTATCATTTCTGCTTTCTGGTTCTTTCATTTATAATGACTGCTATCTGGTTCTTTTGTTTATTTTGTCTGCTTTCTGGTTTTTTCCTTAATATTGTCTGCTTTCTGGTTTTTTCCTGTATAATATCTGCTTTCTGGTTGTTTAGTTTATAATGTCTGATTTTTTTATTCTTTCGTTTATATTGTCTGCTTTCTGGTTTTTTTCCTTTAAAATGTCTGCTTTTTAGTTTCTTTGTTTATAATGTCAGCTTTCTGGTTCTTTCGTTAATATTGTCTGCTTTCTGGTTCTTTCATTAATATTTCTGCCTTGGTTTTTTTCTTTATAATGTCTGCTTTCTGGTTCCTCTTTTATATTGTTTGCTTTCTGTTTTTTTTTCTTTATACTTTCTGCTTTCTTTTCCTTTGTTTATATTGTCTGCTTTTTGTTATTTTTTGCTTTATATTGTCTGCTTTCCGGTATTTTTGTGTGTATAATTTGAGCTTTCAGATTCTTTCGGTAATATTGTCTGCTTTCTGGTTTTTTCCTTTATAATGTCTGCTTTCTGGTTCTTTCGGTAATATTGTCTGCTTTCTGGTTTTGTTCCTTTATAATGTTTGTTTCCTGGTTCTTTCGGTAATATTGTCTGCTTTTTGGTTTTGTTCCTTTATGTTTGTTTCTTGGTTCTTTCGGTAATATTGTCTGCTTTCTGGTTTTGTTCCTTTATAATGTCTGTTTCATAGTTCTTTCGGTAATATTGTCTGCTTTCTGGTTTTGTTCCTTTATAATGTCTGTTTCCTAGTTCTTTCGGTAATATTGTCTGCTCTCTGGTTCTTTCATTTAAAATGTGTGCTTTCTGGTTCTTTCGTTTATATTTTCTGTTTTCTGGTTTTTTCTTTATAATGTCTGCTTTTTGGTTCTTTAGTTTAAAATGTCTGCTTTCTGGTTCTTACGTTTATATTGTCTGCTTTCTGTTTTTTTTTTTGCTTTATATAGTTTGCTTTCTGGTTTTTTTGTTCATAATTTCAGCTTTCAAATTATTTCGTTTATATTGTCTGCTTTCTGGCTCTTTCGTTTATATTGTCTGCTTTCTGGGTTTTTCCTTTATAATGTCCGCTTTCTAGTTTCTTTGTTTATAATGTCAGCTTTCTAGTTTCTTTGTTTATAATGTCAGCTTTCTAGTTTCTTTGTTTATAATGTCAGCTTTCTAGTTTCTTTGTTTATAATGTCAGTTTTCTAGTTTCTTTGTTTATAATGTCAGCTTTCTAGTTTCTTTGTTTATAATGTCAGTTTTCTAGTTTCTTTGTTTATAATGTCAGCTTTCTAGTTTCTTTGTTTATAATGTCAGCTTTCTACTTTCTTTGTTTATAATGTCAGCTTTCTATTTCTTTGTTTATAATGTCAGCTTTCTAGTTCTTTCGTTAATATTGTCTTCTTTCCGGCTCTTTCGTTAATATTTCTGCTCTAGTTTTTTCTTTATAATGTCTGCTTTCTGGATCCTCGTTTATATTGTCCGTTTTCTGTTTTTTTTCCTTTATAATGTCTGCTTTCTGGTTTTTTCGTTAATATGATCTGTTTTTTTCTTTTTTCCTGCATAATGAATGCTTTTGGTTCTTTCGTTGATATTGTTTGCTTTCTGGTTCTTTTCCTTTATAATGTCTGTTTCCTGGTTCTTTCGGTAATATTGTCTGCTCTCTGGTTCTTTAATTTAAAATGTGTGATTACTGGTTCTTACGTTTATATTTTCTGTTTTCTTGTTTTTTCTTTATAATGTCTGCTTTCTGGTTCTCTCGTTTAAAATATGTACATTTGATCCAATCGTGCAACTGTTAAAATTGTAGTCCATTGACACCAGAGACTTTCTGCATTCATTAAGGCCTCTTTTTATATTAACTGAGCATGTAGGCACTACAAATATGTCGCTTATAGTCACTGAGCATGTAGACAGGACAAATATGTCGCTTATAGTCACTGAGCATGTAGACAGGACAAATATGTCGCTTATAGTCACTGAGCATGTAGACAGGACAAATATGTCGCTTATAGTCACTGAGCATGTAGACAGGACAAATATGTCGCTTATAGTCACTGAGCATGTAGACAGGACAAATATATAACTTACAGTCACTGAGCATGTAGACAGGACAAACATGTCGCTTATAGTCTCTGAGCATGTAGACAGGACAAATATGTCACTTATAGTCTCTGAGCATGTAGACAAGACAAAAATGTCACTTATAGTCTCTGAGCATGTAGACAGGACAAACATGTCGCTTATAGTCTCTGAGCATGTAGACAGGACAAACATGTCGCTTATAGTCTCTGAGCATGTAGACAGGACAAACATGTCGCTTATAGTCTCTGAGCATGTAGACAGGACAAACATGTCGCTTATAGTCACTGAGCATGTAGACAGGACAAACATGTCGCTTATAGTCTCTGAGCATGTAGACAGGA
Organism: Megaustenia siamemsis; assembly: GCA_032433765.1. Classification (NCBI taxonomy): domain Eukaryota; kingdom Metazoa; phylum Mollusca; class Gastropoda; order Stylommatophora; family Ariophantidae; genus Megaustenia; species Megaustenia siamemsis. Next base: position 35,753,393 of record JAVIAB010000025.1, on the reverse strand, counting down.
CAAATATGTCACTTATAGTCTCTGAGCATGTAGACAAGACAAAAATGTCACTTATAGTCTCTGAGCATGTAGACAGGACAAACATGTCGCTTATAGTCTCTGAGCATGTAGACAGGACAAATATGTCGCTTATAGTCTCTGAGCATGTAGACAGGACAAATATGTCGCTTATAGTCTCTGAGCATGTAGACAGGACAAATATGTCACTTATAGTCTCTGAGCATGTAGACAGGACAAACATGTCGCTTATAGTCTCTGAGCATGTAGACAGGACAAATATGTCACTTATAGTCTCTGAGCATGTAGACAGGACAAATATGTCACTTATAGTCTCTGAGCATGTAGACAGGACAAACATGTCGCTTATAGTTACTGAGCCTGTGACGACCATCTCATAGCAGGTCTACAAGCACGTGACGACCACCTTACAGAAGGTTTACAAGCTGGTGACGACCATCTTACAGCAGGTCTACAAGCTGATGACGACCACCTTACAGCAGGTTTACAAGCTGGTGACGACCATCTTACAGCAGGTTTACAAGCTGGTGACGACCATCTTACAGCAGGTCTACAAGCTGGTGACGACCATCTTACAGCAGGTTTACAAGCTGGTGACGACCATCTTACAGCAGGTTTACAAGCTGGTGACGACCACCTTACAGCAGATTTACAAGCTGGTGACGACCATCTTACAGCAGGTCTACAAGCTGGTGAAGACCACCTTACAGCAGGTTTACAAGCTGGTGACGACCATCTTACAGCAGGTCTACAAGCTGGTGACGACCACCTTACAGCAGGTTTACAAGCTGGTGACGACCATCTTAAAGCAGGTCTACAAGCTGGTGACGACCATCTTACAGCAGGTCTACACGCTGGTGACGACCATCTTACAGCAGGTCTACAAGCTGGTGACGACCACCTTACTGCAGGTTTACAAGCTGGTGACGACCACCTTACAGCAGGTCTACAAGCTGGTGACGACCATCTTACAGCAGGTCTACAAGCTGGTGACGACCACCTTACAGCAGGTTTACAAGCTTGAGACGACCACCTTACAGCAGGTTCACAAGCTGGTGACGACCATTTTACAGCAGGTTTACAAGCTGGTGACGACCATCTTACAGCAGGACCGCGGTGACGACCATCTCAGAGCAGGTCCGCGGTGACGACCATCTCACAACAGGTCCACAAGCTCTTGACAACCATCTCACAGCAGGACCACGATGACGACCATCTCACAGCAGGACAGCGGTGACGACCATCTCACAGTAGGTCCACGAGCTGGTGACGACCATCTTACAGCAGGACCACGGTGACGACCATCTCACAGCAGGTTCACAAGCTGGTGACGACCATCTTACAGCAGGTCCACAAGCTCCTGATGACCATCTCACAGCATGTCCACAAGCTGGTGACGATCATCTGACAGCATGTCCACAAGCCCCTGACGACCATCTTACAGCAGGTCCACAAGCTGGTGACGACCATCTCACAGCAGGTCCACAAGCTGGTGACGACCATCTCACAGCAGGTCCACAAGCTCCTGACGACCATCTTACAGCAGGTCCACAAGCTCCTGACGAATATCTCACAGCAGGACTGCAGTGACGAACATCTCACAGCAGGTCTACGAGCTGGTGACGACCATCTTATAGCAGGTCTACGAGCTGGTGACGACCATCTTATAGCAGGTCTACGAGCTGGTGACGACCATCTTATAGCAGATCTACGAGCTGGTGGCGACCATCTTATAGCAGGTCTACGAGCTGGTGACGACCATCTTACAGCAGGTCCACAAGCTGGTGACGACCATCTCACAGCAGGTCTACGAGCTGGTGACGACCATCTTATAGCAGGTCTACGAGCTGGTGACGACCATATTACAGCAGGTCCACGAGCTGGTGACGACCATCTCTCAGTAGGTTCACGAGCTAGTGACGACCATCTCATAGCAGGTCCACGAGCTGGTGACGACCATCTTACAGCAGGTCTACGAGCTAGTGACGACCACCTTACAGCAGGTTCACGAGCTAGTGACGACCATCTTATAGCAGGTTCACGAGCTAGTGACGACCATCTCACAGCAGGTTCACGAGCTAGTGACGACCATCTTATAGCAGGTTCACGAGAAAATGACGACCATCTTACAGCAGGTTTACGAGAAAGTGACTACCATCTTACAACAGTTTCACAAGCTAGTGACGACCATCTTACAGCAGGTTCACGAGCTAGTCACGACTACTTTACAACAGGTTCACGAGAAAGTGACGACTATCTCACGGCAGGTTCACGAGCTAGTGACGACCATCTTACAGCAGGTTCACGAGCTGATGACGACCATCTCACAGCAGGTTCACGAGCTAGTGACGACCATCTTACAGCAGGTTCACGAGTTAGTGACGACCATCAAACAGCAGGTTCACGAGCTAGTGACGACCATCTTACAGCAGGTTCACGAGCTAGTGACGACCATCTTACAGAGCGTTTAAAGGGAGCTATTAACTATAGCACAGTGAAAGTGGCGCTTAAAGGGAGCTATTAACTATAGCACAGTGAAAGTGGCGCTTAAAGGGAGCTATTAACTATAGCACAGTGAAAGTGGCGCTTAAAGGGAGCTATTAACTACAGCACAGTGAAGGTGGAACTTAAAGGGGCTATTAACTACAGCACAGTGAAGGTGGCGCTTAAAGGGAGCTATTAACTATAGTACAACGAAAGTGGTGCTTAAAGGGAGCTATTAACTACAGCACAGTGAAGGTGGCGCTTAAAGGGAGCTATTAACTATAGCACAGTGAAAGTGGCGCTGAAAGGGAGCTATTAACTATAGCACAGTGAAGGTGGCGCTTAAAGGGAGCTATTAACTATAGCACAGTGAAAGTGGCGCTTAAAGGGAGCTATTAACTATAGCACAGTGAAGGTGGCGCTTAAAGGGAGCTATTAACTACAGCACAGTGAAGGTGGCGCTTAAAGGGGCTATTAACTATAGCACAGTGAAAGTGGCGCTTAAAGGGAGCTATTAACTATAGCACAGTGAAGGTGGCGCTTAAAGGGAGCTATTAACTACAGCACAGTGAAGGTGGCGCTTAAAGGGGCTATTAACTATAGCACAGTGAAAGTGGCGCTTAAAGGGAGCTATTAACTACAGCACAGTGAAGGTGGCGCTTAAAGGGGTTATTAACTATAGCACAGTGAAAGTGGCGCTTAAAGGGAGCTATTAACTATAGCACAGTGAAGGTGGCGCTTAAAGGGAGCTATTAACTACAGCACAGTGAAGGTGGCGCTTAAAGGGGCTATTAACTATAGCACAGTGAAAGTGGTGCTTAAAGGGGCTATTAACTATAGCACAGTGAAGGTGGCGCTTAAAGGGGCTATTAACTATAGCACAGTGAAGGTGGCGCTTAAAGGGAGCTATTAACTATAGCACAGTGAAAGTGGCGCTGAAAGGGAGCTATTAACTATAGCACAGTGAAGGTGGCGCTTAAAGGGGCTATTAACTATAGCACAGTGAAGGTGGCGCTTAAAGGGAGCTATTAACTATAGCACAGTGAAAGTGGCGCTGAAAGGGAGCTATTAACTACAGCACAGTGAAGGTGGCGCTTAAAGGGGCTATTAACTATAGCACAGTGAAGGTGGCGCTTAAAGGGAGCTATTAACTATAGCACAGTGAAAGTGGCACTGAAAGGGAGCTATTAACTACAGGAAAGTTAAGGTGGCGCTTAAAGGGAGTTGTCAAGTACAGCACAGTCAAGGTCACAATTAGATGGAACTGCCATCTACAGCACAATGATTGCGCCAATAAACGAAACTGTCAACTACAGCACAATGATTGCGCCAATAAACGAAACTGTCAACTACAGCACAGTGGATTTAACGCTGGAAGGGAGCTGTCAACTAACGCGAAAAGGGAGCTGTCAACTAACGTCAAAAGGGAGCTGTCAACTAGAAGACAATGAAGCTGACGCTTAAAGGGAGCTGTAAAATATATGTGGATATTTGTTATTTTTCAAATCTTAATCTTGATTCATTGATGGATGTAACATAATCTTGATTGTTGTACACTCGCTGCTGTCTATGAGCATGTTCCTGGAAACAATCATTTTTCTCATTGCCCCCTCAGAGTTGGTGCCCACAGCTTGAAAGCCTGGCCGTGAACTTCTCATCGCGCTGTAAGTTCGAGCACACACCCATGACCAACAAGACGAATGCAGCAGGTCACAAATTGCTGGGAGAGAATATTTATGTAATCGGAGGTGAGTTGTGCTAGAGACGGAGATAATATTTATGTATGTGAAGGTGAGTTGTGATAGAGACGGAGTGAATATTTATGTATGTGAAGGTGAGTTGTGCTAGAGACGGAGATAATATTTATGTATGTGAAGGTGAGTTGTGATAGAGACGGAGTGAATATTTATGTATGTGCAGTTAATTGAGTTGTGATAGAGACGGAGTGAATATTTATGTATGTGCAGTTAATTGAGTTGTGATAGAGACGGAGTGAATATTTATGTATGTGCAGTTAATTGAGTTGTGATAGAGACGGAGTGAATATTTATGTATGTGCAGTTAATTGAGTTGTGATAGAGACGGATAGAAAGCTAGAGTACACGGCCAACTCAGCTACCTAAAAAGTAGCTATCATTAGCGTTGTCTTTCACGCATGTGCACTCATGACTATAGTATAGGGTTATGTACACATGTGTACTCATGACTATAGTATAGGGTTATGTACACATGTGTACTCATGGCTATAGCATAGGGTTATGTACACATGTGTACTCGTGACTATAGTATAGGGTTATGTACACATGTGTACTTATGGCTACAGCATAGGGTTATGTACACATGTGCACGCATGACTATAGCATAGGGTTATGTACACATGTGTACTCATGACTATAGCTTAGTGTTATGTACACATATGTATTCATGACTAAAGCATAGGGTTATGTACACATGTGTACTCATGACTACAGCATGGGGTTATGTACACATGTGTACTCATGAATATAGCATAGGGTTATATACATGTGTACTCGTGACTATAGCATAGGGTTATGTACACATGTGTACTCTTGACTATAGCATAGGGTTATGTACACATGTGTACTCTTGACTATAGCATAGGGTTATGTACACATGTGTACTCTTGACTATAGCATGGGGTTATGTACATATGTGTACTCATGACTATAGCATAGGTTTATGTACACATGTGTACTCATGACTATAGCATAGGGTTATGTACACATGTGTACTCATGACTCATAGGGTTGCGAACACAAGTCAGGAATAAATTGTGTATCTGTATTTTCTTATTAAGACAAGTATCTCTAGTAGTGATGAATAATTACATTGCAGACAAACATTTAGTAGACGAAACAGCACAAACAGAAGTTTCCAGTGGTTTAGTCTTGTGGTACAACGGGTGATACTTGTCTTAATAGAAAAACACAGATATACAAATTATTCTAAGTTGTGTTCGTTACCATATGCTATAGTCATGAGTACACACGCGTCAAGACAAGACATCCCACTGATAGCTACTTTTGTAGGAAGCCTGGTTGGCCGATTGCTCTAGCGTTTGGATCTCGTGGCAAGGCGCTGTGGCGAGGTATACAAGTTTGATCCCGCTTCGGGCAGCCCATTGTTCTTTGTTTTTTTTTCGTTTCTTGATTATATTTTTATTTTTTTCTCGAGTGTTGTAAACGTATCTCTTCCAATAATTGACATGGACACTTGTAGCCTCGGCTGACGAACGGCGAGAGGTGAAACCATGAACCCAACAACAACAACAACACAGTTTTCCAGGACGGAAAATATTGTCGTTCATGGGGACCGCACGGAGGTTTCAAGAACCGAAACTTCTTCTTCTGATGTCCAGCCGCAGTAGACGCGACGATTTCTCTGATGTCCAGCCGCAGTAGACGCGACGATTTCTCTGATGTCCAGCCGCAGTAGACGCGACGATTTCTCTGATGTCCAGCCGCAGTAGACGCGACGATTTCTCTGATGTCCAGCCGCAGTAGACGCGACGATTTCTCTGATGTCCAGCCGCAGTAGACGCGACGATTTCTCTGATGTCCAGCCGCAGTAGACGCGACGATTTCTCTGATGTATAGCGGTAGTAGACGCGACGATTTCTCTGATGTATAGCGGTAGTAGACACGAAGATTTCTCTGATGTCCAGCGGTAGTAAACACAACGATTTCTCTGATGTCTAGTTGTAGTAGACACGACGATTTCTCTGATGTCTAGTTGTAGTAGACACGACGATTTCTCTGATGTCTAGTTGTAGTAGACACGACGATTTCTCTGATGTCCAGCGGTAGTAAACACAACGATTTCTCTGATGTCTAGTTGTAGTAGACACGACGATTTCTCTGATGTCCAGCGGTAGTAAACACAACGATTTCTCTGATGTCCAGCGGTAGTAGACACGACGATTTCTCTGATGTCCAGCGGTAGTAGACACGACGATTTCTCTGATGTCTAGTTGTAGTAGACACGACGATTTCTCTGATGTCCAGCGGTAGTAGACACGACGATTTCTCTGATGTCCAGCGGTAGTAGACACGACGATTTCTCTGATGTCTAGTTGTAGTAAACACGACGATTTCTCTGATGTCCAGCGGTAGTAGACACGACGATTTCTCTGATGTCCAGCGGTAGTAGACACGAAGATTTCTCTGATGTCTAGTTGTAGTAGACACGACGATTTCTCTAATGTCCAGCGGTAGTAGACACGACGATTTCTCTGATGTCCAGCGGTAGTAAACACAACGATTTCTCTGATGTCTAGTTGTAGTAAACACGACGATTTCTCTGATGTCCAGCGGTAGTAGACACGACGATTTCTCTGATGTCCAGCGGTAGTAGACACGACGATTTCTCTGATGTCCAGCGGTAGTAGACACGACGATTTCTCTGATGTTCAGCGGTAGTAGACACGACGATTTCTCTGATGTCCAGCGGTAGTAGACACGACGATTTCTCTGATGTTCAGCGGTAGTAGACACGACGATTTCTCTGATGTTCAGCGGTAGTAGACACGACGATTTCTCTGATGTTCAGCGGTAGTAGACACGACGATTTCTCTGATGTTCAGCGGTAGTAAACACAACGATTTCTCTGATGTCTAGTTGTAGTAGACACGACGATTTCTCTGATGTCTAGTTGTAGTAGACACGACGATTTCTCTGATGTCTAGTTGTAGTAGACACGACGATTTTTCTGATGTCCAGCGGTAGTAGGCACGACGATTTCTCTGATGTCTAGTTGTAGTAAACACGACGATTTTTCTGATGTCCAGCGGTAGTAGGCACGACGATTTTTCTGATGTCCAGCGGTAGTAGACACGAAGATTTCTCTGATGTCTAGTTGTAGTAGACACGAAGATTTCTCTGATGTCCAGCGGTAGTAGACACGAAGAGTTCTCTGATGTCCATCGGTAGTAGGCACGACGATTTCTCTGATGTCCAGCGGTAGTAAACACAACGATTTCTCTGATGTCTAGTTGTAGTAGACACGACGATTTCTCTGATGTCTAGTTGTAGTAGACACGAAGATTTCTCTGATGTCCAGCGGTAGTAGACACGAAGAGTTCTCTGATGTCCAGCGGTAGTAAACACAACGATTTCTCTGATGTCTAGTTGTAGTAGACACGACGATTTCTCTGATGTCTAGTTGTAGTAGACACGACGATTTCTCTGATGTCCAGCGGTAGTAGGCACGACGATTTCTCTGATGTCTAGTTGTAGTAGACGCGACGATTTCTCTGATGTCCAGCGGTAGTAAACACAACGATTTCTCTGATGTCCAGCAGTAGTAGGCACGACGATTTCTCTGATGTCTAGTTGTAGTAGACACGACGATTTCTCTGATGTCCAGCGGTAGTAGGCACAACGATTTCTCTGATGTCTAGTTGTAGTAGACGCGACGATTTCTCTGATGTCCAGCGAGAGTGAACAAGATCAAAAGATTTCTATGAGAGAAACTGGATAGTCGGGGAAGATCAAAATCAGCAGCTTTGTTTTAAGGAGTCAACTGATATGAGTGTTTGACAGATGTTGGTCAAGACTTCTTATTAAATTATAGTCGACTGACAAGCAATCAGTCAGTGGGACGAGTGTCCTAGAATTGTAGGACGGAATTCCCAGGACTGACAGCTCCAGATACTCAGAATGACCAAGAGATAAGAAGAGCCTAGCTGGCAACAAAAACACCAAGCACAGACTTGTTTTGGAGACCTTTCAGTTATTCTTTATTTCGAAGCGAGCAGGAGATACCAGGAAAATGTAGAGTTAGACGAAATTTTTCTCTCTCTCTTTCTCTTTCTCTCTCTGCGATCAGGACTCAATCAGAGTAGGATACCAGACTCTCACATTATGTCAGCTGTCAGGTTAAGTGTGTTGATCGCCCCCACAGACAGAACATCACAATTAGAGTCTGCCAGATCCACTCTGATTTAACACCCGTTAAAACGTTGCACTGTGTTCTGCGCCAGTGGCCCAGTGCATCCGATTTCAGCCAGCATTTTATTCAGGTTTGCTTTCCTTAGCCTTTGATTGTCCCCAATCTTCCTGCAAGGCAGCAGATTGTCTTTTCTGTAGGGGGATTCTGCCCTTAGATGGTAGGCCCTCCCAGGTTTACGAGCACCATCTGCCCGAGTCTGAGAACCTGCCTCATGGCAGAGGAGTGTAGATAGTTAGGGAATTAGGAAGTATTCGGAGTTATCAGCAGATCTGTAGGACCATTAGAATAGTAATAGAGTCAGAAGGAGATCTAGAAGCTATCAGTGAATTCCAGAACCATGGAGTTATTATAAAATAGTGAAGAGTTGTCTGCAGATTTCCTAAGAAGACTGATAATGAAGTTATACAAGCAAATGTCAAGTTAGATAAGATAGAACATAAGAACATTCATACAGAGAAGGTAGACATGATAAGATGATCACAGAGTGGCCGTATAAACACCGTCGATTGGCCAAACGGACCAACACAATTCTAATGTACTTATAGCAGAGATATGATTCAATTGCTGTGTGATTGGTTGCGTTCAGACTTGTACGTCCAGAGACTGATGTTGCAAACATTGTGAGTTATCAATTCCATTGAATGTGCTAATCGTTATGTGATGCATTATAAGAGTAATCCTCCCATGTGATATCCAAGACACCCAACTAAGTCAGCAACCAGGAATCGTAGTTAAGACAGGCACATTACCCAGTGTACCGCTATACCTGTTACATTCAACATGAAAGATTACACAATGCTATAAATGAAGCATAAAATAGGATAAATCTGCTCAATGGAGGCGATGGCAGTGACCAAGGCATTCAAATGGTTAGAGTCACAAGACTACACCCACGCATGTATACTGAGTGATTCGATGAGCAGGATAAAAAAAAGTGGAAGCGGTCTCTGTACGCATGCAATGGGTAGAGTCGTTGCAGAAATCCAAAATACGTAAGGTCACCTTTGTCTATGTCCCTGGACATGCGGGAGTACGGGGAAATGAAAGAGCGGACAGGTTGGCTAGCTGCGCTGTCGTTGAGTACGGGCAACCAATGGATCGGGCGGACATCATCAATGCCCTCCGAGATGTGGGAAGAGCATATGACTTCGACAAACACAGATCCAAGTCACTTCTTCAGATGATGGAAATGGGAGTTAAGTTGGGCACAGCCAGAAATGAGACACTTAGTGGCCGTGTAAGAAGACATATCAACCAACATAGAACTGGAGTCGTCAGTCGCTGGACACTGAAGGAATTGCTGAGGAGGGGATCTGAGCACCTATGGACATGTTCGGAGTGCAATGATGATGACCCGCAAATAATTCAATAACTCAATCTGCACAATATAAAAGGAGACAAGACAAGTCTACGCAATATGTTGTGTGTGTAACACACGAGACTCTGGTCTACACGAAATATATGGTGTGTGTAACATATGAGACTGGTCTACACAATATATTTGTTACTGGTACTATTAATGTTTTACTCACTTATATTAACGTTTAATACTGACACATTGGAGCTGTCCATGACCGTTGTTGGAATTGCTTGACGTAAGTTATTTACATGTTACTCATTAATGTGAACTGCTGCGCCAAGTCAGCAGCACTTTTATCTCTTTAGGGCATGTGCACCGTGGTTTGTTCGTCGTAGGCTGCATTCACTAGAGTAATCAGGAATCTAAAGGGGGCAGACATTGACGTGTGTGCTACGTCATCGTAATGGCTCATCGTATATCCCTAGACCGGCCATACGCTAATCTTACGGTCTGTTGTTAGATGTGCGACGAGGATAATCTGACGACTAACTGCGTGTTTATATGTTCGGAATTGGAGTAAAAAAAGATGGCCTAACATCATCACGTGCTATACGTTTTTAAAAGATATGATGATCATCATTTTCAGGAGGATGTGAACTTCCTATCAATATGGTGGATAGGCGGCGGGAACCATTGAAGGCTATGTATGAAAAGTGGTCCTTGTTACAGTTTCCACATATTCCAAGTCCGGCTGATTGCAGTAGCTACTGAGTTAAGTGCTCTGTGCACACCTTGAGCTGTGTGTTTCATCCGTTTTGATCATGTTTCGATATTCCAATTGTTTACGATGAATGATGATATCGTATGACAAGGAACAGTTGACTGTGTTCACTTTCTGTGCGGTTTCGCCTTATGTCTTTTGGCGTGTGCTGAGACTGCTACGATGGGGACTACAGTTAACTTTCTTTGTTTGGGACATGAGATATTAATTCGGATGATTACGCTGGCACGGGCGGTTGAACAATTATGGATTTTAATTCATTTGCAGTGATACCGGGGCGTTCTTTAACCAAAGAACCAAAGAACTGACACATTTTAAAGTTTGTTACTGACACATATTAAAGTTTGTTACTGACACATATTGAAGTTTGTTACTGACACATATTAAAGTTTGCTACTGACACATATTAAAGTTTGTTACTGACACATATTAAAGTTTGCTACTGACACATATTAAAGTTTGTTACTGACACATATTAAAGTTTGTTATTGACATATTAAAGTTTGTTATTGACATATTAAAGTTTTTTGCTGACATATTAAAGTTTGTTATTGACATATTAAAGTTTGTTATTGACACATATTAAAGTTTGTTATTGACACATATTAAAGTTTGTTATTGACATATTAAAGTTTGTTATTGACACATATTAAAGTTTGTTATTGACATATTAAAGTTTGTTATTGACATATTAAAGTTTGTTATTGACACATATTAAAGTTTGTTATTGACATATTAAAGTTTGTTATTGACATATTAAAGTTTGTTATTGACATATTAAAGTTTGTTATTGACATATTAAAGTTTGTTATTGACATATTAAGCTTTGTTACTGAAATATTAAAGTTTGTTATTGACACATATAAAAGTTTGTTACTGTCACATACTAAAGTTTGTTATTGACATATTAAAGTTTGTTACTAACACATATTACAGTTTGTTATTGACATATTAAAGTTTGTTATTGATATATTTTAGTTTTTTACTGACACATATTAAAGTTTGTTATTGACATATTAAAGTTTGTTATTGACATAATAAAGTTTGTTATTGACATATTAAAGTTTGTTACTGACACATATTAAAGTTTGTTATTGACATATTAAAGTTTGTTATTGACATATTAAAGTTTGTTATTGACACATACTTAAGTTTGTTATTGACATATTACAGTTTGTTATTGACACATATTAAAGTTTGTTATTGACATATTAAAGTTTGTTATTGACACATATTAAAGTTTGTTATTGACATATTATAGTTTGTTACTGACACATAATAAAGTTTGTTATTGACATATTACAGTTTGTTACTGACACATATTAAAATTTGTTATTGACATATTAAAGTTTGTTATTGACACATATTAAAGTTTGTTATTGACATATTAAAGTTTGTTACTGACATATTAAAGTTTGTTATTAACATATTAAAGTTTGTTATTGACACATATTAAAGTTTGTTATTGACATATTACAGTTTGTTATTCACACATATTAAAGTTTGTTATTGACACATATTAAAGTTTGTTATTGACACATATTAAACTTTGTTATTGACATATTAAAGTTTGTTATTGACACATATTAAAGTTTGTTATTGACATATTAATGTTTGTTATTAACATATTAAAGTTTGTTATTGACATATTAAAACTTGTTATTAACATATTAAAGTTTGTTATTGACATATTAAAGTTTGTTATTGACACATATTAAAGTTTGTTATTGACATATTAATGTTTGTTATTAACATATTAAAGTTTGTTATTGACATATTAAAGTTTGTTATTAACATATTAAAGATTGTTATTGACATATTAAAGTTTGTTACTGACAAATTAAAGTTTGTTATTGACATATTAAATTTTGTTATTGATACATATTAAAGTTTGTTATTGATATATTACAGTTTGTTATTGACACATATTAAAGTTTGTTATTGACACATATTAAAGTTTGTTACTAACACATATTAAAGTTTGTTATTGACACATATTAAAGTTTGTTATTGACACATATTAAAGTTTGTTATTGACACATATTAAAGTTTGTTAATGACACATATTAAAGTTTGTTATTGACATATTAAAGTTTGTTATTGACATATTAAAGTTTATTATTGACACATATTAAAGTTTGTTATTGACATATTAAAGTTTGTTATTAACATATTAAAGTTTGTTATTGACATATTAAAGTTTGTTATTAACATATTAAAGTTTGTTATTGAAACATATTAAAGTTTGTTATTGACACATATTAAAGTTTGTTATTGACACATATTAAAGTTTGTTATTGACACATATTAAAGTTTGTTATTGACATATTAAAGTTTGTTATTGACATATTAAAGTTTGTTATTGACACATTAAAGTTTGTTATTGACATATTAAAGTTTTTTATTGACACATTAAAGTTTGTTTTTGGCACATTTAAGTTTGTTATTGACACATTAAAGTTTGTTATTGACACATTAAAGTTTGTTATTGACATATTAAAGTTTTTTGCTGACATATTAAAGTTTGTTATTGACACATTAAAGTTTGTTATTGACATATTAAAGTTTGTTATTGATATATTAAAGTTTGTTATTGACACATTAAAGTTTGTTATTTACATATTAAAGTTTGTTATTGACATATTACAGTTTGTTATTGACATATTAAAGTTTGTTATTGACATATTAAAGTTTGTTTTTGACATATTAAAGTTTTTTGCTGACATATTAAATTTTGTTATTGACACATTAAAGTTTGTTATTTACATATTAAAGTTTGTTATTGACATATTAAAGTTTGTTATTGACACATTAAAGTTTGTTATTTACATATTAAAGTTTGTTATTGACATATTACAGTTTGTTATTGACACATATTAAAGTTTGTTACTGACACATATTAAAGTTTGTTATTGACATATTAAAGTTTGTTATTGACATATTAAAGTTTGTTATTGACACATTAAAGTTTGTTATTGACATATTAAAGTTTGTTACTGACATATTAAAGTTTGTTATTGACACATTAAAGTTTGTTTTTGACATATTAAAGTTTGTTATTGACATATTAAAGTTTGTTATTGACATATTAAAGTTTGTTATTGACATATTACAATTTGTTATTGACATATTAAAGTTTGTTACTGACACATATTAAAGTTTGTTATTGACATATTAAATGTTTTTATTGACACTTTAAAGTTTGTTATTGACATATTAATGTTTGTTAATGACATATTAAAGTTTGTTATTGACATATTAAAGTTTGTTATTGACACATATTAAAGTTTGTTATTGACATATTAAAGTTTGTTATTGACATATTAAAGTTTGTTATTGACATTTTAAAGTTTGTTATTGACATATTAAAGTTTGTTATTAACATATTAAAGTTTGTTATTGACGTATTAAAGTTTGTTAATGACATATTAAAGTTTGTTATTGACACTTATTAAAGTTTGTTATTGACACATATTAAAGTTTGTTATTGACATATTAAAGTTTGTTACTGACACATATTAAAATTTGTTATTGACGAATTAAAGTTTGCTATTGACATATTAAAGTTTGTTATTAACATATTAAAGTTTGTTTTTGACATATTAAAGTTTGTTAATGACATATTAAAGTTTGTTATTGACACATACTAAAGTTTGTTATTGACATATTAAAGTTTGTTATTGACATATTACAGTTTGTTATTGACATATTAAAGTTTGTTATTGACATACTAAAGTTTGTTATTGACATATTAAAGTTTGTTTTTGATATAATTAAGTTTGTTAATGACATATTAAAGTTTGTTATTGACACATTAAAGTTTGTTATTGACATATTAAAGTTTGTTATTGACATATTAAAGTTTGTTATTTACATATTAAAGTTTGTTATTGACACATTACAGTTTGTTATTGACACATATTAAAGTTTGTTATTGACACATATTAAAGTTTGTTATTGACATTAAAGTTTGTTAATGACATATTAAAGTTTGTTATTGACACATATTAAAGTTTGTTATTGACATATTAAAGTTTGTTATTGACGTATTAAAGTTTGTTAATGACATATTAAAGTTTGTTATTGACATATTAAAGTTTGTTAATGACATATTAAAGTTTGTTATTGACACATACTAACGTTTGTTATTGACATATTAAAGTTTGTTACTGACATATTAAAGTTGGTTATTGACATATTAAAGTTTGTTATTGACACATTAAAGTTTATTATTGACTCATTAAAGTTTGTTATTGACACATTAAAGTTTGTTATTTACATATTAAAGTTTGTTATTGACACATTACAGTTTGTTATTGACACATATTAAAGTTTGTTACTGACACATATTAAAGTTTGTTATTGACATATTAAAGTTTGTTATTGACATATTAAAGTTTGTTATTGACACATTAAAATTTGTTATTAACATATTAAAGTTTGTTATTGACATATTAATGTTTGTTATTGACATATTAAAGTTTGTTATTGACATATTACAGTTTGTTATTGACACATAAAAACGTTTGTTATTGACATATTAAAGTTTGTTATTGACATATTAAAGTTTGTTATTGACATATTAAAGTTTGTTATTGACATTTTAAAGTTTGTTATTGACATATTAAAGTTTGTTATTAACATATTAAAGTTTGCTATTGACATATTAAAGTTTGTTATTAACATATTAAAGTTTGTTTTTGACATATTAAAGTTTGTTATTGACACATATTAAAGTTTGTTATTGACACATATTAAAGTTTGTTATTGACACTTATTAAAGTTTGTTATTGACACATATTATAGTTTGTTATTGACATATTACAGTTTGTTATTGACATATTAAAGTTTGTTACTGACACATATTAAAGTTTGTTATTGACATATTAAAGTTTGTTATTGACGAATTAAAGTTTGCTATTGACATATTAAAGTTTGTTATTGACATATTAAAGTTTGTTATTGATATATTACAGTTTGTTATTGACATATTAAAGTTTGTTATTGACATATTACAGTTTGTTATTGACATATTACAGTTTGTTATTGACATATTAAAGTTTGTTATTGACTTATTAAAGTTTGTTTTTGACATATTAAAGTTTGATATTGACATATTAAAGTTTGTTATTGACACATATTAAAGTTTGTTATTGACATATTAAAGTTTGTTATTGACAATTATTAAAGTTTGTTATTGACACATATTAAAGTTTGTTATTGACATATTAAAGTTTGTTATTAACATATTAAAGTTTGCTATTGACATATTAAAGTTTGTTTTTGACATATTAAAGTTTGTTATTGACACATATTAAAGTTTGTTATTGACACATATTAAAGTTTGTTATTGACACTTATTAAAGTTTGTTATTGACACATATTAAAGTTTGTTATTGACATATTACAGTTTGTTATTGACATATTAAAGTTTGTTACTGACACATATTAAAGTTTGTTATTGACATATTAAAGTTTGTTATTGACGAACTAAAGTTTGCTATTGACATATTAAGGTTTGTTATTGACATATTAAAGTTTGTTATTGATATATTACAGTTTGTTATTGACATATTAAAGTTTGTTATTGACATATTACAGTTTGTTATTGACATATTACAGTTTGTTATTGACATATTAAAGTTTGTTATTGACACATATTAAAGTTTGTTATTGACATATTAAAGTTTGTTATTGACACATATTAAAGTTTGTTATTGACATATTACAGTTTGTTACTAACACATATTAAAGTTTGTTATTGACATATTACAGTTTGTTACTAACACATATAAAAGTTTGTTATTGACATATTAAAGTTTGTTACTGACACATATTAAAGTTTGTTATTGACACATATTAAAGTTTGTTACTGACACATATTAAAGTTTGTTATTGACATATTAAAGTTTGTTATTGACACATATTAAAGTTTGTTATTGACACATATTAAAGTTTGTTATTGACACATATTAAAGTTTGTTATTGACATATTAAAGTTTGTTATTGACACATATTAAAGTTTGTTATTGACATATTAAAGTTTGTTATTGACATATTAAAGTTTGTTATTGACATATTAAAGTTTGTTTTTGACATATTAAAGTTTGTTATTGACATTATAAAGTTTGTTATTGACACATATTAAAGTTTGTTATTGACACATATTAAAGTTTGTTATTGACATATCAATGTTTGTTATTGACACATATTAAAGTTTGTTACTGACACATATTAAAGTTTGTTACTGACACATATTAAAGTTTGTTATTGACATATTACAGTTTGTTATTGACATTAAAGTTTGTTATTGACACATACTAAAGTTTGTTATTGACATATTAAAGTTTGTTACTGACATATTAAAGTTGGTTATTGACATATTAAAGTTTGTTATTGACACATTAAAGTTTATTATTGACTCATTAAAGTTTGTTATTGACACATTAAAGTTTGTTATTTACATATTAATGTTTGTTATTGACACATTACAGTTTGTTATTGACACATATTAAAGTTTGTTACTGACACATATTAAAGTTTGTTATTGACATATTAAAGTTTGTTATTGACATATTAAAGTTTGTTATTGACACATT
This sequence comes from Megaustenia siamemsis, assembly GCA_032433765.1. Lineage (NCBI taxonomy): Eukaryota > Metazoa > Mollusca > Gastropoda > Stylommatophora > Ariophantidae > Megaustenia > Megaustenia siamemsis. Next base: position 35,736,241 of record JAVIAB010000025.1, on the reverse strand, counting down.
AAAATTTGTTATTAACATATTAAAGTTTGTTTTTGACATATTAAAGTTTGTTATTGACATATTAAAGTTTGTTAATGACATATTACAGTTTGTTATTGACACATAATAAAGTTTGTTATTGACATATTAAAGTTTGTTATTGACATATTAAAGTTTGTTATTGACATATTAAAGTTTGTTATTGACATTTTAAAGTTTGTTATTGACATATTAAAGTTTGTTATTAACATATTAAAGTTTGCTATTGACATATTAAAGATTGTTATTAACATATTAAAGTTTGTTTTTGACATATTAAAGTTTGTTATTGACACATATTAAAGTTTGTTATTGACACATATTAAAGTTTGTTATTGACACTTATTAAAGTTTGTTATTGACACATATTAAAGTTTGTTATTGACATATTACAGTTTGTTATTGACATATTAAAGTTTGTTACTGACACATATTAAAGTTTGTTATTGACATATTAAAGTTTGTTATTGACATATTAAAGTTTGTTATTGACACATTAAAGTTTGTTATTGACATATTAAAGTTTGTTACTGACATATTAAAGTTTGTTATTGACACATTAAAGTTTGTTTTTGACATATTAAAGTTTGTTATTGACATATTAAAGTTTGTTATTGACATATTAAAGTTTGTTATTGACATATTACAATTTGTTATTGACATATTAAAGTTTGTTACTGACACATATTAAAGTTTGTTATTGACATATTAAATGTTTTTATTGACACATTAAAGTTTGTTATTGACATATTAATGTTTGTTAATGACATATTAAAGTTTGTTATTGACATATTAAAGTTTGTTATTGACACATATTAAAGTTTGTTATTGACATATTAAAGTTTGTTATTGACATATTAAAGTTTGTTATTGACATTTTAAAGTTTGTTATTGACATATTAAAGTTTGTTATTAACATATTAAAGTTTGTTATTGACGTATTAAAGTTTGTTAATGACATATTAAAGTTTGTTATTGACACATATTAAAGTTTGTTATTGACACATATTAAAGTTTGTTATTGACATATTAAAGTTTGTTACTGACACATATTAAAATTTGTTATTGACGAATTAAAGTTTGCTATTGACATATTAAAGTTTGTTATTAACATATTAAAGTTTGTTATTGACATATTAAAGTTTGTTAATGACATATTAAAGTTTGTTATTGACACATACTAAAGTTTGTTATTGACATATTAAAGTTTGTTATTGACATATTAAAGTTTGTTATTGACATGTTAAAGTTTGTTATTGACATACTAAAGTTTGTTATTGACATATTAAAGTTTGTTTTTGATATAATTAAGTTTGTTAATGACATATTAAAGTTTGTTATTGACACATTAAAGTTTGTTATTGACATATTAAAGTTTGTTATTGGCATATTAAAGTTTGTTATTTACATATTAAAGTTTGTTATTGACACATTACAGTTTGTTATTGACACATATTAAAGTTTGTTATTGACACATATTAAAGTTTGTTATTGACATTAAAGTTTGTTAATGACATATTAAAGTTTGTTATTGACACATATTAAAGTTTGTTATTGACATATTAAAGTTTGTTATTGACGTATTAAAGTTTGTTAATGACATATTAAAGTTTGTTATTGACATATTAAAGTTTGTTAATGACATATTAAAGTTTGTTATTGACACATACTAACGTTTGTTATTGACATATTAAAGTTTGTTACTGACATATTAAAGTTGGTTATTGACATATTAAAGTTTGTTATTGACACATTAAAGTTTATTATTGACTCATTAAAGTTTGTTATTGACACATTAAAGTTTGTTATTAACATATTAAAGTTTGTTATTGACACATTACAGTTTGTTATTGACACATATTAAAGTTTGTTACTGACACATATTAAAGTTTGTTATTGACATATTAAAGTTTGTTATTGACATATTAAAGTTTGTTATTGACACATTAAAATTTGTTATTAACATATTAAAGTTTGTTATTGACATATTAAAGTTTGTTATTGACATATTAAAGTTTGTTATTGACATATTACAGTTTGTTATTGACACATAAAAAAGTTTGTTATTGACATATTAAAGTTTGTTATTGACATATTAAAGTTTGTTATTGTCATATTAAAGTTTGTTATTGACATTTTGAAGTTTGTTATTGACATATTAAAGTTTGTTATTGACATATTAAAGTTTGTTATTGACATATTAAAGTTTGTTTTTGACATATTAAAGTTTGTTATTGACACATATTAAAGTTTGTTATTGACACATATTAAAGTTTGTTATTGACACTTATTAAAGTTTGTTATTGACACATATTAAAGTTTGTTATTGACATATTACAGTTTGTTATTGACATATTAAAGTTTGTTACTGACACATATTAAAGTTTGTTATTGACATATTAAAGTTTGTTATTGACGAATTAAAGTTTGCTATTGACATATTAAAGTTTGTTATTGACATATTAAAGTTTGTTATTGATATATTACAGTTTGTTATTGACATATTAAAGTTTGTTATTGACATATTAAAGTTTGTTATTGACATATTACAGTTTGTTATTGACATATTAAAGTTTGTTATTGACTTATTAAAGTTTGTTTTTGACATATTAAAGTTTGATATTGACATATTAAAGTTTGTTATTGACACATATTAAAGTTTGTTATTGACATATTAAAGTTTGTTATTGACAATTATTAAAGTTTGTTATTGACACATATTAAAGTTTGTTATTGACATATTAAAGTTTGTTATTAACATATTAAAGTTTGCTATTGACATATTAAAGTTTGTTATTAACACATTAAAGTTTGTTTTTGACATATTAAAGTTTGTTATTGACACATATTAAAGTTTGTTATTGACACATATTAAAGTTTGTTATTGACACTTATTAAAGTTTGTTATTGACACATATTAAAGTTTGTTATTGACATATTACAGTTTGTTATTGACATATTAAAGTTTGTTACTGACACATATTAAAGTTTGTTATTGACATATTAAAGTTTGTTATTGACGAACTAAAGTTTGCTATTGACATATTAAGGTTTGTTATTGACATATTAAAGTTTGTTATTGATATATTACAGTTTGTTATTGACATATTAAAGTTTGTTATTGACATATTACAGTTTGTTATTGACATATTACAGTTTGTTATTGACATATTAAAGTTTGTTATTGACTTATTAAAGTTTGTTATTGACATATTAAAGTTTGATATTGACATATTAACGTTTGTTATTGACACATATTAAAGTTTGTTATTGACAATTATTAAAGTTTGTTATTGACACATATTAAAGTTTGTTATTGACATATTAAAGTTTGTTATTGACACATATTAAAGTTTGTTATTGACATATTACAGTTTGTTACTAACACATATTAAAGTTTGTTATTGACATATTAAAGTTTGTTACTGACACATATTAAAGTTTGTTATTGACACATATTAAAGTTTGTTACTGACACATATTAAAGTTTGTTATTAACATATTAAAGTTTGTTATTGACACATATTAAAGTTTGTTATTGACACATATTAAAGTTTGTTATTGACACATATTAAAGTTTGTTATTGACATATTAAAGTTTGTTATTGACACATATTAAAGTTTGTTATTGACATATTAAAGTTTGTTATTGACATATTAAGGTTTGTTATTGACATATTAAAGTTTGTTTTTGACATATTAAAGTTTGTTATTGACATTATAAAGTTTGTTATGGACACATTAATGCTTGTTATTGACACATATTAAAGTTTGTTATTGACACTTATTAAAGTTTGTTATTGACATATTAAAGTTTGTTATTGACACATATTAAAGTTTGTTATTGACATGTTAAAGTTTGTTATTGACACACATTAAAGTTTGTTATTGGCACATTACAGTTTGTTATTGACACATATTAAAGTTTGTTATTGACACATATTAAAGTTTGTTATTGACATTTTAAAGTTTGTTATTGTAACATATTAAAGTTTGTTACTGACACATATTAAAGTTTGTTACTGACACATAATAAAGTTTGTTATTGACATATTAAAGTTTGTTATTGACACATATTAAAGTTTGTTATTGACACATATTAAAGTTTGTTATTGTCATATCAATGTTTGTTATTGACACATATTAAAGTTTGTTACTGACACATATTAAAGTTTGTTACTGACACATATTAAAGTTTGTTATTGACATATTAAAGTTTGTTATTGACATATTAAAGTTTGTTATTGACACATACTAAAGTTTGTTATTGACATATTAAAGTTTGTTACTGACATATTAAAGTTGGTTATTGACATATTAAAGTTTGTTATTGACACATTAAAGTTTATTATTGACATATTAAAGTTTGTTATTAACATATTAAAGTTTGCTATTGACATATTAAAGTTTGTTATTAACATATTAAAGTTTGTTTTTGACATATTAAAGTTTGTTATTGACACATATTAAAGTTTGTTATTGACACATATTAAAGTTTGTTATTGACACTTATTAAAGTTTGTTATTGACACATATTAAAGTTTGTTATTGACATATTACAGTTTGTTATTGACATATTAAAGTTTGTTACTGACACATATTAAAGTTTGTTATTGACATATTAAAGTTTGTTATTGACATATTAAAGTTTGTTATTGACACATTAAAGTTTGTTATTGACAAATTAAAGTTTGTTACTGACATATTAAAGTTTGTTATTGACACATTAAAGTTTGTTTTTGACATATTAAAGTTTGTTATTAACATATTAAAGTTTGTTATTGACGTATTAAAGTTTGTTAATGACATATTAAAGTTTGTTATTGACACATATTAAAGTTTGTTATTGACACATATTAAAGTTTGTTATTGACATATTAAAGTTTGTTACTGACACATATTAAAATTTGTTATTGACGAATTAAAGTTTGCTATTGACATATTAAAGTTTGTTATTAACATATTAAAGTTTGTTATTGACATATTAAAGTTTGTTAATGACATATTAAAGTTTGTTATTGACACATACTAAAGTTTGTTATTGACATATTAAAGTTTGTTATTGACATATTAAAGTTTGTTATTGACATGTTAAAGTTTGTTATTGACATACTAAAGTTTGTTACTGACACATATTAAAGTTTGTTATTGACATATTAAATGTTTTTATTGAGACATTAAAGTTTGTTATTGACATATTAATGTTTGTTAATGACATATTAAAGTTTGTTATTGACATATTAAAGTTTGTTATTGACACATATTAAAGTTTGTTATTGACATATTAAAGTTTGTTATTGACATATTAAAGTTTGTTATTGACATTTTAAAGTTTGTTATTGACATATTAAAGTTTGTTATTAACATATTAAAGTTTGTTATTGACGTATTAAAGTTTGTTAATGACATATTAAAGTTTGTTATTGACACATATTAAAGTTTGTTATTGACACATATTAAAGTTTGTTATTGACATATTAAAGTTTGTTACTGACACATATTAAAATTTGTTATTGACGAATTAAAGTTTGCTATTGACATATTAAAGTTTGTTATTAACATATTAAAGTTTGTTATTGACATATTAAAGTTTGTTAATGACATATTAAAGTTTGTTATTGACACATACTAAAGTTTGTTATTGACATATTAAAGTTTGTTATTGACATATTAAAGTTTGTTATTGACATGTTAAAGTTTGTTATTGACATACTAAAGTTTGTTATTGACATATTAAAGTTTGTTTTTGATATAATTAAGTTTGTTAATGACATATTAAAGTTTGTTATTGACACATTAAAGTTTGTTATTGACATATTAAAGTTTGTTATTGGCATATTAAAGTTTGTTATTTACATATTAAAGTTTGTTATTGACACATTACAGTTTGTTATTGACACATATTAAAGTTTGTTATTGACACATATTAAAGTTTGTTATTGACATTAAAGTTTGTTAATGACATATTAAAGTTTGTTATTGACACATATTAAAGTTTGTTATTGACATATTAAAGTTTGTTATTGACGTATTAAAGTTTGTTAATGACATATTAAAGTTTGTTATTGACATATTAAAGTTTGTTAATGACATATTAAAGTTTGTTATTGACACATACTAACGTTTGTTATTGACATATTAAAGTTTGTTACTGACATATTAAAGTTGGTTATTGACATATTAAAGTTTGTTATTGACACATTAAAGTTTATTATTGACTCATTAAAGTTTGTTATTGACACATTAAAGTTTGTTATTTACATATTAAAGTTTGTTATTGACACATTACAGTTTGTTATTGACACATATTAAAGTTTGTTACTGACACATATTAAAGTTTGTTATTGACATATTAAAGTTTGTTATTGACATATTAAAGTTTGTTATTGACACATTAAAATTTGTTATTAACATATTAAAGTTTGTTATTGACATATTAAAGTTTGTTATTGACATATTAAAGTTTGTTATTGACATATTACAGTTTGTTATTGACACATAAAAAAGTTTGTTATTGACATATTAAAGTTTGTTATTGACATATTAAAGTTTGTTATTGTCATATTAAAGTTTGTTATTGACATTTTGAAGTTTGTTATTGACATATTAAAGTTTGTTATTGACATATTAAAGTTTGTTATTGACATATTAAAGTTTGTTTTTGACATATTAAAGTTTGTTATTGACACATATTAAAGTTTGTTATTGACACATATTAAAGTTTGTTATTGACACTTATTAAAGTTTGTTATTGACACATATTAAAGTTTGTTATTGACATATTACAGTTTGTTATTGACATATTAAAGTTTGTTACTGACACATATTAAAGTTTGTTATTGACATATTAAAGTTCGTTATTGACGAATTAAAGTTTGCTATTGACATATTAAAGTTTGTTATCGACATATTAAAGTTTGTTATTGATATATTACAGTTTGTTATTGACATATTAAAGTTTGTTATTGACATATTACAGTTTGTTATTGACATATTACAGTTTGTTATTGACATATTAAAGTTTGTTATTGACTTATTAAAGTTTGTTTTTGACATATTAAAGTTTGATATTGACATATTAAAGTTTGTTATTGACACATATTAAAGTTTGTTATTGACATATTAAAGTTTGTTATTGACAATTATTAAAGTTTGTTATTGACACATATTAAAGTTTGTTATTGACATATTAAAGTTTGTTATTAACATATTAAAGTTTGCTATTGACATATTAAAGTTTGTTATTAACATATTAAAGTTTGTTTTTGACATATTAAAGTTTGTTATTGACACATATTAAAGTTTGTTATTGACACATATTAAAGTTTGTTATTGACACTTATTAAAGTTTGTTATTGACACATATTAAAGTTTGTTATTGACATATTACAGTTTGTTATTGACATATTAAAGTTTGTTACTGACACATATTAAAGTTTGTTATTGACATATTAAAGTTTGTTATTGACGAACTAAAGTTTGCTATTGACATATTAAGGTTTGTTATTGACATATTAAAGTTTGTTATTGATATATTACAGTTTGTTATTGACATATTAAAGTTTGTTATTGACATATTACAGTTTGTTATTGACATATTACAGTTTGTTATTGACATATTAAAGTTTGTTATTGACTTATTAAAGTTTGTTATTGACATATTAAAGTTTGATATTGACATATTAACGTTTGTTATTGACACATATTAAAGTTTGTTATTGACAATTATTACAGTTTGTTATTGACACATATTAAAGTTTGTTATTGACATATTAAAGTTTGTTATTGACACATATTAAAGTTTGTTATTGACATATTACAGTTTGTTACTAACACATATTAAAGTTTGTTATTGACATATTAAAGTTTGTTACTGACACATATTAAAGTTTGTTATTGACACATATTAAAGTTTGTTACTGACACATATTAAAGTTTGTTATTGACACATATTAAAGTTTGTTATTGACATATTAAAGTTTGTTATTGACACATATTAAAGTTTGTTATTGACATATTAAAGTTTGTTATTGACATATTAAGGTTTGTTATTGACATATTAAAGTTTGTTTTTGACATATTAAAGTTTGTTATTGACATTATAAAGTTTGTTATGGACACATTAATGCTTGTTATTGACACATATTAAAGTTTGTTATTGACACTTATTAAAGTTTGTTATTGACATATTAAAGTTTGTTATTGACACATATTAAAGTTTGTTATTGACATGTTAAAGTTTGTTATTGACACACATTAAAGTTTGTTATTGGCACATTACAGTTTGTTATTGACACATATTAAAGTTTGTTATTGACACATATTAAAGTTTGTTATTGACATTTTAAAGTTTGTTATTGTAACATATTAAAGTTTGTTACTGACACATATTAAAGTTTGTTACTGACACATAATAAAGTTTGTTATTGACATATTAAAGTTTGTTATTGACACATATTAAAGTTTGTTATTGACACATATTAAAGTTTGTTATTGTCATATCAATGTTTGTTATTGACACATATTAAAGTTTGTTACTGACACATATTAAAGTTTGTTACTGACACATATTAAAGTTTGTTATTGACATATTAAAGTTTGTTATTGACATATTAAAGTTTGTTATTGACACATACTAAAGTTTGTTATTGACATATTAAAGTTTGTTACTGACATATTAAAGTTGGTTATTGACATATTAAAGTTTGTTATTGACACATTAAAGTTTATTATTGACATATTAAAGTTTGTTATTAACATATTAAAGTTTGCTATTGACATATTAAAGTTTGTTATTAACATATTAAAGTTTGTTTTTGACATATTAAAGTTTGTTATTGACACATATTAAAGTTTGTTATTGACACATATTAAAGTTTGTTATTGACACTTATTAAAGTTTGTTATTGACACATATTAAAGTTTGTTACTGACACATATTAAAGTTTGTTATTGACATATTAAAGTTTGTTACTGACACATATTAAAGTTTGTTATTGACATATTAAAGTTTGTTATTGACATATTAAAGTTTGTTATTGACACATTAAAGTTTGTTATTGACAAATTAAAGTTTGTTACTGACATATTAAAGTTTGTTATTGACACATTAAAGTTTGTTTTTGACATATTAAAGTTTGTTATTGACATATTAAAGTTTGTTATTGACATATTAAAGTTTGTTATTGACATATTACAATTTGTTATTGACATATTAAAGTTTGTTACTGACACATATTAAAGTTTGTTATTGACATATTAAATGTTTTTATTGACACATTAAAGTTTGTTATTGACATATTAATGTTTGTTAATGACATATTAAAGTTTGTTATTGACATATTAAAGTTTGTTATTGACACATATTAAAGTTTGTTATTGACATATTAAAGTTTGTTATTGACATATTAAAGTTTGTTATTGACATTTTAAAGTTTGTTATTGACATATTAAAGTTTGTTATTAACATATTAAAGTTTGTTATTGACGTATTAAAGTTTGTTAATGACATATTAAAGTTTGTTATTGACACTTATTAAAGTTTGTTATTGACACATATTAAAGTTTGTTATTGACATATTAAAGTTTGTTACTGACACATATTAAAATTTGTTATTGACGAATTAAAGTTTGCTATTGACATATTAAAGTTTGTTATTAACATATTAAAGTTTGTTATTGACATATTAAAGTTTGTTAATGACATATTAAAGTTTGTTATTGACACATACTAAAGTTTGTTATTGACATATTAAAGTTTGTTATTGACATATTAAAGTTTGTTATTGACATATTAAAGTTTGTTATTGACATACTAAAGTTTGTTATTGACATATTAAAGTTTGTTTTTGATATAATTAAGTTTGTTAATGACATATTAAAGTTTGTTATTGACACATTAAAGTTTGTTATTGACATATTAAAGTTTGTTATTGACATATTAAAGTTTGTTATTTACATATTAAAGTTTGTTATTGACACATTACAGTTTGTTATTGACACATATTAAAGTTTGTTATTGACACATATTAAAGTTTGTTATTGAAATTAAAGTTTGTTAATGACATATTAAAGTTTGTTATTGACACATATTAAAGTTTGTTATTGACCTATTAAAGTTTGTTATTGACGTATTAAAGTTTGTTAATGACATATTAAAGTTTGTTATTGACATATTAAAGTTTGTTAATGACATATTAAAGTTTGTTATTGACACATACTAACGTTTGTTATTGACATATTAAAGTTTGTTACTGACATATTAAAGTTGGTTATTGACATATTAAAGTTTGTTATTGACACATTAAAGTTTATTATTGACTCATTAAAGTTTGTTATTGACACATTAAAGTTTGTTATTTACATATTAAAGTTTGTTATTGACACATTACAGTTTGTTATTGACACATATTAAAGTTTGTTACTGACACATATTAAAGTTTGTTATTGACATATTAAAGTTTGTTATTGACATATTAAAGTTTGTTATTGACACATTAAAATTTGTTATTAACATATTAAAGTTTGTTATTGACATATTAAAGTTTGTTATTGACATATTAAAGTTTGTTATTGACATATTACAGTTTGTTATTGACACATAAAAAAGTTTGTTATTGACATATTAAAGTTTGTTATTGACATATTAAAGTTTGTTATTGACATATTAAAGTTTGTTATTGACATTTTGAAGTTTGTTATTGACATATTAAAGTTTGTTATTGACATATTAAAGTTTGTTATTGACATATTAAAGTTTGTTTTTGACATATTAAAGTTTGTTATTGACACATATTAAAGTTTGTTATTGACACATATTAAAGTTTGTTATTGACACTTATTAAAGTTTGTTATTGACACATATTAAAGTTTGTTATTGACATATTACAGTTTGTTATTGACATATTAAAGTTTGTTACTGACACATATTAAAGTTTGTTATTGACATATTAAAGTTTGTTATTGACGAATTAAAGTTTGCTATTGACATATTAAAGTTTGTTATTGACATATTAAAGTTTGTTATTGATATATTACAGTTTGTTATTGACATATTAAAGTTTGTTATTGACATATTACAGTTTGTTATTGACATATTACAGTTTGTTATTGACATATTAAAGTTTGTTATTGACTTATTAAAGTTTGTTTTTGACATATTAAAGTTTGATATTGACAAATTAAAGTTTGTTATTGACACATATTAAAGTTTGTTATTGACATATTAAAGTTTGTTATTGACAATTATTAAAGTTTGTTATTGACACATATTAAAGTTTGTTATTGACATATTAAAGTTTGTTATTAACATATTAAAGTTTGCTATTGACATATTAAAGTTTGTTATTAACATATTAAAGTTTGTTTTTGACATATTAAAGTTTGTTATTGACACATATTAAAGTTTGTTATTGACACATATTAAAGTTTGTTATTGACACTTATTAAAGTTTGTTATTGACACATATTAAAGTTTGTTATTGACATATTACAGTTTGTTATTGACATATTAAAGTTTGTTACTGACACATATTAAAGTTTGTTATTGACATATTAAAGTTTGTTATTGACGAACTAAAGTTTGCTATTGACATATTAAAGTTTGTTATTGACATATTAAAGTTTGTTATTGATATATTACAGTTTGTTATTGACATATTAAAGTTTGTTATTGACATATTACAGTTTGTTATTGACATATTACAGTTTGTTATTGACATATTAAAGTTTGTTATTGACTTATTAAAGTTTGTTATTGACATATTAAAGTTTGATATTGACATATTAACGTTTGTTATTGACACATATTAAAGTTTGTTATTGACAATTATTAAAGTTTGTTATTGACACATATTAAAGTTTGTTATTGACATATTAAAGTTTGTTATTGACACATATTAAAGTTTGTTATTGACATATTACAGTTTGTTACTAACACATATTAAAGTTTGTTATTGACATATTAAAGTTTGTTACTGACACATATTAAAGTTTGTTATTGACACATATTAAAGTTTGTTACTGACACATATTAAAGTTTGTTATTGACATATTAAAGTTTGTTATTGACACATATTAAAGTTTGTTATTGACACATATTAAAGTTTGTTATTGACACATATTAAAGTTTGTTATTGACATATTAAAGTTTGTTATTGACACATATTAAAGTTTGTTATTGACATATTAAAGTTTGTTATTGACATATTAAAGTTTGTTATTGACATATTAAAGTTTGTTTTTGACATATTAAAGTTTGTTATTGACATTATAAAGTTTGTTATGGACACATTAATGCTTGTTATTGACACATATTAAAGTTTGTTATTGACACTTATTAAAGTTTGTTATTGACATATTAAAGTTTGTTATTGACACATATTAAAGTTTGTTATTGACATGTTAAAGTTTGTTATTGACACACATTAAAGTTTGTTATTGGCACATTACAGTTTGTTATTGACACATATTAAAGTTTGTTATTGACACATATTAAAGTTTGTTATTGACATTTTAAAGTTTGTTATTGTAACATATTAAAGTTTGTTACTGACACATATTAAAGTTTTTTACTGACACATAATAAAGTTTGTTATTGACATATTAAAGTTTGTTATTGACACATATTAAAGTTTGTTATTGACTCATATTAAAGTTTGTTATTGACATATCAATGTTTGTTATTGACACATATTAAAGTTTGTTACTGACACATATTAAAGTTTGTTACTGACACATATTAAAGTTTGTTATTGACATATTAAAGTTTGTTATTGACATATTAAAGTTTGTTATTGACAAATACTAAAGTTTGTTATTGACATATTAAAGTTTGTTACTGACATATTAAAGTTGGTTATTGACATATTAAAGTTTGTTATTGACACATTAAAGTTTATTATTGACTCATTAAAGTTTGTTATTGACACATTAAAGTTTGTTATTTACATATTAAAGTTTGTTATTGACACATTACAGTTTGTTATTGACACATATTAAAGTTTGTTACTGACACATATTAAAGTTTGTTATTGACATATTAAAGTTTGTTATTGACATATTAAAGTTTGTTATTGACACATTAAAGTTTGTTATTAACATATTAAAGTTTGTTATTGACATATTAAAGTTTGTTATTGACATATTAAAGTTTGTTAATGACATATTACAGTTTGTTATTGACACATATTAAAGTTTGTTATTGACATATTAAAGTTTGTTATTGACATATTAAAGTTTGTTATTGACATATTAAAGTTTGTTATTGACATTTTAAAGTTTGTTATTGACATATTAAAGTTTGTTATTAACATATTAAAGTTTGCTATTGACATATTAAAGTTTGTTATTAACATATTAAAGTTTGTTTTTGACATATTAAAGTTTGTTATTGACACATATTAAAGTTTGTTATTGACACATATTAAAGTTTGTTATTGACACTTATTAAAGTTTGTTATTGACACATATTAAAGTTTGTTATTGACATATTACAGTTTGTTATTGACATATTAAAGTTTGTTACTGACACATATTAAAGTTTGTTATTGACATATTAAAGTTTGTTATTGACGAATTAAAGTTTGCTATTGACATATTAAAGTTTGTTATTGACATATTAAAGTTTGTTATTGATATATTACAGTTTGTTATTGACATATTAAAGTTTGTTATTGACATATTACAGTTTGTTATTGACATATTACAGTTTGTTATTGACATATTAAAGTTTGTTATTGACTTATTAAAGTTTGTTTTTGACATATTAAAGTTTGATATTGACATATTAACGTTTGTTATTGACACATATTAAAGTTTGTTATTGACATATTAAAGTTTGTTATTGACAATTATTAAAGTTTGTTATTGACACATATTAAAGTTTGTTTGTTATTGACATATTAAAGTTTGTTATTAACATATTAAAGTTTGTTTGACTATTGACATATTAAAGTTATTGTTAAATTATTGACATATTAAAGTTTGTTTGTTTTTGACATATTACAGTTTGTTATTGACATATTAAAGTTTGTTACTGACACATATTAAAGTTTGTTATTGACATATTAAAGTTTGTTATTGACGAACTAAAGTTTGCTATTGACATATTAAGGTTTGTTATTGACATATTAAAGTTTGTTATTGATATATTAAAGTTTGTTATTGACATATTAAAGTTTGTTATTGACATATTACAGTGTGTTATTGACATATTACAGTTTGTTATCGACATATTAAAGTTTGTTATTGACTTATTAAAGTTTGTTATTGACATATTAAAGTTTGATATTGACATATTAACGTTTGTTATTGACACATATTAAAGTTTGTTATTGACATATTAAAGTTTGTTATTGACAATTATTAAAGTTTGTTATTGATACATATTAAAGTTTGTTATTGACATATTAAAGTTTGTTATTGACACATATTAAAGTTTGTTATTGACATATTACAGTTTGTTACTAACACATATTAAAGTTTGTTATTGACATATTAAAGTTTGTTACTGACACATATTAAAGTTTGTTATTGACACATATTAAAGTTTGTTACTGACACATATTAAAGTTTGTTATTGACATATTAAAGTTTGTTATTGACACATATTAAAGTTTGTTATTGACACATATTAAAGTTTGTTATTGACACATATTAAAGTTTGTTATTGACATATTAAAGTTTGTTATTGACACATATTAAAGTTTGTTATTGACATATTAAAGTTTGTTATTGACATATTAAAGTTTGTTATTGACATATTAAAGTTTGTTTTTGACATATTAAAGTTGTTATTGACATTATAAAGTTTGTTATTGACACATTAATGCTTGTTATTGACACATATTAAAGTTTGTTATTGACACATATTAAAGTTTGTTATTGACATATTAAAGTTTGTTATTGACACATATTAAAGTTTGTTATTGACATGTTAAAGTTTGTTATTGACACACATTAAAGTTTGTTATTGGCACATTACAGTTTGTTATTGACACATATTAAAGTTTGTTATTGACACATATTAAAGTTTGTTATTGACATTTTAAAGTTTGTTATTGTAACATATTAAAGTTTGTTACTGACACATATTAAAGTTTGTTATTGACATATTAAAGTTTGTTATTGACACATATTAAAGTTTGTTATTGACACATATTAAAGTTTGTTATTGACATATCAATGTTTGTTATTGACACATATTAAAGTTTGTTACTGACACATATTAAAGTTTGTTACTGACACATATTAAAGTTTGTTATTGACACATATTAAAGTTTGTTATTGACACATATTAAAGTTTGTTATTGACCTATTGTTAATGTCCTTTGCAGAACGTTGTTCTCATCATGCACTGCATATTTAAACGAATGTGTGTCTCTAGCCAGACCTTCAACTTTCTGTGACGTCATGTTCAATATCTCATTGATGTTTAGGAACCACCGTCTTTGCCTTGATCCTACACTATCTCACCGTCCTAAATCATGCATTCCATTATAGTACTTTCCAGCTCATTGTGTCGTCTGCCCATTAATATTTGAGTTTCCTCTGTCAGTTTATTAGTCAGTTCACTCAACGTTTACGTCTTGTAACATTATTTCATTTTCTTTATTATCTTTAAGTTATCTCACAGTTATTTTAATGATTTTTTTCTGTAGCATTTTGTTTCCAGTGAACACATTTTCTTAATTTTTTGCAAAGTTGTCCTTGACTGTCAACTATATGTTACTGTTGGGAAGATAATAAGTGAAGTCTCTCTCTCTCTCTGCGATCAGGACTCAATGAGAGTAGGATTCCAGACACCCACATGAAGTCAGCTATCAGGTTAAGTGTGTTGATCGCTCCCACAGACGGAACATCACATTTAGAGTCTGCCAGATTCACTCTGATTGAACACCCGTTAAAAAACGTTGCGCTGTGTTCTGCGCCAGTGGCCCAGTGCATCCGATTTCAGCCAGAATTTTATTAAGGTTTGCTTTCCTTAGCCTTTGATTGTCCCCTATCTTCCTGCAAGGCAGCAGATTGTCTTTTCTGTAGGGGGATTCTGCCCTTAGATGGTCGGCCCTCCCAGGTTTACGAGCACCATCTGCCCGAGTCTGAGAACCTGCCTGATTTTTGGGGTAATGTGGTCGATATTATGCCCATGCCGCTTTACTTTCCCATAAAATAATTCGGTACCCATTTAAGGCTGGGTGAACCCGGAAGCCGTCAGTTGGGATCGAACCCTAACTCTTGTCCTTCGTAGTCTAGTTCACTAACCACTGAGCAATCGCGGCTGTTGGGGAGATAATGCTATCAATATTTACTTTCGTTTGCTTGGAAATGTGTCACGTGCTCTTCCTGTTATTTATTTCATCCATTGCTATTTCTAGTCTCCTTTCGACATCTGCATCGTTGGTTACCACAGTTATTCTTTAATTATTCATCATCATCATCGCGTGCCTTCTCCGCAACGAAGGTTGGCTACCACAGTTATTCTTTAATTATTCATCATCGTCATCGCGTGCCTTCTACGCAACGAAGGTTGGCTACCACAGTTATTCTTTAATTATTCATCATCATCATCGCGTGCCTTCTCCGCAACGAAGGTTGGTTACCACAGTTATTCTTTAATTATTCATCATCATCATCGCGTGCCTTCTCCGCAACGAAGGTTGGTTACCACAGTTATTCTTTAATTATTCATCATCATCATCGCGTGCCTTCTCCGCAACGAAGGTTGGTTACCACAGTTATTCTCTAATTATTCATCATCATCATCGCGTGCCTTCTCCGCAACGAAGGTTGGCTACCACAGTTATTCTTTAATTATTCATCATCATCATCGCGTGCCTTCTCCGCAACGAAGGTTGGCTACCACAGTTATTCTCTAATTATTCATCATCATCATCGCGTGCCTTCTCCGCAACGAAGGTTGGCTACCACAGTTATTCTCTAATTATTCATCATCATCATCGCGTGCCTTCTCCGCAACGAAGGTTGGCTACCACAGTTATTCTCTAATTATTCATCATCATCATCGCGTGCCTTCTCCGCAACGAAGGTTGGCTACCACAGTTATTCTCTAATTATTCATCATCATCATCGCGTGCCTTCTCCGCAACGAAGGTTGGCTACCACAGTTATTCTCTAATTATTCATCATCATCATCGCGTGCCTTCTCCGCAACGAAGGTTGGCTACCATGGATCGCCATTCTACTCTGTTTCTTGCTTTGATGGTGCAGGCTGTCATAGATTGACTTGTCCATCTTTTGATGTTACTCATCCATGTTAGTCTTGGTCTGCCTCTGCATCTTTTACTTTGTATTTTTCCTTCCAATATTACTTTTAGTAGGCTGCTGTGTCTTTTAACATGCCCCAAATATCTCATTTGTCTTGTTTACATTGTATTTAGTAGTTCTCTTTTTATTTTCAGTTGTTTTAAAACTTCATCGTTTGTTATCTTTTGTTTCCATCCAATTATACCTATTGTTCTATAAATCCCCACTTCAAAGGCTTCAATTTTCTGTTGTGTTTTCTTGTCTAATGTCCATGTTTCTGCACCATACAGGAATATTGAGAAGACGTAACATTTTGCCATTCTTAGTTTCAGCCCTGCTGATATTTGTTTTGTTGTTAGTATATTTTTCATGGCATTAAAATTACTTTTTGCCATAGCTATTCTTTTGTTTATTTCAGTTTCGCTTTTTCCATCATTGGTTATAGTATGTCCCAGGTAGTTGTAGCTCTGGACTGTCTCCAGATGTATTCCCTCAAATGTGATATTTTATTGTAGGTTTCTAATTATTACCATTTTACTTCTACAGTCTTGATGATGATTTTGGGTTAACTTTTAACTTAGTCAGTGGACATTATCTTAGCTCTATGTTTATTTCCAGACTATAAACTATATAAACAATTTGTTATTGACACATTAAATATAAATAACAAATTGTGTCATCCAATATGTCATTGTTTTTATAGTTTATAGAAATAAAAAGCAGAATGGCTCAGGCCAAAATAGCATCAATAGTAGACAAAAAAGGAATTGAAGTCAACGGTCACAACATAAATAATTTGCGATATGCCAATGACACAGTCTTAATAGCAGAGACAGAGAATGAACTACACGAAATGATAGACATAACAGTAAAAGAAAGCAATAAGAAAGGTCTCAGTCTGAATAGTAAGAAAACAGAAGTAATGGTTATATCGAAGAAACAATCATCACCATCATGCAGCATAAAAATAAACAAATAAATGTCAATAGAAGTGAGAAAGAGAGATCATCAGTGCTATATAGAACCAATTGTGACCTATGGAAGCGAATCATGGACAGTAGACAAACAAATGAAAAGATGGTTAGATGCCACAGAGATGGGATTTCTCAGAAGAATGTTGAAAGTTCCCTGGACAGATAAAAAGACCAACGAGGAAGTTCTCAAAGAGGCCAACACAAAAAGGGAAGTCCTAAAAAAGAAGCAATCAACATTTTTCAAGAACATCATGAGAAGAGGAAAGTTGGAATACTTGGTTACAACTGGCAAAATAAAAGGAAAGAGAGATCGCAGACGACAAAGAGAGAAAATACTGGATAGCTTGGTGTCATGGCATGGAAAACAGTCAACAACAGAACTAATACGATGCACTGTGAATAGAAGATTGTGGAGGGACATGATCGTCTACGCCAAAAACTAAGAATAGCAAAATGTTACATCTTCTCAATATTCCTGTATGGTGCAGAAACATGGACATTAGACAAGAAAACAGAACAGAAAATTGAAGCCTTTGAAATGTGGATTTATAGAGAATAGGTAGAATTTGATGGAAAGAAAAGAAAACAAACGTGGAAGTTTTAAAACAACTAAAAATGAAAAAAAGAACTACTAATCACAAATAGAGCAAGACAAATAAAACTTGTTGGTCATGTTAAAAGACACAACAGTCTAATAAAAGTAATACTAGAAGGAAAAATACAAGGTAAAAGAGGCAGAGGCAGACCAAGACTAACATGAACGAGTAACATCAAAAGATGGACAAGTCAGCCTATGACAATCTGCACCATCAAAGCAAGAGACAGAGTGGAATGGCGCGCCATGGTAGCCAACCTTCGATGCGGAGATGACACTCAATGATGATGATAGATTGCTATAATAACTTAATGTATCATTGAGATTGAGTTATTTGCGGGTCATCATCATTGCACTCTGAATATGTCCATAAGTGCTCAGATCCCCTCCTCAGCAAGTCCTGCATGTGTACGTGTATTAAATGCATTATAGATTACTATGATAACTTTGTAAAAAGCAGAATAGTTCAGGCCAAAATGGCATTTCAGAAAATGAAAAATATCTTATGCAACAAATCTATGTCAATAAAAATGAGAAAGAGAGTTCATCGGTGCTATATAGAACCAATTCTGACCTATGGAAGGAATCATGGACAGTAGACAAACAAATGAAAAGACGATTAGAGGCCACAGAGATGGGATTTCTCAGAAGAATGTTGAAAGTTCCCTGGACAGCTAAAAAGACCAATGAGGAAGTTCTCAAAGAGGCCAACACAAAAAGGGGGCTCTTGAGAAACATCAGAAAGAAGCAATCAACATTTTTCAGGCACATCATGAGAAGAGGAAAGTTGGAATACTTGGTTACAACTGGCAAAATAAAAGGAAAGAGAGATCGCAGACGACAAAGAGAGAAAATACTGGATAGCTTGGTGTCATGGCATGGAAAACAGTCAACAACAGAACTGATACGATGCACTGTAGATAGAAGATTGTGGAAGGACATGATCGCTACCCCAACCGGTATGGCACATGATGATGATGATAACTTGATGTGTATCATTATAACATGTGTATATAAAAAAAAAAAAATTACCCGACGGAGCTACCGTCGTTCGGACAACCCGTGTTCGATTCCCGCTGGGAGCAGTGTGAGTTGTACTCGTGATCTGAAAAAAAATTACCCCCACGGTCGACCAAGCCATTGACAAAAATGGGTACCAAGGTATTACCCTGGGAAGGTGAGGAATGTCGCCTCGCATCGTGAGTTTCGATGCTTGAAGCGACACTATCCAGAAATCTCCGAACATTTCTGGATAGGCGGCCGAGCACATATGGGTGGAAACTCGCGTGCTAAGACCCCGGTTCAAGTCTCGTACTTTACTTTGACCTTTTACCGTTACCATTATAGATTGCTATGATAACTTGATGTGTATCATTATAGATTGCTATGATAACTTAATGTGTATCATTATAGATTGCTATGATAACTTAATGTGTATCATTATAGATTGCTATGATAACTTGATGTGTATCATTATAGATTGCTATGGTAACTTGATGTGTATCATTATAGATTGCTATGATAACTTGATGTGTATCATTATAGATTGCTATGATAACTTAATGTGTATCATTATAGATTGCAATGTTAACTTGATGTATATCATTATAGATTGATATGATAACTTGATGTGTATCATTATAGACTACAATGATAACTTGATGTGTCTCATTATAGATTGCTACGATAATCTATTTCCTAAGGTCCCTCAAAGCCAATTAAAGCATCAGAAGCCTGGTGCGCTGAAAAATCCAACTTTAACTTCCAGAACATGACCTGTGATAGTGGCTGTGATTGTAAACATTACTCTCAGGTTTGTATCGATATTAACCCACTAGAATGCGTCTGTTCTTCTAACGGAAATGATGTCTTCTTCAGCAATATTTCTCCCTTGCAGTTTTGAATAATCATTAAAAAAAAAACATTGAATAAATATTATTGCCAGTTTGGTTGCTCTCTTTAGTATTATGATCTTTTGGTCGTTAGCTGTCATCATCATGTGCCATACCGGTTGGCGTAGGCGATCATGTCCTTCCACAATCTTCTATCTACAGTGCATCGTATCAGTTCTGTTGTTGTCTGTTTTCCATGCCATGACACCAAGCTATCCAGTATTTTCTCTCTTTGTCGTCTGCGATCTCTCTTTCCTTTTATTGTGCCAGTTGTAAAAAAGTATTCCAACTTTCCTCTTCTCATGATGTGCCTGAAAAATGTTGATTGTTTCTTTCTGATGTTTTTAGGACTTCCCTTTTTGTGTTGGCCTCTTTGAGAACTTCCTCCTTTGTCTTTTTAACTGTCCAGGAAACTTTCAACATTCTTTTGAGAAATCCCATCTCTGTGGCATCTAACCATCTTTTCATTTGTTTGTCTACTGTCCATGATTCGCTTCCATAGGTCAGAATTGGTTCTATATAGCACTGATGATCTCTCTTTCTCACTTTTATTGACATTTATTTGTTTATTTTTATGCTGCATGATGGTGATGATTGTTTCTTCAATATAACCATTATTTCTGTTTTCTTACTATTCAGACTGACACCTTTCTTGTTGCTTTCTTCTACTATTATGTCTATCATTTCGTGTAGTTCGTTCTCTGTCTCTGCTATTAAGACTGTGTCATTGGCATATCGCAAATTATTTATGTTGTGACCGTTGACCTCAATTCCTTTTTTGTCTACTATTGATCTCATAATATGTTCGCTGTAAAGTGAAAACAAATCCGGCGACAGAACACAGCCTTATCTGACCCCTTGTTTTATATATTAGAATTGTCCTGTTTGGTTGTTAATTCGTATAGCTGCTGTTTGTTGCCAGTACATGTTTTTTTATGATTCGCAGATCCTTGCCATCAATATTTAATTTCCCCAGCATATTGATTATTTCCACATGCTTTACTTTGTCAAATGCTTTTGTGCAGTCTATAAAGCACATATATAAATCTTTCTTTATCTATATAGATCTTTCTATCAATGTTCTTAAGATGTATATTGCATTATTGGTGCCCTTTCCTTCCACAAATCCACATTGTTCTTCACTTATTTCTGGTTTTATTTTGTTCCTTACACGTCTCATGATGATTCTTAGTAATATTTTCGTCATATGGCTCATGAGACTAATAGTGCGATGGTCTTCACAATCAGTGGCGACTGACTTCTTCGGTATGGCTACAAAGATAGATTTTAGTAGATCTTCGGGCATGTATCCAGTGTTATATATGTCATTTAGTAGTTTTGTTATAACTTGTACTCCCAGCTCTCCTAATGCATTTATCTCTTCGATTGTTATATTGTCAGGACCTGGAGCTTTGACTCTTTTCATGTGTTGAATTGTGTCCTCCACTTCACTCTGCATTATTGGTGATCCTTTGTCTTTGTTTGAAAGTGTGTAGCTCTGGTCTTTCATCATCATAGAGTTGACTGATATATTCTGTCTATCTTTCCATTATCTTCTCCTGTCCCATTATTATATCTCCTTCCTTTCATTTAACACATCCTGAAACTTTGACCTCTTTTCTTCCTGTTAATTCATTTAACTAATTGTGCATAAATGTTGAGTCTTTCTTCAACGCAAAAATACCAGGTCGCAGAGATCAACTCTAGCTAACTAAAATGTTTGGCCTTGGATTTAGCTCATCCAATCGGGCAATATGCAGAAAATCAGGCGATATTACGTGGAAAAATAGAAGACATACACGAACACTTAAACAGACTTAACAGAACAGACATTCAATACAACAAGAAAACCAATCCTACGAAATCTATCAATATATACATCTTTGTCCCATCTTTAGACTCCTCAATCTCTCAATTTATACATCATTGTCCCACCTTTAGACTCCCCAATCTCTCAATACATACACCATTGTCCCACCTTTAGACTCACCAATCTCTCAATATATACATCATTGTCCCACCTTTAGACTCCTCACTCTCTCAATATATACATCATTGTCCCACCTTTAGACTCCTCAATCGCTCAATATGTACATCATTGTCCTACAATTAGACTCCCCAATCTTACAATATATACATCACTGTCCCACCTTTAGACTCCCCAATCTTACAATATATACATCACTGTCCCACCTTTAGACTCCCCAATCTTACAATATATACATCACTGTCCCACCTTTAGACTCCCCAATCTTACAATATATACATCACTGTCCCACGTTTAGACTCCCCAATCTTAAAATATATACATCACTGTCCCACCTTTAGACTCCCCAATTTCTCAATATATACATCACTGTCCCACCTTTAGACTCCCCAATCTTACAATATATACATCACTGTCCCACCTTTAGACTCCCCAATCTTACAATATATACATCACTGTCCCACCTTTAGACTCCCCAATCTTACAATATATACATCACTGTCCCACCTTCAGATTCCCCAATCTTACAATATATACATCACTGTCCCACCTTTAGACTCCCTAATCTTACAATATATACATCTCTGTCCGACCTTTAGACTCCCCAATCTTACAATATATACATCACTGTCCCACGTTTAGACTCCCCAATCTTACAATATATACATCACTGTCCCACCTTTAGTTCCCCAATTTCTCAATATATACATCACTGTCCCACCTTTAGACTCCCCAATTTCTCAATATATACATCACTGTCCCACCTTTAGACTCCCCAATTTCTCAATATATACATCAGTGTCCCACCTTTAGACTCCCCAATTTCTCAATATATACATCACTGTCCCACCTTTAGACTCCCCAATCTTACAATATATACATCACTGTCCCACCTTTAGACTCCCCAATCTTACAATATATACATCACTGTCCGACCTTTAGATTCCCCAATCTTACAATATATACATCACTGTCCCACCTTTAGACTCCCCAATCTTACAATATATACATCACTGTCCCACCTTTAGACTCCCCAATCTTACAATATATACATCACTGTCCGACCTTTAGATTCCCCAATCTTACAATATATACATCACTGTCCCACCTTTAGATTCCCCAATCTTACAATATATACATCACTGTCCCACCTTTAGACTCCCCAATCTTACAATATATACATCACTGTCCCGCCTTTAGACTCCCCAATCTTACAATATATACATCATTGTCCCACCTTTAGACTCTCCAATCTCTCAATATATACATCATTGTCCCACCTTTAGACTCCCCAATTTCTCAATACATACATCACTGTCCCACCTTTAGATTCATCTGTCCCTCAATAGTTTGTGATGCATTAGCCATCCATTGCCTTCTTAAAACACTCTGCCAGCGACAACTCATCGTTTACAAGGATTGTTTATTCAGCTCAAATATTATTTGACTACAAGCGTTCTATATAGTTACAATGGAAACTGCCTTCACAATTATTTGTTTACGTTATTGAGTTATTTGCTGGTCATCATCATTGCTCTCTGAATATGTCCTTAGGTGCTCAGATCCCCTCCTCAGCAAGTCTCGCAGTATCCAGCGACTGACGACTCCAGTTCTGTGTTGATTGAATCATACTCCTCTTTGGTGTGTCAGTACCTCCAGAATAAATGATCTTATGTTCATCAGCCTGACCCAGAGTATCTCATTTCACACATTACCAATAAATGTAAACCCATCCATTTCATTTCCTGTTTGATGTTTTCCAGTTTACCCTACTGTTTAAGTGTTCTTGCGTTCCAGGTTTCTATTTTATGTGTCTGTTTTATCTTTATTTTGCTTACAGTAGCTTGATGACTATCGGTTATCTCCTGTGGAAAATGTTATCCTGTAACGAATGAGGGTATTTCACTGGAATCCTCCTTCATGTTTTTGTCATGAATTCTATTATTGTGGCGATCCATGATTGTACACAGAAATTACGACGGATGTATTTTTTTAATATTAGATAACAGATTTCGTATTGTTGTTGATCGTTATTAGATAACAGATTTTGTGTTGTTGTTTATCGATATTAGATAACAGATTTTGTGTTGTTGTTTATCGATATTAGATAACAGATTTTGCGTTGTTGTTTATCGATATTATATAACAGATTTTGTGTTGTTGTTTATCGATATTAGATAACAGATTTTGCGTTGTTGTTTATCGATATTAGATAACAGATTTTGTGTTGTTGTTTATCGATATTAGATAACAGATTTTGTGTTGTTGTTTATCGATATTAGATAACAGATTTTGCGTTGTTGTTTATCGACATTAGATAACAGATTTTGCGTTGTTGTTTATCGATATTATATAACAGATTTTGTGTTGTTGTTTATCGATATTAGATAACAGATTTTGTGTTGCTATTTATAGATATTAGATAACAGATTTTACGTTGTTGTTTATCGATATTAGATAACAGATTTTGTGTTGCTATTTATAGATATTAGATAACAGATTTTACGTTGTTGTTTATCGATATTATATAACAGATTTTACGTTGTTGTTTATCGATATTATATAACAGATTTTACGTTGTTGTTTATCGATATTATATAACAGATTTTGTGTTGCTATTTATCGATATTATATAACAGATTTTACGTTGTTGTTTATCGTTATTAGATAACAGATCGTGTGTCGTTATTTATGAAATAATGATTGTTTTTGTGTGCGTCCTTGTTTAGGCTGTATGGGCTGAGACCGACAAAATCGGATGTGCGACCTGCAATTGTGACCCGC
Organism: Megaustenia siamemsis; assembly: GCA_032433765.1. Lineage (NCBI taxonomy): Eukaryota > Metazoa > Mollusca > Gastropoda > Stylommatophora > Ariophantidae > Megaustenia > Megaustenia siamemsis. The sequence goes on along the minus strand of JAVIAB010000025.1, from coordinate 35,710,729 downwards.
TAGAGAAGGCCCCATTCTCGAAGGGAAACTTTACTGTATGTCTATATGCGAAAGCGTAAGGAGAATTCATATTTAATTGATAGCCCATGGCGAGAGGTCTTCAACATTATATCTCTCACTGATCTCGAATTGCATGCGCTGTTCAACAGTTCAACTGTTGATTTCTTTCTCGCGCCAAGCTGTTAAACCAACAAACAAATTGTTCACTTGCCTACCTCAATATATCTTATACTATATTGTTTCTGTTACATATCTCTATCTCTCCTATAATCTATTGTTTCATCTGTTACCTACCTCTATCTCTCCTATAATCTATTGTTTCTGTTGTCTACCTCTATTTCTCCTTTACTCTATTGTTTCTGCTGCTTACCTCTATCCCTCCTTTACTCTATTGTTTCATCTGTTACCTAACTCTACCTCTCCTATACTCTATTGTTTCATCTGTTACCTACCTCTATCTCTCCTATACTCTATTGTTTCATCTGTTACCTAACTCTATCTCTCCTTTACTCTATTGTTTCATCTGTTACTTACCTCTATCTCTCCTATACTCTATTGTTTCATCTGTTACCTACCTCTATCTCTCCTATACTCTATTATTTCTGCTACTTGCCTCTATCTCTCCTATACTCTATTGTTTCATCTGTTACCTACCTCTATCTCTCCTATACTCTATTATTTCTGCTACTTGGCTCTATCTCTCCTATACTCAATTGTTTCATCTGTTACCTACCTCTATCTCTCCTTTACTCTATTGTTTCTGCTGCTTACCTCTATCTCTCCTATACTCTATTGTTTCTGCTACTTGGCTCTATCTCTCCTATACTCTATTGTTTCATCTGTTACCTACCTCTATCTCTCCTTTACTCTATTGTTTCTGCTGCTTACCTCTATCTCTCCTATACTCTATTGTTTCTGCTACTTGGCTCTATCTCTCCTATACTCTATTGTTTCATCTGTTACCTACCTCTATCTCTCCTTTACTCTATTGTTTCATCTGTTACCTACCTCTATCTCTCCTATACTCTATTGTTTCATCTGTTACCTACCTCTATCTCTCCTATACTCAATTGTTTCTATTGTTATTCAGTATTTCAGATCATCGCTTAGCTGGACCGTCTTTATCACATTTGTATTATAGTAAACAAAATCAGTCCAGAAATTAGCGATGAACAGTGTGGTTTTGTTAGAGATAAAGGAACAAGCAATGCCATTTATATCATAAGATCTTTAGTAGAAGGAGCCATAGAGGTGAAAACAGATCTATACCTATGTTTCATAGATTACACCAAGGCATTTGACAAAGTAAAGCACCAAGAAATAATCAAAACTTTAGAAAGCATAAACGTAGACAGCAAAGATCTAAGAATAATAAAGAACATGTACTGGCAACAAACAGCAGCCATAAGAACTGGAAACCAATTGGGAATGTTTCAACAAATAAAACAGGGGGTTAGACAAGGTTGTGTGCTGTCACCAGATTTGTTTAATATTTATAGTGAGATTATTTTAAGATCCATAAGGGACATGCCTGGAATAACAATTGGAGGTCATAATATAAATAATCTAAGGTATGCTGATGATACAGTCTTAATCGCTAAGAGTGAAAATGAGTTACAAGAAATGTTGGACATTATAGTGAAAGAAAGCAAAAATAAAGGACTCAGCCTTAATAACAAAAAGACAGAGGTAATGGTAAAAACAAAGAAACAGACATCACCTCAGTCCAAAATAAAGACAAGTGGAAAAATATTAAAACAGGTAAATGAATTTAAATATTTGGGAACTTTGTTAACCTCAGACGGAAGATGTACAAAAAAGGGTGAGATGCAGAATGGCTCAGGCAAAAGCAGCTTTCCAAAAAATGAGGAAAATACTATGCAATTCATTTTTGACAATAGAAACAAGAAAAAGAGTTCTTAAATGTTATGTAGAGCCAGTCTTAACATATGGATGCGAATCATGGACAATAGTACAACAGACAATAAAATCACTGGAGTCTGTAGAAATTAGGTTTTACAGAAGAATGTTGAGAATACAATAGGCAGCTAAGAAGGGTAATGAAGATGTTCTGAGAGAGGTCAAAGCAAAAAGAGAGCTAATTTTCAATATTAGGAAGAAACAATCATAATTTTTTGGCCATGTAATGAGAAGAGAACAACTTGAATATATTGTAACAACTGGGAAAATTGAGGGACGAAGAGATAGAGGGAAACAAAGAGAAAAAATAACATACAGCTTAAGAGAATGGCTTGGCAGAAGGTCAACAACAGAAATGATAAATAACTGTCGAGATCGAAAGTTGTAGAGAGACATGATCGCCTACGCCAGTAGGCCCGGTACTTGATGAGGATGATGATGATGATGATGATTATAATCTACATTTGTACACCTGCCTGTTACGCCCTCTCTAGGTGTCCTTGCTATCTTCAGCAGCTTCCTAGTTTTGAGGAGTAAAGGCATCAAGATACAAAGAGATGCGGAGCTGCTGTAAAGCTGATGATAATGACAATTTTTTTTTTAAAAGAAGAAAAAAGTGGTATGGTAACAGCTTTACGTGGTAATTAACAAAACAAAAGTCGACGTTTCGGCCAAGTAGGTCTTCAGCTGGAACAACAAACAACAACACAAAAATATGTATAATGATATGTACACAATCTAACTACATGGCGATAATATGCTAGATACTCAAGAAAGGAAATATAAAAAAGGTCACTTCCCTGTGGTCCAGAGCGTGGTCAGCTTCTGAATGAACTAAAATAATTAGGCGGGATGACCAACTATATATCTCACTGACCAGGGAGTCAGGTGAGAAGACGGAAGGGTTCTAAAAATATGGAGAGGCGGGTACAAAATACGTATAAACTGTGTCTACCTAACTTTGTGCACAACGAACAGATGTGTAAAAAGAAAAAGCATGTGTACCTAAACATACATGCGTACAAGCATAAATCCGTATATATTACCACACACAAGAAAACCAGGTGTCTAAATGTGGCAATGCAAATGCAGCCAAATATACATACATGTATAGGTTCGGTTGCGCATGGGGGTAAGAAATGTGCGGTAGGTGTCATGTGTGTATGAGAGCGATATGTTCATGCCATGGGGGGACAGCGAACCCAAATGGGCAATGAGGATATTCTCAAGGGCGAACCGATTGATTACTGCCAACAATTCGCAACCTTAAACAACATTTGATTTAATATTGGTCTGTGTTAGGCTGGGATGTCAGCTCGGTTACAGTTAAGTACAACCTGCACCATGTCCGCACTGCCTTGCCGGTGTGTTTGTGGGTGTCTTGTGGTTGTGTTTGTGGGTGTCTTTGTGAATGTCCTGGTGGCGTCCATATGGATGTCTGTGTGGGTGATCATTTGTGTGTCCGTGTGGGTGTTCTTGTTGGTATTCATTGTGGGTGTATGTGTGTGGGTACCAGTGAAGATATCCTTGTGGGAGTGTTTGTGGTTGACCGTGTGGGTATCCGTTTCAATGTTCATGTGAATGTCCATGTGAGAGTCCATGTGGGTGTCTTTTTGGTGTCCTTGTGGGTGTCTTTTTGGTGTCCTTGTCCTTGTGTGTGTCTGTATGTGTCTTTGTGGATGTAGGTGTGGGTGTCTTTTTGGGGTCCTTATCCTTGTGGGTGTCCAGATGTGTCTTCGTGGATGTTAGTGTGGGTGTCGCTTTCATGATGATGCTTGATTATTGACAATGTTACTGTTTCTTTTATTTTTGTTATTTTTTTTATAATTGCAGTAAGCCTAAAGTTTTGTTCTTCAGATACTTATATCAATTTAGATTGTAGATTTGTGTTCACTGTTGCTGAAGAGTTTGTAGATTTGTGTTCACTGTTGTTAAAAAGTTTGTAGATTTGTGTTCACTGTTGCTGAAGAGTTTGTAGATTTGTGTTCACTGTAGCTGAAGAGTTTGTAGATTTGTGTTCACTGTTGCTGAAGAGTTTGTAGATTTGTGTTCACTGTTGCTGAAGAGTTTGTAGATTTGTGTTCACTGTTGCTGAAGAGTTTGTAGATTTGTGTTCACTGTTGCTGAAGAGTTTGTAGGTTTGTGTTCACTGTTGTTAAAAAGTTTGTAGATTTGTGTTCACTGTTGCTGAAGAGTTTGTAGATTTGTGTTCACTGTTGCTGAAGAGTTTGTATATTTGTGTTCACTGTTGCTGAAGAGTTTGTAGATTTGTGTTCACTGTTGCTGAAGAGTTTGTAGATTTGTGTTCACTGTTGCTGAAGAGTTTGTAGATTTGTGTTCACTGTTGCTGAAGAGTTTGTAGATTTGTGTTCACTGTTGCTGAAGAGTTTGTAGATTTGTGTTCACTGTTGCTGAAGAGTTTGTAGATTTGTGTTCACTGTTGCTGAAGAGTTTGTAGATTTGTGTTCACTGTTGCTGAAGAGTTTGTAGGTTTGTGTTCACTGTTGTTAAAAAGTTTGTAGATTTGTGTTCACTGTTGCTGAAGAGTTTGTAGATTTGTGTTCACTGTTGCTGAAGAGTTTGTATATTTGTGTTCACTGTTGCTGAAGAGTTTGTAGATTTGTGTTCACTGTTGCTGAAGAGTTTGTAGATTTGTGTTCACTGTTGCTGAAGAGTTTGTAGATTTGTGTTCACTGTTGCTGAAGAGTTTGTAGATTTGTGTTCACTGTTGCTGAAGAGTTTGTAGATTTGTGTTCACAGTTGCTGAAGAGTTTGTAGATTTGTGTTCACTGTTGTTAAAGAGATAGTAGATTTGTGTTCACTGTTGCTGAAGAGTTTGTAGATTTGTGTTCACTGTTGTTAAAGAGATAGTAGATTTGTGTTCACTGCTGTTAAAGAGAAAGTAGATCTGTGTTCACTGTTGTTGAAGAGTTTGTAGATTTGTGTTCACTGTTGTTGAAGAGTTTGTAGATTTGTGTTCACTGTTGTTGAAGAGTTTGTAGATTTGTGTTCACTGTTGTTGAAGAGTTTGTATATTTGTGTTCACTGTTGTTGAAGAGTTTGTATATTTGTGTTCACTCTTTGTTGAAGAGATAGTAGATTTAGAGACATGAAAATAGCACATGAATAGCAACATGAAAATAACAATTGTAGAGACATGAAAATAGCACATGAATAGCAACATGAAAATAACAATTGTAGAGACATGAAAATAGTAATTGTGGAAACATGAAAATAACAATTGTAGAGACATGAAAATAGTAATTGTAGAGACATGAAAATAACAATGGTAGAGACATGAAAATAACAATGGTAGAGACATGAAAATAACAATGGTAGAGACATGAAAATAGCACATGAATAGCAACATGAAAATAACAATTGTAGAGACATGAAAATAGGACATGAATAGCAACATGAAAATAACAATGGTAGAGACATGAAAATAGTAATTGTGGAGACATGAAAATAACAATGAGTAGCAACATGAAAATAACAATGGTAGAGACATGAAAATAACAATTGTAGAGACATGAAAATAACAATGGTAGAGACATGAAAATAACAATGGTAGAGACATGAAAATAACAATGGTAGAGACATGAAAATAACAATGGTAGAGACATGAAAATAACAATAATAGAGACATGAAAATAGCACATGAATAGCAACATGAAAATAACAATGGTAGAGACATGAAAATAGCACATGAATAGCAACATGAAAATAACAATGAGTAGAGACATGAAAATAACAATGGTAGAGACATGAAAATAGCACATGAATAGCAACATGAAAATAACAATGAATAGCAACATGGAAATAACAATGGTAGAGACATGAAAATAGCACATGAATAGCAACATGAAAATAACAATGGTAGAGACATGAAAATAACAATGGTAGAGACATGAAAATAACAATGGTAGAGACATGAAAATAGCACATGAATAGCAACATGAAAATAACAATGGTAGAGACATGAAAATAACAATGGTAGAGACATGAAAATAGCACATGAATAGCAACATGAAAATAACAATGGTAGAGACATGAAAATAGCACATGAATAGCAACATGAAAATAACAATTGTAGAGACATGAAAATAGCACATGAATAGCAACATGAAAATAACAATTGTAGAGACATGAAAATAGTAATTGTAGAGACATGAAAATAACAATGGTAGAGACATGAAAATAACAATGAGTAGAGACATGAAAATAACAACGAGTAGCAACATGAAAATAACAATGAGTAGAGACATGAAAGTAACAATGAGTAGAGACATGAAAATAACAATGAGTAGAGACATGAAAGTAACAATAAGTAGAAACATGAAAGTAACAATGAGTAGAGACATGAAAATAACAATGAGTAGAGACATGAAAATAACAATGAGTAGAGACATGAAGATAACAATGAGTAGAGACATGAAAATAAAAATGAGTAGAGACATGAAAATAACAATGAGTAGAGACATGAAAATAACAATGAGTAGAGACATGAAAATAACAATGAGTAGAGACATGAAAATAACAATGAGTAGAGACATGAAAATAACAATGAGTAGAGACATGAAAATAACAATGAGTAGAGACATGAAAATAACAATGAGTAGAGACATGAAAGTAACAATGAGTAGAGACATGAAAGTAACAATGAGTAGAGACATGAAAATAACAATGAGTAGAGACATGAAAATAACAATGAGTAGAGACATGAAAATAACAATGAGTAGAGACATGAAAATAACAATGAGTAGAGACATGAAAATAACAATGAGTAGAGACATGAAAATAACAATGAGTAGAGACATGAAAGTAACAATGAGTAGAGACATGAAAATAACAACGAGTAGCAACATGAAAATAACAACGAGTAGAGACATGAAAGTAACAATGAGTAGAGACATGAAAATAACAATGAGTAGAGACATGAAAATAACAATGAGTAGAGACATGAAAATAACAATGAGTAGAGACATGAAAGTAACAATGAGTAGAGACATGAAAGTAACAATGGTAGAGACATGAAAGTAACAATGTTAGAGACATGAAAATAACAATGGTAGAGACATGAAAGTAACAATGGTAGAGACATAAAAATAACAATGAGTAGAGACATGAAAATAACAATGAGTAGAGACATGAAAATAACAATGAGTAGAGACATGAAAATAACAATGAGTAGAGACATGAAAATAACAATGAGTAGAGACATGAAAATAACAATGAGTAGAGACATGAAAATAACAATGAGTAGAGACATGAAAATAGCAAAGTGTACAGACTTAAAAATAACAGTGAGTAGAGACATTATATTAAGGAGTAGAGACGCGAAAATAAGGAGTAGAGACATTATATTAAGGAGTAGAGACGCGAAAATAAGGAGTAGAGACATTATATTAAGGAGTAGAGACGCGAAAATAAGGAGTAGAGACATTATATTAAGGAGTAGAGACGCGAAAATAAGGAGTAGAGACATTATATTAAGGAGTAGAGACGCGAAAATAAGGAGTAGAGACATGCAAATAACAATGAGTAGATATTTTCAAATAAATGAACATTGGAAGTGAGTAACAAAAAGATAGATGTTAAAGACAGGACATATTGTAAAGTCAGTGAAGCAAAGCTCACAAGGTTCCTACTTTACCTTCATTGTGTGCTGCCAGGAGCTGGTCGGATCTGGCAAGGAAAGACCCAGTTTCCCAAATCTACAAAGATGAATTGTATGTGTCACGCTAAAAGGTGTAGCGATTTGCATACAATATAGGAAATGATGCAGGTCTCCTTTATTGTGGGGAATAAGCAAAGAGATAATTGCAAGAAAGAATAATTATATAGAAAGTTTGAAACGTTATGTTTACACATGATTCTTTGGTGTTCCTAGAGGCAACGTTAAAGGGAAGCCAATATGTAAGAAGGGACCTGGCTGCTCACAGTGCGGGAACAACTGCCGTTGTGAGAATGATTTATGCGGTAAGCAATAGATGTTGGTTATAATAGATATTGATGTGCGCATGAGCGTGAAATAACAACTTCCGTTTGGGTCAATGTCAAGATCAAAACTATCTTTAGCTTTACACAGGGGAGAGGTAAATCTGTGATGTGAGAGTTACAGCTTTACACGGGAGAATGATACAAGACTATGACGTGTGTGTGTCAGCTTTACACAGGAGAATGATACAAGACTATGACGTGTGTGTGTCAGCTTTACACGGGAGAATGATACAAGACTATGACGTGTGTGTGTCAGCTTTACACAGGAGAATGATACAAGACTATGACGTGTGTGTGACAGCTTTAAACAGGAGAATGATACAAGACTATGACGTGTGTGTGTCAGCTTTACACAGGAGAATGATACAAGACTAGGACGTGTGTGTGTCTGCTTTAAACAGAAGAACGATACAAGACTATGACGTGTGTGTGACAGCTTTAAACAGGAGAATGATACAAGACTATGACGTGTGTGTGCAAGACAGCTTTACAAGGAGAACGAAACTAGACTATAACGTTTATGTGAGACAGCTTTACACAGGAGAACGATACAAGACTATGGTGTGTGTGTGTGTGTGTGTGTGTGTGACAGCTTTACACAGGAGAACGATACAAGACTATGGTGTGTGTATGTGTGACAGCTTTACACAGGAGAACGATACAAGACTATTGTGTGTGTGTGTGAAACAGCTTTACACAGTTTAACGATACAAGACTATGGTGTGTGTGTGTGTGACAGCTTTACACAGGAGAACGATACAAGACTATGGTGTGTGTGTGTGTGTGTGAGACAGCTTTACATAGGAGAACGATACAAGACTATGGTGTGTGTGTGTGTGTGTGACAGCTTTACACAGGTGAACGATACAAGACTATGGCGGGTGTATGAATGACAGCTTTAGCTTTACACAGGAGAATAATACTAGACCAGGACGTGTATGTGTGTGATAGCTTTACACAAGAGAACGATACAAGGCTATGGTATGTGTGTGGCAGCTTTACACAGGAGAACGATACAAGACTATGACGTGTGTGTGACAGCTTTACACAGGAGAACGATAAAACTATGACGTCTATGTGAGACAGCTTTACACAAGTTAGACGTTATTATGTTGTCCCAATATTCTTCGTAGGTGCCATCAATCAGACAAGTGGAGGAATTTTGTTGTCTTTATTATTGTTTGTCGAGTCGTTTCCGGTTGACCAAGATGGCGGTTGTTTTAATTACAGAGTGTAGTTTATGTGATTAAAGTGATTTTAAAAAAAAGTGTTTCCAACGAATTCTATATTTTTTTTAAAGTAGTGTCAAGTTTTCTATTTAAGGAGGAGGATAAGATCAGATGTGTACTAGTTAAATGTCAACAGCTAAACAGTGATAGACCGCATGTGAGACCTTAGTGATCAAACACGTGGGGGGAACATCAGCCGGGCTAACCCCCCAACCAGCGTTTGTTTTTAAGATAAGCCCTTAACTTACGACTGACTCAGCAGGTCGGTAAGGGATAAATGTTTTATGCTCAGAGAAATACACAGAAGATGGAGATAGATAAACATAAAGTAGCAACGATAAATATATGAGGAATAAAAAATAAAGAAGTTGAACTTATAGAAGAAATGACAAAAAAAAAAAAAAAGAAAATTAAAATACTAGGATTAGCGGACACCAGAGTAAAAGGACAACAGATAAAGAAAACACACATGAACTACACGATAATATTCTCAGGAGTCGACGACACAGAAAGAGCAACACACAGAGCAGGCGTTATCATCGACCATTGAACATGCAAAGAACATTCTAGAAATAAAACATCACTCACAAATAATTATCACAATCAGACTACTAGAAGACGACCGTAAAACATCTTACACACAAATCTATGCACCATGTAACAACAAGGAAAAAGACAGCGAAGAATTATATGACACATTGAATGAAATTATTAACAAGGTTGGCAAAAGTGATGACATGTTAGTGATGGGAGATTTCAATTGAAGGCTTGGGAAACGTAACAGTGAGAATAGAGTTATCTTAGGACCCTTCGGCGATAAAACAGCTGAAATAAACGAAAACTGAAGCAGACTGTTGGAAATATGTAATCAAAATGAGTTATTTATCACCAACACATTCTACAAACACAGAGAGTCGCAATTATACACCTGGTACAAGTGGAATGACACAACATGCAGAAGCCAGATAGATTTTATACTAACAAGAAAACAGAACTAGAAAAGAGTAACCGACAGCAGAGCAATCCATAAATATCACAGACGACAAGGACCACAAAATGGTTGTGATTACACCCAGACAGCCAAAAACAAATAGAACAAACGAAAACAAACAAAAAAAGTAAAAAGAACAGACAGTAAAAATAAAACAATTAAAAGATCAAGAAACAAGGAAAATAGGAATTCAAGAAACTCCTTAACGAAGTAAGCACAGTAAAAGAAGAGTGGAAACAATTGAAGGAAACAGTAACCAATATCTCTAAAACAGTTTGTGAAACGAAACTAAGGACAAAAGAAGGGGGAAAAGCGCCCCGTGGTGGAACGAAGCAATCAGAGAAGCAATTAAAGAAAAGAAGAAACTGTTAAAAAATTGGAGGGAGAACAAGAAAAACATGCAAAATATTCCTTAGTTCGAAAAATAGTTAACATTTTGATCAAAGAAGCTAAACAAAAGAATTGGACAGAATTCGGACAAAACATGAGCAGGGACTTAAAGACAACAACAACAACAGATTTCTACAAAACAGTAAAAGCCACAAGAGCGAGAAAAGAAAACCATGATCCTCTTTCTTCTTCTTCTACCTTTCAGCTCCCTGTGGAGCATAGGTCTTCAACAAACACTTTCAGCTTCCTGTGGAGCATAGGTCTTCAACAAACACTTTCCAGGTCATTCTGTTTCTTGCAATTCTTTTAAGATCATTCCATGTCTTCCCCATCATCTTCATCTCTGCTTCTGTCTTCTTCAAGAATTCCTTGGTCTTCCTCTTTGTCTTTCCCCTGTGGATTCCAAAAAGGGCCTGTTGTGTAATACTCTCAGTTGGCTTCCGTAGTGTGTGTCCTATCCAGCGCCATCGTCTTCGCTGTATCTCTTTATCCACTGGTGTTTGACTGGTACATTTCCATAATTCTATGTTAGTGAATTTGTCCTGCCATTTCCATCCTTTTATTCTGCGTAAGCATCCATTAATGAAAGTCTGTATCTTCGTGATTGTCAATTTTGTTGTTCTCCATGTTTCACAGCCATATAATAGGACCGCCTTAACATTTGAGTTGAAAATTTTTATTTTTGTATTTGACCTAATTTCTTTGGATTTCCATATGTTTCCCAGTGCAATGAAAGCTCTTCTTGCTTTTGATATCCTTATTTTGTTATCATTTTCTGTTCCTCCCTCTTTATCTATATTACTGCCCAGATATATGTAAGATTGTACGTCTAGTATAGGAATTTCTCCTAGTTTTATTTGGTTATTGCCAACTGTATTAAATCTCATAATTTTGGCCTTATCTCTATTAATCTTCAGTCCTAGCTGTTGTGATCTCTCATCAAGTATGCTCATTTTATCCTGCATCTGTTGATGGCTGTGTGATAGGAGAGCTATGATTCTACTGAGCTCATAAATGACAAAGACGGACAGCCAATATCAAAGAACCAATGTATGCAACAGAGATGGAACGAATATTTTGAAGACCTGTTAAACATAACAACAACTACCAATAAGACAACAAAAACCACACAAGAACGCACAAATACTAAACGCAACACCATGAAAGAGGTAATTGAAGAAATAATCAAATATGCATCAAGAAATAAAGCACCGAGAATAGATAACATACCAACAGAAATAAGCATGGAACAACAAAAAAAAACACCAGAAGACTGGCAACAGGCAATCATCATACCAATACGGAAAAAAGAAAGGTAGCAAAAGAAACTGCAATCAATATAGAGGTATATCTCTTCTCAGCCATGTAGGAAAGTTATACGCCAAAATCGTGGAAAAAAGGCAGAGGCCAATAATAGAACTACAGTTAAGCGATTCTCAAATGGGGTTCCGAAAAAAAACAGAGGATGTACCGACGCTCAATTCACATTAAAACAGCTTGCAGAAAAGACGACAGAACACAATCAAAATGTGTACACAGCTTTCATTGACCAGGAAAAAGCATTCGACAGAGTAAACAGAGAACAACTGTGGGAGATACTAAAAACATACGAAGTAAGCCAACATCTAACCAACCTAATTAAAAGTCTCTACATCAACAGCAGCTGCACAGTCAGAACAGCAGCAGTCTACACGGACCACTTTGAAGTTAGATCAGGTGTGAGACCTGGGTGCATACAGTGCCCCCTTCTGTTTATTACATACATGGACCATATATGCAAGTTAGCCAACCCATCAGATACTAGAGATCAATGAGCTTTTATTTGCAGTCGATCAGGCAGTAATACATTACGTTGTAAGTAGCATCAGTCAGACAATTTAGACATTTTTTTGTCTTCCATTATGTTGTAAGTAGCATCAGTCAGACAATTTAGACATTTTGTTGTCTTCCATTATGTTGTAAGTAGCATCAGTCAGACAATTTAGACATTTTGTTGTCTTCCCTTATGTTGTAAGTAGCATTAGTCAGACAATTTAGACATTTTGTTGTCTTCCATTATGTTGTAAGTAGCATCAGTCAGATAAGTGGAGGCATTTTGTTGTCTTCCCTTATGTTGTAAGTAGCATCAGTCAGACAAGTGGAGACATTTTGTTGTCTTCCATTATGTTGTAAGTAGCATCAGTCAGATAAGTGGAGACATTTTGTTGTCTTCTCTTATGTTGTAAGTAGCATCAGTCAGACAAGTGGGGACATTTTGTTGTCTTCCCTTATGGTGTAAGTAGCATCAGTCAGACAAGTGGAGACATTTTGTTGTCTTCCATTATGTTGTAAGTAGCATCAGTCAGACAAGTGGGGACATTTTGTTGTCTTTCCTTATGTTGTAAGTAGCATCAGTTAGACAATTTAGACATTCTGTTGTCTTCCCTTATGTTGTAAGTAGCATCAGTTAGACAATTTAGACATTTTGTTGTCTTCCCTTATGTTGTAAGTAGCATCAGTCAGACAATTTAGACATTTTGTTGTCTTCCCTTATGTTGTAAGTAGCATCAGTCAGACAATTTAGACATTTTGTTGTCTTCCCTTATGTTGTAAGTAGCATCAGTCAGACAAGTGGAGACATTTTGTTGTCTTCCATTATGTTGTAAGTAGCATCAGTCAGACAATTTAGACATTTTGTTGTCTTCAATTATGTTGTAAGTAGCATCAGTCAGACAAGTGGAGACATTTTGTTGTCTTCCCTTATGTTGTAAGTAGCATCAATCAGACAAGTGGAGGCATTTTGTTGTCTTCCCTTATGTTGTAAGTAGCATCAGTCAGACAAGTGGGGCCATTTTGTTGTCTTCCCTTATGTTGTAAGTAGCATTAGTGAGACAAGTGGAGACATTTTGTTCTCTTCCATTATGTTGTAAGTAGCATCAGTCATACAATTTAGACATTTTGTTGTCTTCCCTTATGTTGTAAGTAGCATTAGTCAGACAATTTAGACATTTTGTTGTCTTCCATTATGTTGTAAGTAGCATCAGTCAGATAAGTGGAGGCATTTTGTTGTCTTCCCTTATGTTGTAAGTAGCATCAGTCAGACAAGTGGGGCCATTTTGTTGTCTTCCCTTATGTTGTAAGTAGCATCAGTCAGACAAGTGGAGACATTTTGTTGTCTTCCATTATGTTGTAAGTAGCATCAGTCAGACAAGTGGGGACATTTTGTTGTCTTCCCTTATGGTGTAAGTAGCATCAGTCAGACAAGTGGAGACATTTTGTTGTCTTCCGTTATGTTGTAAGTAGCATCAGTCAGACAAGTGGGGACATTTTGTTGTCTTTCATTATGTTGTAAGTAGCATCAGTCAGACAAGTGGGGACATTTTGTTGTCTTCCCTTATGTTGTAAGTAGCATCAGTTAGACAATTTAGACATTCTGTTGTCTTCCCTTATGTTGTAAGTAGCATCAGTTAGACAATTTAGACATTTTGTTGTTTTCCCTTATGTTGTAAGTAGCATCAGTCAGACAAGTGGGGACATTTTGTTGTCTTCCCTTATGTTGTAAGTAGCATCAGTTAGACAATTTAGACATTTTGTTGTCTTCCCTTATGTTGTAAGTAGCATCAGTTAGACAATTTAGACATTTTGTTGTCTTCCCTTATGTTGTAAGTAGCATCAATCTGACAATTTAGACATTTTGTTGTCTTCCCTTATGTTGTAAGTAGCATCAGTCAGACAAGTGGAGACATTTTGTTGTCTTCCATTATGTTGTAAGTAGCATCAGTCAGACAATTTAGACATTTTGTTGTCTTCCATTATGTTGTAAGTAGCATCAGTCAGACAAGTGGAGACATTTTGTTGTCTTCCCTTATGTTGTAAGTAGCATCAATCAGACAAGTGGAGACATTTTGTTCTCTTCCATTATGCTGTAAGTAGCATCAGTCAGACAAGTGGAGACATTTTGTTGTCTTCCATTATGTTGTAAGTAGGATAAGTCAGACAAGTGGAGACATTTTGTTGTCTTCCATTATGTTGTAAGTAGCATAAGTCAGACAAGTGGAGACATTTTGTTGTCTTCCATTATGTTGTAAGTAGCATAAGTCAGACAAGTGGAGACATTTTGTTGTCTTCCATTATGTTGTAAGTAGCATAAGTCAGACAAGTGGAGACATTTTGTTGTCTTCCATTATGTTGTAAGTAGCATCAGTCAGACAAGTGGAGACATTTTGTTGTCTTCCATTATGTTGTAAGTAGCATAAGTCAGACAAGTGGAGACATTTTGTTGTCTTCAATTATGTTGTAAGTAGCATAAGTCAGACAAGTGGAGACATTTTGTTGTCTTCAATTATGTTGTAAGTAGCATAAGTCAGACAAGTGGAGACATTTTGTTGTCTTCAATTATGTTGTAAGTAGCATAAGTCAGACAAGTGGAGACATTTTGTTGTCTTCCCTTATGTTGTAAGTAGCATCAATCAGACAAGTGGAGACATTTTGTTCTCTTCCATTATGTTGTAAGTAGCATCAATCAGACAAGTGGAGACATTTTGTTGTCTTCCATTATGTTGTAAGTAGCATCAGTTAGACAAGTGGAGGCACTTTGTTGTCTTCCATTATGCTGTAAGTAGCATCAGTTAGACAAGTGGAGGCACTTTGTTGTCTTCCATTATGTTGTAAGTAGCATCAGTTAGACAAGCGGAGGCACTTTGTTGTCTTCCATTATGTTGTAAGTAGCATCAGTCAGAGAAGTGGAGGCACTTTGTTGTCTTCCATTATGTTGTAAGTAGCATTAGTTAGACAAGTGGAGGCACTTTGTTGTCTTCCATTATGTTGTAAGAAGCATAAGTCAGAGAAGTGGAGGCACTTTGTTTTCCAATATGGTGATACAAGGAATATCATCCATCAAGTCAAGACATCTTGTTGTGCTACAAGGTGACATAGGGAACATCATCCAACAAGTTGAAAACATTTTGTTTTGCTACAAGATGGCACATTGAATATCATCCAAGTCGATACATTTTTTTGTTCTACAATATGGCAAAAGTAGTATCATCCAACATGTCGAGACATTTTGTTGTGCTACAAGATGGCACATTGAATATCTTCCACCAAGACAAGACATTTTGTTGTGCTACAAGATGGCACATTGAATATCTTCCACCAAGTCAAGACATTTTGTTGTGCTACAAGATGGCACATTGAATATCATCCACCAAGTCGATACATTTTTTTGTGCAACAATATGGCACAAGGAATATCATCCACCAAGTTGAGACATTTTGTTGTGCTACAAGATGGCACATTGAATATCTTCCACAACTCGAGACATTTTGTTGTGCAACACAAAGAATGTTATCCACCAAGTCAAGAAAATTTGTTCTACAAGATGACACATTGAATCTCTTCCACCAAGTTGAGACATTTTTTGTGTTACACAAAGAACATCATTGACCAAGTCGAGACATTTTATTGCGCAACAATATGGCACAAGGAATATCATCCACCAAGTTGAGACATTTTGTTGTGCTACATGATGGCACATTGAATATCATCCACTATTCGAGACATTTTATTGTGCAACAATATGGCACAAGGAATATCATCCACCAAGTTGAGACATTTTGTTGTGCTACATGATGGCACATTGAAGAATAATCCACCAAGTCGAGACATTTTGTTGTGCAACAATATGGCACAAGGAACATCATCCACCAAGTTGAGACATTTTGTTGTGCAAAAATATGGTGCAAGGAACATCATCTACCAAGTCGATACATTTTGTTGTGCAACAATATGGTATAAGGAACATCATCTACCAAATTGAGACATTTTCTTGTGCAACAATATGGTACAAGGAACATCATCTACCAAGTTGAGACATTTTCTTGTGCAACAATATGGTACAAGGAACATCATCTACCAAATTGAGACATTTTCTTGTGCAACAATATGGTACAAGGAACATCATCTACCAAGTTGAGACATTTTCTTGTGCAACAATATGGGACAAGGAACATCATCTACCAAGTTGAGACATTTTGTTGTGCTACATGATGGTACATTGAATATCTTCCACTAAGTTGAGACATTTTCTTGTGCAACAATATGGTACAAGGAACATCATCTACCAAGTCGAGACATTTTCTTGTGCAACAATATGGTACAAGGAACATCATCTACCAAGTCGAGACATTTTCTTGTGCAACAATATGGTACAAGGAACATCATCTACCAAGTCGAGACATTTTCTTGTGCAACAATATGGTACAAGGAACATCATCCACCAAGTCGAGACATTTTCTTGTGCAACATGGTATAAGGAACATCATCTACCAAGTTGAGACATTTTGTTGTGCAACAATATGGTATTAGGAACATCATCTACCAAGTCGAGACATTTTGTTGTGCTACACAAAGAATATCATCTACCAAGTCGAGACATTTTGTTGTGCAACAATATGGTACTAGGAACATCATCTACCAATTCGAGACATTTTGTTGTGCAACAATATGGTATAAGGAACATCATCTACCAAGTTGAGACATTTTGTTGTGCAACAATATGGTACTAGGAACATCATCTACCAAGTCGAGACATTTTCTTGTGCTACACAAAGAATATCATCTACCAAGTTGAGACATTTTGCTGTGCAACAATATGGTACTAGGAACATCATCTACCAAGTCGAGACATTTTGTTGTGCTACACAAAGAATATCATCTACCAAGTCGAGACATTTTCTTGTGCAACAATATGGTACAAGGAACATCATCTACCAAGTTGAGACATTTTATTGTGCAACAATATGGCACAAGGAATATCATCTACCAAGTCGAGACATTTTGTTGTGCAATAATATGGCACAAGGAATATCATCTACCAAGTCGAGACATTTTCTTGTGCAACAATATGGTACAAGGAACATTATCTACCAAGTTGAGACATTTTGTTGTGCAACAATATGGTATAAGGAACATCATCTACCAAGTCGAGACATTTTGTTGTGCTACACAAAGAATATCATCTACCAAGTCGAGACATTTTCTTGTGCAACAATATGGTACAAGGAACATCATCTACCAAGTTGAGACATTTTGTTGTGCAACAATATGGTACAAGGAACATCATCTACCAAGTCGAGACATTTTCTTGAGCAACAATATGGTACAAGGAACATCATCTACAAAGTTGAGACATTTTGTTGTGCAACAATATGGTACTAGGAACATCATCTACCAAGTCGAGACATTCTGTTGTGCTACATGATGGCACATTGAATATCATCCACCAAGTTGAGACATTTTGTTGTGCTACATGATGGCACATTGAATATCTTCCACCAAGTCGAGACATTTTGTTGTGCAACAATATGGCACAAGGAACATCATCTACCAAGTCGAGACATTTTTTTGTGCAACAATATGGTACAAGGAACATCATCCACCAAGTTGAGACATTTTGTTGTGCAACAATATGGTACAAGGAACATCATCCACCAAGTTGAGACATTTTGTTGTGCAACAATATGGTACAAGGAACATCATCTACCAAGTTGAGACATTTTGTTGTGCAACAATATGGTACAAGGAACATCATCTACCAAGTCAAGACATTTTGCTGTGCAACAATATGGTACAAGGAACATCATCTACCAAGTCGAGACATTTTGTTGTGCTACACAAAGAATATCATCTACCAAGTCGAGACATTTTCTTGTGCAACAACATGGTACAAGAAACATCATCCACCAAGTTGAGACATTTTGTTGTGCTACACAAAGAATATCATCTACCAAGTCGAGACATTTTGTTGTGCAACAATATGGTACAAGGAACATCATCTACCAAGTTGAGACATTTTGTTGTGCAACATGATGGCATATTGAATATCATCTACCAAGTCGAGACATTTTGTTGTGCTACACAAAGAATATCATCTACCAAGTCGAGACATTTTGTTGTGCAACAATATGGTACAAGGAACATCATCTACCAAGTTGAGACATTTTGTTGTGCAACAATATGGTACAAGGTACATCATCTACCAAGTTGAGACATTTTCTTGTGCAACAATATGGTACAAGGACCATCATCTACCAAGTCGAGACATTTTGTTGTGCAACAATATGGTACAAGGAACATCATCTACCAAGTCGAGACATTTTCTTGTCCTACACAAAGAACATCATCTACAAAGTTGAGACATTTTGTTGTGCTACACAAAGAACATCATCTACAAAGTTGAGACATTTTGTTGTGCTACACAAAGAACATCATCTACCAATTTGAGACATTTTGTTGTGCTACACAAAGAACATCATCTACTAAGTTGAGACATTTTGTTGTGCTACACAAAGAACATCATCTACTAAGTTGAGACATTTTGTTGTGCTACACAAGGAACATCATCTACCAAGTCGAGACATTTTCTTGTACTGCAATGGGGCACAAGGAATATCATCCACCAAGTTGAGTCATTTTGTTGTTTTACAAGGTGGCACATTGAGTATCATCTACCAAGTCGAGATCTTTTGTTTTGCTACACAAAGAAAATCATCCACCAAATTGAGACGTTTTGTTGTACTACAAGATGGCACATTGAATATGAGTTATTATACACTAATGAGTTATTTAATCAAGAGGAAGAAAGCACAAGTGAAAGAATGGATGATTATTTGATTATTACATTTTCAGTCAAACTTTCATAGACCACAAATTATTGATGACATCTGTGGATACCGCAGGGTATGCTGCTCTGATCCCACAGTGACCATACCTCTTCAATGACCAATCTTAATAAATGGACACCATGTTGGCACAAACATCAAAGTTGTGGTACTCTGTGTGCCTTTTGACGGTCTGACACATTCAACTTTAACTTGACATTTGTCTGGACCGGGTTGATTCCCTGTTCATTGCTTAGTCGCTTGGCAAAACTGGTTGGTCTGTTTCTAGGGGCACCACGGAGAGGCGTAGTAGGATCTTGATCAGTTCTTGTTCATCAATGATACTGATGCAAACTCAGATATCAGTCGGTGACCACTTTTAGCTCTTGCAGGATCATATGAATCCCCGTTTGATATGTCAGAGACCAGACATTGTTGCAGGAAATAGCTGGGTTTGAATATCACACAGTGGCCTGCGTGTGGGAGTCGCATGTTTAACATGAATTTAGTCATAACTCATTAAAACATGTGTAAGGTGATGACTCACCAAAAAACGTGTAAGATAATGACTCAATCAAACATGTCTAAGGTAATGACTCTTCGAAATATGTGTAAGGATGTTCATGAAGTGTTTAGTAAATTTGAGAACTAGAAATTTGTAAACATGAGAACTGTTTAGTAAATTTATTTCATGAATAAAATCCATGTGACCATACTTGACTATCTATAGCTAATGTCTTTGTGACTATACTTGACTATCTATAGCTAATGTCTCTGACCATACTTGACTATCTATAGCTAATGTCTCTGTGACCATACTTGACTATCTATAACTAATGTCTCTGTGACCATACTTGACTATCTATAGCTAATATCTCTGTGACCATACTTGACTATCTATAGCTAATGCCTCTGAAACCATACTTGACTATCCTTAGCTAATGTCTCTGTGACCATACTTGACTATCTATAGCTAATGTCTCTGAGACCATACTTGACTATCTATAGCTAATGTCTCTGTGACCATACTTGACTATCTATAGCTAATGCCTCTGTGAACATACTTGACTATCTATAGCTAATGTCTCTGTGACCATACTTGACTATCTATAGCTAATGTCTCTGTGACCATACTTGACTATCTATAGCTAATGTCTCTGTGACCATACTTGACTATCTATAGCTAATGTCTCTGTGACCGTACTTGACTATCTATAGCTAATGTCTCTGAGACCATACTTGACTATCTATAGCTAATGTCTCTGTGACCATACTTGACTATCTATAGCTAATGTCTCTGAGACCATACTTGACTATCGATAGCTAATGTCTCTGTGACCATACTTGACTATCTATAGCTAATGTCTCTGTAACCATACTTGACTATCTATAGCTAATGTCTATGTGACCATACTTGACTATCTATAACTAATGTCTCTGTGACCATACTTGACTATCTATAGCTAATGTCTCTGAGACCATACTTGACTATCTATAGCTAATGTCTCTGTGACCATACTTGACTATCTATAGCTAATGTCTCTGTGACCATACTTGACTATCTATAGCTAATGTCTCTGTGACCATACTTGACTATCTATAGCTAATGTCTCTGTGACCATACTTGACCATCTATAGCTAATGATTGTGACCTTACTTGACCATCTATAGCTAATGTATCTGTGACCATACTTGACTATCTATAGCTAATGTCTCTGTGACCATACTTGACTATCTATAGCTAATGTCTCTGTGACCATACTTGACTATCTATAACTAATGTCTCTGTGACCATACTTGACTATCTATAGCTAATGTCTCTGTAACCATACTTGACTATCTATAGCTAATGTCTCTGTGACCATACTTGACCATCTATAGCTAATGATTGTGACCATACTTGACCATCTATAGCTAATGTATCTGTGACCATACTTGACTATCTATAACTAATGTCTCTATGACCATACTTGACTATCTATAGCTAATGTCTCTGTGACCATACTTGACTATCTATAACTAATGTCTCTGTGACCATACTTGACTATCTATAGCTAATGTCTCTGTAACCATACTTGACTATCTATAGCTAATGTCTATGTGACCATACTTGACTATCTATAACTAATGTCTCTATGACCATACTTGACTATCTATAACTAATGTCTCTGTGACCATACTTGACCATCTATAGCTAATGTCTCTGTGACCATACTTGACCATCTATAGCTAATGTCTCTGTGACCATACTTGACCATCTATAGCTAATGTCTCTATGACCATACTTGACTGTCTATAGCTAATATCTCTATGACCATACTTGACTGTCTATAGCTAATGTCTCTGTGACCATACTTGACAATCTATAGCTAATGTCTATGTGACCATACTTGACTATCTATAACTAATGTCTCTATGACCATACTTGACTGTCTATAGCTAATGTCTCTGTGACCATACTTGACTATCAACAAATATTGTCCTAAATGTGTTGAACTAATCTTTCTTCATCAATCTCTTCTGTATTCAGTTAATACATAACCTCCGAGACCAGAAAGGACCATCGTGAGGATAAAGCTGGCAGTCTTCTCTGGTCTGGTGGGCAGCAGTTTTGCAGGATCTGCCATTCCATTTCCAGGATGGATCAACTCACAGACTTCATTAGCTCATCTTTGTAGCCTTTCAGTTACTTTTAGTTCATTTCTGTCTCTGGTCTGACGTCACAGATCACTCCCGATTGATGCCTCCTGCTTCCACTACCACCTGTCCTGTTAATAATTCTTTGACTGCTCATTAAATGAGCCTTTATAGAATGTTGTATCCGATTGTATCTCTCCTAGAATGTTGTATTAGATTGTATCTCTCCTAGAATGTTGTATCAGATTGTATCTCTCCTAGAATGTTGTATTCTGTTGTATGTTATATCTCTCCTTTAATATAGTGTCAGTTACTATCTCTCCGTAAATGTAGTGTCAATTATTATCTCTCCTAGAATGTAGTGTCAGTTATTATCTCTCCTAGAATGTAGTGTCAGTTATTATATCTCCGTAAATGTAGTGTCAGTTATTATCTGTCCGTAAATGTAGTGTCAGTTATTATCTCTCCGTAAATGTAGTGTCAGTTATTATCTCTCCGTAAATGTAGTGTCAGTTATTATCTCTCCGTAAATGTAGTGTCAGTTATTATCTCTCCGTAAATGTAGTGTCAGTTATTATCTCTCCTAGAATGTAGTGTCAGTTATTATCTCTCCTAGAATGTAGTGTCAGTTATTATCTCTCCTAGAATGTAGTGTCAGTTATTATCTCTCCTAGAATGTAGTGTTAGTTATTATCTCTCCTAGAATGTAGTGTTAGTTATTATCTCTCCTAGAATGTAGTGTTAGTTATTATCTCTCCTAGAATGTAGTGTTAGTTATTATCTCTCTGTAAATGTAGTGTCAGTTATTATCTCTCCGTAAATGCAGTGTTAGTTATTATCTCTCCGTAAATGCAGTGTTAGTTATTATCTCTCCGTAAATGCAGTGTCAGTTATTATCTCTCCGTAAATGCAGTGTCAGTTATTATCTCTCCTAGAATGCAGTGTCAGTTATTATCTCTCCTAGAATGCAGTGTCAGTTGTTATCTCTCCTAGAATGTAGTGTCAGTTATTATCTCTCCATAAATGTAGTGTCAGTTATTATCTCTCCGTAAATGCAGTGTCAGTTATTATCTCTCCGTAAATGCAGTGTCAGTTATTATCTCTCCTAGAATGTAGTGTCAGTTATTATCTCTCCGTAAATGTAGTGTCAGTTACTATCTCTCCGTAAATGTAGTGTCAGTTATTATCTCTCCTAGAATGTAGTGTCAGTTATTATATCTCCGTAAATGTAGTGTCAGTTATTATCTGTCCGTAAATGTAGTGTCAGTTATTATCTCTCCGTAAATGTAGTGTCAGTTATTATCTCTCCGTAAATGTAGTGTCAGTTATTATCTCTCCTAGAATGTAGTGTCAGTTATTATCTCTCCGTAAATGTAGTGTCAGTTATTATCTCTCCTAGAATGTAGTGTCAGTTATTATCTCTCCTAGAATGTAGTGTCAGTTATTATCTCTCCGTAAATGTAGTGTCAGTTATTATCTCTCCGTAAATGTAGTGTTAGTTATTATCTCTCCGTAAATGTAGTGTCAGTTATTATCTCTCCTAGAGTATAGTGTCAGTTATTATCTCTCCGTAAATGTAGTGTCAGTTATTATCTCTCCGTAAATGTATTGTCAGTTATTATCTCTCCGTAAATGTATTGTCAGTTATTATCTCTCCGTAAATGTATTGTCAGTTATTATCTCTCCTTTAATGTTATTGTCAGTTATTATCTCTCCGTAAATGTATTGTCAGTTATTATCTCTCTTTAATGTATTGTCAGTTATTATCTCTCCTTTAATGTATTGTCAGTTATTATCTCTCCGTAAATGTATTGTCAGTTATTATCTCTCTTTAATGTATTGTCAGTTATTATCTCTCCGTAAATGTATTGTCAGTTATTATCTCTCTTTAATGTATTGTCAGTTATTATCTCTCCTTTAATGTATTGTCAGTTATTATCTCTCCGTAAATGTAGTGTCAGTTATTATCTCTCCTTTAATGTATTGTCAGTTATTATCTCTCCTTTAATGTATTGTCAGTTATTATCTTTCCGTAAATGTATTGTCAGTTATTATCTCTCTTTAATGTATTGTCTACGTTTCATTAACAAATGAATATTGTATTTGTTCATATTTCTCTATCTTTCACAAACACATTTTGGTTTCTTTCTTCCTGTCCACACTGCTGAAATATAAATGCAATTATTGACTTTTTTTTTTTTATTTATCATCGATTCTTTAAGAGTGTTTTTATTGTGTTATTTGTATTTATTTTCAACTCTTTAATTATTATTGTTTTCTTTGCTTTGTTTAATCGTAAATTCATTCAAAGTGTTTTATTTGATCTACATTTATTGCCTTCCATGTTCAGAAATAAACACAACTCTTCTGAAAAGAAACCAACATTTGTGTTTGTCACATGAGATTTGTTTGTTTACTATTTATTCGAACATTAAATCCTCTAGACTTGCATTTCTTCAAGACAACAATACATAACTATATTAGAAAGTATTAACTGGAAAAACCGAAGTCTTTGGTTGCTGGCCTTCTATTGCTTTTTTTTTTTTACACAAATACTCTTGTTGAGGTTAATTTTGCTTTCAACAGAAGAATATGCTTTACGTGCTAACCAATAATTATCTCAGTGTGACTTGTTTTATCGTTTATTCTTTCCGTCATTCCTTACAGTTAAATATTGGTTATATTCTAGCAATCATTCATTTATTCTCGGTTCTTTTCATTTTAATAAGTGTCAAATATTCAACAACAACAAAATAATGATACCGAGTTATGTGAGTAGGCACACAAAAATAAAAAAATTATACGGGACTCATGTTGTCTCACACTCAACAATAATGCTGATCATAATGCAAGTTGATGCTCTCTCAAAACATCGCAGCTGTCACAAAATATATCTATTGCCACAAAATGTCACGACTGTAACAAAATATTATAGCTGTCACAAAATAATCTGAATTGTCACAAAATATTCCAGCAGTCACCAAAAATATCCCAATTTGTCACAAAATATTCCAGCTATAATCAAATTTCCTAGCTACCACAAAATATCAAATCAGTAAAAAAAATACCAAAGATGTCACAAAATTTCATATGTTTTCAAAAGATAGCTGTCATAAAATATCCCAACTGTCACAAAATATCTCAGTTGTCCAAAAATATCGCAGTTGTCATAAAACATCCAACCTGTCATAAAAATATCCCAGTTGACACAAAATATCTCAGGTGTCACAAAATATCCCGGTTATAATAAAATATCCTATTAAAAAAATTATCAGTTGTCACAGAATGTCACAACTGTAACAAAATATTCCAGCTGCCACAAAATAATCAGTTGCCACAAAATATAGTTGTCTCATAATATCGCAGTTCTCACTAAACATTAAAGCTGTCACAAAATGTACTTGCTATAACAAAACATCCTAGCAGTAACAACATATCCCAGATGTCACAAATTATCAAATCTGTCACAAAAATATATCATGTCACATAATATCCCAGTTGTCACAAAATATCTCAGCTGTAACAAAATATCCTACCTGTCACAAAAAACATCAGTTGTAACAAAATGCCTCAGTTGTCAAAAAAATATATCAGCTGTAAGAAAATAACTCAGTTGTCACAAAATATCACAGTTGTCACCAAAAATATCCCAGTTGTCACAAAATGGCACTGATAGCAAAAAATATCCCAGCTGTAACAAAAATTCCCAGGTGTAAGAAAATATCTCTGTTGTCACAAAATGGCACTGATAGCAAAAAATATCCCAGTTGTCACAAAATGGCACTGATAGCAAAAAATATCCCAGTTGTCACAAAATGGCACTGATAGCAAAAATATCCCAGTTGTCACAAAATGGCACTGATAGCAAAAAATATCTCTGTTGTCACAAAATGGCACTGATAGCAAAAAATATCCCAGTTGTCACAAAATGGCACTGATAGCAAACAATATCCCAGCTGTAACAAAAATTCCCAGGTGCAAGAAAATATCTCTGTTGTCACAAAATATTATATCATATTATATTATGATTATTATATTACACCTATATTAACATGGCCCCAAGTGATGAATGTCTCTTTCTGACGTTGGAAATTAGCTTTCGTCTTTTATTTGGTCTCTTTTAGAACATCCTAATTACTCTTTTAGAGCATCTTATTTACTCTTTTACAACATCCTGATTACTCTTTAGAACATCCTGATTACTCTTTTAGAACATCCTGTTACTCTTTAGAACATCCTATTACTCTTTTAGAAGATCCTAATTACTCTTTTGGAACATCCTAATTACTTTTTTAATATCCTAATTACTCTTTTAGAACATCCCAATTACTCTTTTAGAACACCCTGATTACTCTTTTAGAACATCCTGATTACTCTTTTAGAACATCCTGATTACTCTTTTAGAACATCTGATTACTCTTTTAGAACATCCTGATTACTCTTTTAGAACATCCTAATTACTCTTTTACAACATCATAATTACTCTTTTACAACATCCTAATTACTCTTTTACAACATCCTAATTACTCTTTTACAACATCCTGATTGCTCTTTTACAACATCCTAATCACTTTTTAGAACATCCTAATTACTCTTTTACAACATCCTGATTACTCTTTTACAACATCCTGATTACTCTTTTACAACATCCTAATTACTCTATTACAACATCCTGATTACTCTTTTAGAACATCCTGATTACTCTTTTACAACATCCTGATTACTCTTTTACAACATCCTAAGTATTCTTTTAGAACATCCTGATTACTCTTTTAGAACATCCTGATTACTCTTTTAGAACACCATGATTACTCTTTTAGAACATCCTGATTACTCTTTAAAACATCCTAATTACTCTTTTACAACATCCTAATTACTCTTTTACAACATCCTGATTACTCTTTTACAACATCCTAATTACTCTTTTACACATCCTGATTACTCTTTTACAACATCCTAATTACTTTTTTAGAACATCATAATTACTCTTTTACAACATCCTGATTACTCTTTTACAACATCCTGATTACTCTTTTACAACATCCTTATTACTCTTTTACAACATCCTTATTACTCTTTTACAACATCCTAATTACTCTTTTAGAACATCCTGATTACTCTTTTACAACCTCCTGATTACTCTTTTACAACATCCTATATACTCTTTTACAACATCCTGATTACTCTATTACAACATCCTAATTACTTTTTTAGAACATCCTGATTACTCTTTTACAACATCCTGATTACTCTTTTACAACATCCTAATTATTCTTTTAGAACATCCTGATTACTAGTTTAGAACATTCTGATTACTCTTTTAGAACACCCTGATTACTCTTTTAGAACATCCTGATTACTCTTTTAGAACATCCTGATTACTCTTTTAGAACATCCTGATTACTCTTTTAGAACATCCTGATTACTCTTTTAGAACATCCTAATTACTCTTTTAGAACATCCTAATTACTCTTTTACAACATCCTAATTACTCTTTTACAACATCATAATTACTCTTTTACAACATAATTACTTTTTTACAACATCCTAATTACTTTTTTAGAACATCCTAATTACTCTTTTACAACATCCTAATTACTCTTTTACAACATCATAATTACTCTTTTACAACATCCTAATTACTTTTTTACAACATCCTAATTACTTTTTTACAACATCTTGATTACTCTTTTACATCATAATTACTCTTTTACAACATCCTGATTACTCTTTTACAACATCATAATTACTCTTTTACAACATCCTAATTACTTTTTTACAACATCCTAATTACTTTTTTACAACATCCTGATTACTCTTTTACAACATCCTGATTACTCTTTTAGAACATCATGATTACTCTTTTACAAAATCCTAATTACTTTTTTACAACATCCTAATTACTTTTTTACAACATCATGATTACTCTTTTACAACATCCTGATTACTCTTTTAGAACATCATGATTACTCTTTTACAACATCCTGATTACTCTTTTACAACATCCTGATTACTCTTTTACAACATCATGATTACTCTTTTACAACATCCTGATTACTCTTTTACAACATCCTAATTACTCTTTTACAACATCCTGATTGCTCTTTTACAACATCCTAATTACTCTTTTAGAACACCCTGATTACTCTTTTAGAACATCCTGATTACTCTTTTACAACATCCTAATTACTCTTTTACAACATCATAATTACTCTTTTAGAACATCCTAATTACTCTTTTACAACATCCTAATTACTCTTTTACAACATCCTAATTACTCTTTTACAACATCATAATTACTCTTTTACAACATCCTAATTACTTTTTTACAACATCCTAATTACTTTTTTTAGAACATCCTAATTACTCTTTTACAACATCCTAATTACTCTTTTACAACATCATAATTACTCTTTTACAACATCCTAATTACTTTTTTACAACATCCTGATTACTCTTTTACATCATAATTACTCTTTTACAACATCATAATTACTCTTTTACAACATCCTAATTACTTTTTTACAACATCCTAATTTCTTTTTTACAACATCCTGATTACTCTTTTACAACATCCTGATTACTCTTTTAGAACATCCTGATTACTCTTTTACAACATCCTAATTATTCTTTTAGAACATCATGATTACTCTTTTAGAACATTCTGATTACTCTTTTACTTTTCATGAAAAGACTAAAGTCATGAAAAGTTTAATTCCAACAAGTGACAAAATATACATGGAAAACAAACCAGTAGAAGAGATCGATCACTTTATCTATCTTGGAAGTCACATTGATCGAGAAGGGGATACGAGCAAAGAAATTAGAATCAGACTGGCTAAAGCAGCAATGTCTTTCAGAAGCCTTGAAAAGATGGGAAATCAAAACTCATTAGCACAAACACAAAACTTAGGCTATTCAAATCAAATGTACTATCAACCCTTACGTATGCGTGTGAAAGCTGGAAAACAACAAGAGATATAGAAACAAAGTTGAACGCATTCGAAAATAAATGTCTAAGGAAAATACTTGGTATAGAATGGAACGAATTCAAAACAAACGAGGAAATTAGAGAAATCGCCAATCAACCACTAATATCTTCAGTAATAAAGAAAAGACGATGGTCATACGTTGGACATGTGATGAGAAGAGATAATAATCGAATAGCAAAGCAAGCCCTCATATGGGAAACAACAGGTAAAAGAAAAAAGAGGAAGACCCAGGGAGACACTGAGAAGAACATTGATGAGAGAGGCAAGAGCAGCAGGAATCGGCTCCCTCAATGAGATAGAACTGCTTGCACAGAACAGAGACAGATGGCGAGATTTGATAAAATATCTTTAAAAGAAAACTGCTAGAACAAAAATTCATATAGGAGAAGGTGTATCTTGGTCTACGCCCTATGGGCCGGTTACGGCTCGAAAGGTCAATAGATAGATAGATAGATTACTCTTTTAGAACACCCTGATTACTCTTTTAGAACATCCTGATTACTCTTTTAGAACATCCTGATTACTATTTTAGAACATCCTGATTACTCTTTTAGAACATCCTAATTACTCTTTTACAACATCCTAATTACTCTTTTACAACATCCTAATTACTCTTTTACAACATCATAATTACTCTTTTACAACATCCTGATTGCTCTTTTACAACATCATAATTACTCTTTTACAACATCCTAATTACTTTTTAGAACATCTTAATTACTCTTTTACAACATCTTAATTACTCTTTTACAACATCATAATTACTCTTTTACAACATCCTAATTACTTTTTTACAACATCCTAATTACTTTTTTAGAAAATCTTGATTACTCTTTTACATCATAATTACTTTTTTAGAACATCCTAATTACTCTTTTACAACATCCTGATTACTCTTTTACAACATCCTAATTACTCTTTTACACATCCTGATTACTCTTTTACAACATCCTGATTACTCTTTTACAACATCCTAATTACTCTTTTACAACATCCTGATTACTCTTTTACAACATCCTAATTACTCTTTCACAACATCCTGATTACTCTTTTACAACATCCTGATTACTCTTTTACAACATCCTAAGTATTCTTTTAGAACATCCTAATTACTCTTTTAGAACATCCTAATTACTCTTTTAGAACATCCTGATTACTCTTTTAGAACACCCTGATTACTTTTTTAGAACATCCTGATTACTCTTTAAAACATCCTAATTACTTTTTAGAACATCCTAATTACTCTTTTACAACATCCTGATTACTCTTTTACAACATCCTAATTACTCTTTTACAACATCCTGATTACTCTTTTACAACATCCTAATTACTTTTTTAGAACATCCTAATTACTCTTTTACAACATCCTGATTACTCTTTTACAACATCCTGATTACTCTTTTACAACATCCTAATTACTCTTTTACAACATCCTGATTACTCTATTACAACATCCTAATTACTTTTTTAGAACATCCTGATTACTCTTTTACAACATCATAATTACTTTTTTACAACATCTTGATTACTCTTTTACATCATAATTACTCTTTTACAACATCATAATTACTCTTTTGCAACATCCTAATTACTCTTTTAGAACATCCTGATTACTCTTTTAGAACACCCTGATTACTCTTTTAGAACATCCTGATTACTCTTTTACAACATCCTAATTACTCTTTTACAACATCATAATTACTCTTTTAGAACATCCTAATTACTCTTTTACAACATCCTAATTACTCTTTTACAACATCCTAATTACTCTTTTACAACATCATAATTACTCTTTTACAACATCCTAATTACTTTTTTACATCCTAATTACTTTTTTTAGAACATCCTAATTACTCTTTTACAACATCCTAATTACTCTTTTACAACATCATAATTACTCTTTTACAACATCCTAATTACTTTTTTACAACATCCTGATTACTCTTTTACAACATCCTGATTACTCTTTTACATCATAATTACTCTTTTACAACATCATAATTACTCTTTTACAACATCCTAATTACTTTTTTACAACATCCTAATTTCTTTTTTACAACATCCTGATTACTCTTTTACAACATCCTGATTACTCTTTTAGAACATCATGATTACTCTTTTACAACATCCTGATTACTTTTTTACAACATCCTGATTACTCTTTTACAACATCCTGATTACTCTTTTACAACATCCTAATTACTCTTTTACAACATCATAATTACTCTTTTACAACATCCTAATTACTTTTTTACAACATCCTGATTACTCTTTTACAACATCCTGATTACTCTTTTACATCATAATTACTCTTTTACAACATCATAATTACTCTTTTACAACATCCTAATTACTTTTTTACAACATCCTAATTTCTTTTTTACAACATCCTGATTACTCTTTTACAACATCCTGATTACTCTTTTAGAACATCATGATTACTCTTTTACAACATCCTGATTACTTTTTTACAACATCCTGATTACTCTTTACAACATCCTGATTACTCTTTTACAACATCCTGATTACTCTTTTACAACATCCTAATTACTCTTTTAGAACATCCTAATTGCTCTTTTAGAACATCCTGATTACTCTTTTACAACATCCTAATTACTTTTTTACAACATCCTAATTACTTTTTTAGAACATCCTGATTACTCTTTTACAACATCCTAATTACTCTTTTACAACATCCTGATTACTCTTTACAACATCCTGATTACTCTTTTAGAACATCCTGATTACTCTTTTACAACATCCTAATTACTCTTTTACAACATCCTGATTACTCTTTTACAACATCCTGATTACTCTTTTACAACATCCTAATTACTCTTTTACAACATCCTGATTACTCTTTTACAACATCCTAATTACTCTTTTAGAACATCCTGATTACTCTTTTAGAACATCCTGATTACTCTTTTACAACATCCTAATTACTCTTTTACAACATCCTGATTACTCTTTTACAACATCCTAATTACTCTTTTACAACATCCTAATTACTCTTTTAGAACATCCTGATTACTCTTTTAGAACACCCTGATTACTCTTTTAGAACATCCTGATTACTCTTTTACAACATCCTAATTACTCTTTTACAACATCATAATTACTCTTTTAGAACATCCTAATTACTCTTTTACAACATCCTAATTACTCTTTTACAACATCCTAATTACTCTTTTACAACATCATAATTACTCTTTTACAACATCCTAATTACTTTTTTACAACATCCTAATTACTTTTTTTTAGAACATCCTAATTACTCTTTTACAACATCCTAATTACTCTTTTACAACATCATAATTACTCTTTTACAACATCCTAATTACTTTTTTACAACATCCTGATTACTCTTTTACAACATCCTGATTACTCTTTTACATCATAATTACTCTTTTACAACATCATAATTACTCTTTTACAACATCCTAATTACTTTTTTACAACATCCTAATTTCTTTTTTACAACATCCTGATTACTCTTTTACAACATCCTGATTACTCTTTTAGAACATCATGATTACTCTTTTACAACATCCTGATTACTTTTTACAACATCCTGATTACTCTTTTACAACATCCTGATTACTCTTTTACAACATCCTAATTACTCTTTTACAACATCATAATTACTCTTTTACAACATCCTAATTACTTTTTTACAACATCCTGATTACTCTTTTACAACATCCTGATTACTCTTTTACATCATAATTACTCTTTTACAACATCATAATTACTCTTTTACAACATCCTAATTACTTTTTTACAACATCCTAATTTCTTTTTTACAACATCCTGATTACTCTTTTACAACATCCTGATTACTCTTTTAGAACATCATGATTACTCTTTTACAACATCCTGATTACTTTTTTACAACATCCTGATTACTCTTTTACAACATCCTGATTACTCTTTTACAACATCCTGATTACTCTTTTACAACATCCTAATTACTCTTTTAGAACATCCTAATTGCTCTTTTAGAACATCCTGATTACTCTTTTACAACATCCTAATTACTTTTTTACAACATCCTAATTACTTTTTTAGAACATCCTGATTACTCTTTTACAACATCCTAATTACTCTTTTACAACATCCTGATTACTCTTTTACAACATCCTGATTACTCTTTTAGAACATCCTGATTACTCTTTTACAACATCCTAATTACTCTTTTACAACATCCTGATTACTCTTTTACAACATCCTGATTACTCTTTTACAACATCCTAATTACTCTTTTACAACATCCTGATTACTCTTTTACAACATCCTAATTACTCTTTTAGAACATCCTGATTACTCTTTTAGAACATCCTGATTACTCTTTTACAACATCCTAATTACTCTTTTACAAAATCCTGATTACTCTTTTACAACATCCTAATTACTCTTTTACAACATCCTAATTACTCTTTTAGAACATCCTGATTACTCTTTTAGAACATCCTAATTACTCTTTTAGAATACTCTTGTCACTCTTTTAAAACATCCTCATTACTCTTTAGAACAACCTCATTACTCGTTCCTAGTAGTCCTAGGAATTCTCAACATTCTTCTGTAAAACCACATTATTAGCCAGCTTTTTTCGTAATTCTTCACTTCTAATTTTATCTCTCAGACTGTTACTCAACTATTACAAAATGTGGACACAACTCAAAAGAATAAAACTAGAATAAAAAGCTGCTTTATAGAATTACTGGATTTGTGTGTTCTGTGATGGCTCTCTTGCAGTACTTTCTAACCATAGCATATGCATCAGGGGACAGACAACAATCCTGGACATGCAACTGCTGAAATGAAGAGCACCTATAGGCAATCATCACTATTCCTTTGTCTATTGTCGCATCTCATAACTTCATCCCAAGTTTACAACATAGATTTGGACAGTGCATAGATAAGGCATATATCCATCAGTTATGTCACATTTACCAATGTCCAACAAGTGAAGTCTTGAGCAGTTCTGTGCCAGAAAATCTAAGCCAGTGTCTGAGATAGCCTCACAGCCCTGAACATTGAGGTAGCATGGCTTGCTGTAATTCTTAGTAATGTGGATGACCCCTTGGTCTGACACCTTGGTAAACAAGGAAAAATTTGTAAAAAGTTTATAACAGGCTTTTGTGAACAATTATATATGTAAATGTTTGTAAATAGTACTAACATACTTTCTAAAATGTGTAAATAATTACAAACAATGGTAGATATACAAATATCTGTCAACAATAATAATATGCTTCTGTCAATATTTAAACATTGTACATAAACATAACAACACTAGTAAACATGTATAAATGAAACTCATCATCCCTTTTGATATATGGAGGAATAATGGTGTTAGTGATTATATTTTTGTATGACAATCATGGCTTTTATATAATGTCATGGCCAGAATCAATGATGTACTACCTGAAGACAGTTCAGAGCTACAACTACTTTGGACATAATATAACTAGTGATGGAAAATGTACAACTAAAATAAACAAAATAGGAATGGCGAAAATGTAATTTTAACTCTTTCCGCATGGAAGCTTTTTATCGATGCAATGGAAGAGATTTCTGATACAACATTTTTCAGGGTTTAAAGAATCAATCTATATATTTATATTTATCTAACACATAACATATTATATATGAATTTGTAGATAATTGAACAAGGTATTATATTCCATCAATACCAAGATGATACAAGACATGTAAAAAGAATATGGTTTGATGACGGTTTACACTAATCAAATTAAGAGTGATGCAATATGTGGCAAAATGTACGCAGCCGAAATCTGCATGATGCACAGTACGGCGAAACGTATGGAAAGAGTTAATGCCATGAAAAATATACTAACATCAAAATAAATAAAGCCAGGGCTAAAACTAAGAATAGCAAATTATTATATCTTTTCAACATTCCTGTATGGTGCAGAAACATATAAATTAGACAAGAAAACAGAACATAAAATTGAAGCTTTTTTTAGATGTGGATTTATAGAAGAATAGAAAGAATTGGAAGGAAAGAAAACAAATGATGAAGTCTTAAAACAACTGAAAATGAAAAGAGAACTACTAAACACAATTCAAACAAGACAAATGAGATTTTTGGAGCAGGTTAAAAGACACAGCAGTCTATTAAAAGTAATCTTGGGAGGGAAAATGCAAGACAAAAGAGGCAGAGGTAGACCAAGGCTAATATGGACAAGTAACATCAAAAGATGGACAGATCAGCCTATGATAATCTGCATCATCGAAGCAAGAGACAGAGCAGAAAGGTGCACCATGGTAGCCAACTTTGGATGCGGAGCACAACACTCAATAAATGAATGAACGACAAATGAAAATGTCATATAAAATTGATACTTAACACTCTAAAGAAACAATTTTAAACTGATATGCAGTGAAAATCTGTATCTACACTGCAAAAGTTTTATAAAATGTATTGTTTCCAATGTAAAGAAAGTTTTTTTATTTTTTTTGCTCTTCCAAAAAAAAAATTTCCCACAGTCTGGTGTCACATGCTTCCTTGTGTTAGTTATCAAAATGTCCCACAGTCTGGTGTCACATACTTCCTTGTGTTAGTTATCAAAATTTCCCACAGTCTGGTGTCACATGCTTCCTTGTGTTAGTTATCAAAATGTCTCACAGTCTGGTGTCACATACTTCCTTGTGTTAGTTATCAAAATGTACCACAGTCTGGTGTCTCATGCTTCCTTGTGTTAGTTATCAAAATGTCCCACAGTCTGGTGTCACATACTTCCTTGTGTTAGTTATCAAAATGTCCCACAGTCTGGTGTCACATACTTCCTTGTGTTAGTTATGAAAATGTCTCACAGTCTGGTGTCGCATACTTCCTTGTGTTAGTTATCAAAATGTCCCACAGTCTGGTGTCACATACTTCCTTGTGTTAGTTATCAAAATGTCCCACAGTCTGGTGTCACATACTTCCTTGTGTTAGTTATCAAAATGTCCCACAGTCTGGTGTCACATACTTCCTTGTGTTAGTTATCAAAATGTCCCACAGTCTGGTGTCACATACTTCCTTGTGTTAGTTATGAAAATGTCCCACAGTCTGGTGTCACATACTTCCTTGTGTTAGTTATCAAAATGTCCCACAGTCTGGTGTCACATACTTCCTTGTATTAGTTAACAAAATGTACCACAGTCTGGTGTCACATACTTCCTTGTGTTAGTTATGAAAATGTCCCACAGTCTGGTGTCACATACTTCCTTGTGTTAGTTATGAAAATGTCCCACAGTCTGGTGTCACATACTTCCTTGTGTTAGTTATGAAAATGTCCCACAGTCTGGTGTCACATACTTCCTTGTGTTAGTTATCAAAATGTCCCACAGTCTGGTGTCACATACTTCCTTGTGTTAGTTATCAAAATGTCTCACAGTCTGGTGTCACATACTTCCTTGTGTTAGTTATCAAAATGTCCCACAGTCTGGTGTCACATACTTCCTTGTATTAGTTAACAAAATGTACCACAGTCTGGTGTCACATACTTCCTTGTGTTAGTTATGAAAATGTCCCACAGTCTGGTGTCACATACTTCCTTGTGTTAGTTATGAAAATGTCCCACAGTCTGGTGTCACATACTTCCTTGTGTTAGTTATGAAAATGTCTCACAGTCTGGTGTCACATACTTCCTTGTATTAGTTATCAAAATGTCCCACAGTCTGGTGTCACATACTTCCTTGTGTTAGTTATCAAAATGTCCCACAGTCTGGTGTCACATACTTCCTTGTGTTAGTTATCAAAATGTCCCACAGTCTGGTGTCACATACTTCCTTGTGTTAGTTATCAAAATGTCCCACAGTCTGGTGTCACATACTTCCTTGTGTTAGTTATCAAAATGTCCCACAGTCTGGTGTCACATACTTCCTTGTATTAGTTAACAAAATGTACCACAGTCTGGTGTCACATACTTCCTTGTGTTAGTTATGAAAATGTCCCACAGTCTGGTGTCACATACTTCCTTGTGTTAGTTATGAAAATGTCCCACAGTCTGGTGTCACATACTTCCTTGT
Source organism: Megaustenia siamemsis (assembly GCA_032433765.1). Classification (NCBI taxonomy): domain Eukaryota; kingdom Metazoa; phylum Mollusca; class Gastropoda; order Stylommatophora; family Ariophantidae; genus Megaustenia; species Megaustenia siamemsis. Next base: position 35,673,885 of record JAVIAB010000025.1, on the reverse strand, counting down.
GTTAGTTATGAAAATGTCTCACAGTCTGGTGTCACATACTTCCTTGTATTAGTTATCAAAATGTCCCACAGTCTGGTGTCACATACTTCCTTGTGTTAGTTATCAAAATGTCCCACAGTCTGGTGTCACATACTTCCTTGTGTTAGTTATCAAAATGTCCCACAGTCTGGTGTCACATACTTCCTTGTGTTAGTTATGAAAATGTCCCACAGTCTGGTGTCACATACTTCCTTGTGTTAGTTATCAAAATGTCCCACAGTCTGGTGTCACATACTTCCTTGTGTTAGTTATCAAAATGTCTCACAGTCTGGTGTCACATACTTCCTTGTATTAGTTATCAAAATGTCCCACAGTCTGGTGTCACATACTTCCTTGTGTTAGTTATCAAAATGTCCCACATGCTGGTGTCACATACTTCCTTGTGTTAGTTATGAAAATGTCCCACAGTCTGGTGTCACATACTTCCTTGTGTTAGTTATCAAAATGTCCCACAGTCTGGTGTCACATACTTCCTTGTGTTAGTTATGAAAATGTCTCACAGTCTGGTGTCACATACTTCCTTGTATTAGTTATGAAAATGTCCCACAGTCTGGTGTCACATACTTCCTTGTGTTAGTTATCAAAATGTCCCACAGTCTGGTGTCACATACTTCCTTGTGTTAGTTATCAAAATGTCCCACAGTCTGGTGTCACATACTTCCTTGTGTTAGTTATCAAAATGTCCCACAGTCTGGTGTCACATACTTCCTTGTGTTAGTTATGAAAATGTCCCACAGTCTGGTGTCACATACTTCCTTGTATTAGTTATCAAAATGTCCCACAGTCTGGTGTCACATACTTCCTTGTATTAGTTAACAAAATGTACCACAGTCTGGTGTCACATACTTCCTTGTGTTAGTTATGAAAATGTCCCACAGTCTGGTGTCACATACTTCCTTGTGTTAGTTATCAAAATGTCCCACAGTCTGGTGTCACATACTTCCTTGTGTTAGTTATGAAAATGTCCCACAGTCTGGTGTCACATACTTCCTTGTGTTAGTTATCAAAATGTCCCACAGTCTGGTGTCACATACTTCCTTGTGTTAGTTATCAAAATGTCTCACAGTCTGGTGTCACATACTTCCTTGTGTTAGTTATCAAAATGTCCCACAGTCTGGTGTCACATACTTCCTTGTATTAGTTAACAAAATGTACCACAGTCTGGTGTCACATACTTCCTTGTGTTAGTTATCAAAATGTCCCACAGTCTGGTGTCACATACTTCCTTGTGTTAGTTATCAAAATGTCTCACAGTCTGGTGTCACATACTTCCTTGTATTAGTTATCAAAATGTCCCACAGTCTGGTGTCACATACTTCCTTGTGTTAGTTATCAAAATGTCTCACAGTCTGGTGTCACATACTTCCTTGTGTTAGTTATCAAAATGTCCCACAGTCTGGTGTCACATACTTCCTTGTATTAGTTATCAAAATGTCCCACAGTCTGGTGTCACATACTTCCTTGTGTTAGTTATCAAAATGTCCCACAGTCTGGTGTCACATACTTCCTTGTGTTAGTTATGAAAATGTCTCACAGTCTGGTGTCACATACTTCCTTGTGTTAGTTATCAAAATGTCCCACAGTCTGGTGTCACATACTTCCTTGTGTTAGTTATCAAAATGTCCCACAGTCTGGTGTCACATACTTCCTTGTGTTAGTTATCAAAATGTCCCACAGTCTGGTGTCACATACTTCCTTGTGTTAGTTATCAAAATGTCCCACAGTCTGGTGTCACATACTTCCTTGTGTTAGTTATGAAAATGTCCCACAGTCTGGTGTCACATACTTCCTTGTGTTAGTTATCAAAATGTCCCACAGTCTGGTGTCACATACTTCCTTGTATTAGTTAACAAAATGTACCACAGTCTGGTGTCACATACTTCCTTGTGTTAGTTATGAAAATGTCCCACAGTCTGGTGTCACATACTTCCTTGTGTTAGTTATGAAAATGTCCCACAGTCTGGTGTCACATACTTCCTTGTGTTAGTTATCAAAATGTCTCACAGTCTGGTGTCACATACTTCCTTGTGTTAGTTATCAAAATGTCCCACAGTCTGGTGTCACATACTTCCTTGTGTTAGTTATCAAAATGTCTCACAGTCTGGTGTCACATACTTCCTTGTGTTAGTTATCAAAATGTCCCACAGTCTGGTGTCACATACTTCCTTGTATTAGTTAACAAAATGTACCACAGTCTGGTGTCACATACTTCCTTGTGTTAGTTATGAAAATGTCCCACAGTCTGGTGTCACATACTTCCTTGTGTTAGTTATCAAAATGTCCCACAGTCTGGTGTCACATACTTCCTTGTGTTAGTCATGAAAATGTCTCACAGTCTGGTGTCACATACTTCCTTGTATTAGTTATCAAAATGTCCCACAGTCTGGTGTCACATACTTCCTTGTGTTAGTTATCAAAATGTCCCACATGCTGGTGTCACATACTTCCTTGTGTTAGTTATGAAAATGTTCCACAGTCTGGTGTCACATACTTCCTTGTGTTAGTTATCAAAATGTCCCACAGTCTGGTGTCACATACTTCCTTGTGTTAGTTATCAAAATGTCCCACAGTCTGGTGTCACATACTTCCTTGTATTAGTTAACAAAATGTACCACAGTCTGGTGTCACATACTTCCTTGTGTTAGTTATGAAAATGTCCCACAGTCTGGTGTCACATACTTCCTTGTGTTAGTTATCAAAATGTCCCACAGTCTGGTGTCACATACTTCCTTGTGTTAGTTATGAAAATGTCTCACAGTCTGGTGTCACATACTTCCTTGTATTAGTTATCAAAATGTCCCACAGTCTGGTGTCACATACTTCCTTGTGTTAGTTATCAAAATGTCCCACAGTCTGGTGTCACATACTTCCTTGTGTTAGTTATGAAAATGTCCCACAGTCTGGTGTCACATACTTCCTTGTGTTAGTTATGAAAATGTCCCACAGTCTGGTGTCACATACTTCCTTGTGTTAGTTATCAAAATGTCCCACAGTCTAGTGTCACATACTTCCTTGTATTAGTTAACAAAATGTACCACAGTCTGGTGTCACATACTTCCTTGTGTTAGTTATGAAAATGTCCCACAGTCTGGTGTCACATACTTCCTTGTGTTAGTTATCAAAATGTCCCACAGTCTGGTGTCACATACTTCCTTGTGTTAGTTATGAAAATGTCCCACAGTCTGGTGTCACATACTTCCTTGTGTTAGTTATCAAAATGTCCCACAGTCTGGTGTCACATACTTCCTTGTGTTAGTTATCAAAATGTCTCACAGTCTGGTGTCACATACTTCCTTGTGTTAGTTATCAAAATGTCCCACAGTCTGGTGTCACATACTTCCTTGTATTAGTTAACAAAATGTACCACAGTCTGGTGTCACATACTTCCTTGTGTTAGTTATGAAAATGTCCCACAGTCTGGTGTCACATACTTCCTTGTATTAGTTATCAAAATGTCCCACAGTCTGGTGTCACATACTTCCTTGTGTTAGTTATCAAAATGTCCCACATGCTGGTGTCACATACTTCCTTGTGTTAGTTATGAAAATGTCCCACAGTCTGGTGTCACATACTTCCTTGTGTTAGTTATCAAAATGTCCCACAGTCTGGTGTCACATACTTCCTTGTGTTAGTTATCAAAATGTCCCACAGTCTGGTGTCACATACTTCCTTGTGTTAGTTATCAAAATGTCCACAGTCTGGTGTCACATACTTCCTTGTGTTAGTTATGAAAATATCCCACAGTCTGGTGTCACATACTTCCTTGTATTAGTTATCAAAATGTCCCACAGTCTGGTGTCACATACTTCCTTGTATTAGTTAACAAAATGTACCACAGTCTGGTGTCACATACTTCCTTGTGTTAGTTATGAAAATGTCCCACAGTCTGGTGTCACATACTTCCTTGTGTTAGTTATCAAAATGTCCCACAGTCTGGTGTCACATACTTCCTTGTGTTAGTTATGAAAATGTCCCACAGTCTGGTGTCACATACTTCCTTGTGTTAGTTATCAAAATGTCCCACAGTCTGGTGTCACATACTTCCTTGTGTTAGTTATCAAAATGTCTCACAGTCTGGTGTCACATACTTCCTTGTGTTAGTTATCAAAATGTCCCACAGTCTGGTGTCACATACTTCCTTGTATTAGTTAACAAAATGTACCACAGTCTGGTGTCACATACTTCCTTGTGTTAGTTATGAAAATGTCCCACAGTCTGGTGTCACATACTTCCTTGTGTTAGTTATGAAAATGTCCCACAGTCTGGTGTCACATACTTCCTTGTGTTAGTTATGAAAATGTCTCACAGTCTGGTGTCACATACTTCCTTGTATTAGTTATCAAAATGTCCCACAGTCTGGTGTCACATACTTCCTTGTGTTAGTTATCAAAATGTCCCACAGTCTGGTGTCACATACTTCCTTGTGTTAGTTATGAAAATGTCCCACAGTCTGGTGTCACATACTTCCTTGTGTTAGTTATGAAAATGTCCCACAGTCTGGTGTCACATACTTCCTTGTGTTAGTTATGAAAATGTCCCACAGTCTGGTGTCACATACTTCCTTGTATTAGTTAACAAAATGTACCACAGTCTGGTGTCACATACTTCCTTGTGTTAGTTATGAAAATGTCCCACAGTCTGGTGTCACATACTTCCTTGTGTTAGTTATCAAAATGTCCCACAGTCTGGTGTCACATACTTCCTTGTGTTAGTTATGAAAATGTCCCACAGTCTGGTGTCACATACTTCCTTGTGTTAGTTATCAAAATGTCCCACAGTCTGGTGTCACATACTTCCTTGTGTTAGTTATGAAAATGTCTCACAGTCTGGTGTCACATACTTCCTTGTGTTAGTTATCAAAATGTACCACAGTCTGGTGTCTCATGCTTCCTTGTGTTAGTTATCAAAATGTCCCACAGTCTGGTGTCACATACTTCCTTGTGTTAGTTATCAAAATGTCCCACAGTCTGGTGTCACATACTTCCTTGTGTTAGTTATGAAAATGTCTCACAGTCTGGTGTCGCATACTTCCTTGTGTTAGTTATCAAAATGTCCCACAGTCTGGTGTCACATACTTCTTGTGTTAGTTATCAAAATGTCCCACAGTCTGGTGTCACATACTTCCTTGTGTTAGTTATCAAAATGTCCCACAGTCTGGTGTCACATACTTCCTTGTGTTAGTTATCAAAATGTCCCACAGTCTGGTGTCACATACTTCCTTGTGTTAGTTATGAAAATGTCCCACAGTCTGGTGTCACATGCTTCCTTGTGTTAGTTATCAAAATGTCTCACAGTCTGGTGTCACATACTTCCTTGTGTTAGTTATCAAAATGTACCACAGTCTGGTGTCTCATGCTTCCTTGTGTTAGTTATCAAAATGTCCCACAGTCTGGTGTCACATACTTCCTTGTGTTAGTTATCAAAATGTCCCACAGTCTGGTGTCACATACTTCCTTGTGTTAGTTATGAAAATGTCTCACAGTCTGGTGTCGCATACTTCCTTGTGTTAGTTATCAAAATGTCCCACAGTCTGGTGTCACATACTTCCTTGTGTTAGTTATCAAAATGTCCCACAGTCTGGTGTCACATACTCCTTGTGTTAGTTATCAAAATTTCCCACAGTCTGGTGTCACATGCTTCCTTGTGTTAGTTATCAAAATGTCTCACAGTCTGGTGTCACATACTTCCTTGTGTTAGTTATCAAAATGTACCACAGTCTGGTGTCTCATGCTTCCTTGTGTTAGTTATCAAAATGTCCCACAGTCTGGTGTCACATACTTCCTTGTGTTAGTTATCAAAATGTCCCACAGTCTGGTGTCACATACTTCCTTGTGTTAGTTATGAAAATGTCTCACAGTCTGGTGTCGCATACTTCCTTGTGTTAGTTATCAAAATGTCCCACAGTCTGGTGTCACATACTTCCTTGTGTTAGTTATCAAAATGTCCCACAGTCTGGTGTCACATACTTCCTTGTGTTAGTTATCAAAATGTCCCACAGTCTGGTGTCACATACTTCCTTGTGTTAGTTATCAAAATGTCCCACAGTCTGGTGTCACATACTTCCTTGTGTTAGTTATGAAAATGTCCCACAGTCTGGTGTCACATACTTCCTTGTGTTAGTTATCAAAATGTCCCACAGTCTGGTGTCACATACTTCCTTGTATTAGTTAACAAAATGTACCACAGTCTGGTGTCACATACTTCCTTGTGTTAGTTATGAAAATGTCCCACAGTCTGGTGTCACATACTTCCTTGTGTTAGTTATGAAAATGTCCCACAGTCTGGTGTCACATACTTCCTTGTGTTAGTTATGAAAATGTCCCACAGTCTGGTGTCACATACTTCCTTGTGTTAGTTATCAAAATGTCCCACAGTCTGGTGTCACATACTTCCTTGTGTTAGTTATCAAAATGTCTCACAGTCTGGTGTCACATACTTCCTTGTGTTAGTTATCAAAATGTCCCACAGTCTGGTGTCACATACTTCCTTGTATTAGTTAACAAAATGTACCACAGTCTGGTGTCACATACTTCCTTGTGTTAGTTATGAAAATGTCCCACAGTCTGGTGTCACATACTTCCTTGTGTTAGTTATGAAAATGTCCCACAGTCTGGTGTCACATACTTCCTTGTGTTAGTTATGAAAATGTCTCACAGTCTGGTGTCACATACTTCCTTGTATTAGTTATCAAAATGTCCCACAGTCTGGTGTCACATACTTCCTTGTGTTAGTTATCAAAATGTCCCACAGTCTGGTGTCACATACTTCCTTGTGTTAGTTATCAAAATGTCCCACAGTCTGGTGTCACATACTTCCTTGTGTTAGTTATCAAAATGTCCCACAGTCTGGTGTCACATACTTCCTTGTGTTAGTTATCAAAATGTCCCACAGTCTGGTGTCACATACTTCCTTGTATTAGTTAACAAAATGTACCACAGTCTGGTGTCACATACTTCCTTGTGTTAGTTATGAAAATGTCCCACAGTCTGGTGTCACATACTTCCTTGTGTTAGTTATGAAAATGTCCCACAGTCTGGTGTCACATACTTCCTTGTGTTAGTTATGAAAATGTCTCACAGTCTGGTGTCACATACTTCCTTGTATTAGTTATCAAAATGTCCCACAGTCTGGTGTCACATACTTCCTTGTGTTAGTTATCAAAATGTCCCACAGTCTGGTGTCACATACTTCCTTGTGTTAGTTATCAAAATGTCCCACAGTCTGGTGTCACATACTTCCTTGTGTTAGTTATGAAAATGTCCCACAGTCTGGTGTCACATACTTCCTTGTGTTAGTTATCAAAATGTCCCACAGTCTGGTGTCACATACTTCCTTGTGTTAGTTATCAAAATGTCTCACAGTCTGGTGTCACATACTTCCTTGTATTAGTTATCAAAATGTCCCACAGTCTGGTGTCACATACTTCCTTGTGTTAGTTATCAAAATGTCCCACATGCTGGTGTCACATACTTCCTTGTGTTAGTTATGAAAATGTCCCACAGTCTGGTGTCACATACTTCCTTGTGTTAGTTATCAAAATGTCCCACAGTCTGGTGTCACATACTTCCTTGTGTTAGTTATGAAAATGTCTCACAGTCTGGTGTCACATACTTCCTTGTATTAGTTATGAAAATGTCCCACAGTCTGGTGTCACATACTTCCTTGTGTTAGTTATCAAAATGTCCCACAGTCTGGTGTCACATACTTCCTTGTGTTAGTTATCAAAATGTCCCACAGTCTGGTGTCACATACTTCCTTGTGTTAGTTATCAAAATGTCCCACAGTCTGGTGTCACATACTTCCTTGTGTTAGTTATGAAAATGTCCCACAGTCTGGTGTCACATACTTCCTTGTATTAGTTATCAAAATGTCCCACAGTCTGGTGTCACATACTTCCTTGTATTAGTTAACAAAATGTACCACAGTCTGGTGTCACATACTTCCTTGTGTTAGTTATGAAAATGTCCCACAGTCTGGTGTCACATACTTCCTTGTGTTAGTTATCAAAATGTCCCACAGTCTGGTGTCACATACTTCCTTGTGTTAGTTATGAAAATGTCCCACAGTCTGGTGTCACATACTTCCTTGTGTTAGTTATCAAAATGTCCCACAGTCTGGTGTCACATACTTCCTTGTGTTAGTTATCAAAATGTCTCACAGTCTGGTGTCACATACTTCCTTGTGTTAGTTATCAAAATGTCCCACAGTCTGGTGTCACATACTTCCTTGTATTAGTTAACAAAATGTACCACAGTCTGGTGTCACATACTTCCTTGTGTTAGTTATCAAAATGTCCCACAGTCTGGTGTCACATACTTCCTTGTGTTAGTTATCAAAATGTCTCACAGTCTGGTGTCACATACTTCCTTGTATTAGTTATCAAAATGTCCCACAGTCTGGTGTCACATACTTCCTTGTGTTAGTTATCAAAATGTCTCACAGTCTGGTGTCACATACTTCCTTGTGTTAGTTATCAAAATGTCCCACAGTCTGGTGTCACATACTTCCTTGTATTAGTTATCAAAATGTCCCACAGTCTGGTGTCACATACTTCCTTGTGTTAGTTATCAAAATGTCCCACAGTCTGGTGTCACATACTTCCTTGTGTTAGTTATGAAAATGTCTCACAGTCTGGTGTCACATACTTCCTTGTGTTAGTTATCAAAATGTCCCACAGTCTGGTGTCACATACTTCCTTGTGTTAGTTATCAAAATGTCCCACAGTCTGGTGTCACATACTTCCTTGTGTTAGTTATCAAAATGTCCCACAGTCTGGTGTCACATACTTCCTTGTGTTAGTTATCAAAATGTCCCACAGTCTGGTGTCACATACTTCCTTGTGTTAGTTATGAAAATGTCCCACAGTCTGGTGTCACATACTTCCTTGTGTTAGTTATCAAAATGTCCCACAGTCTGGTGTCACATACTTCCTTGTATTAGTTAACAAAATGTACCACAGTCTGGTGTCACATACTTCCTTGTGTTAGTTATGAAAATGTCCCACAGTCTGGTGTCACATACTTCCTTGTGTTAGTTATGAAAATGTCCCACAGTCTGGTGTCACATACTTCCTTGTGTTAGTTATCAAAATGTCTCACAGTCTGGTGTCACATACTTCCTTGTGTTAGTTATCAAAATGTCCCACAGTCTGGTGTCACATACTTCCTTGTGTTAGTTATCAAAATGTCTCACAGTCTGGTGTCACATACTTCCTTGTGTTAGTTATCAAAATGTCCCACAGTCTGGTGTCACATACTTCCTTGTATTAGTTAACAAAATGTACCACAGTCTGGTGTCACATACTTCCTTGTGTAGTTATGAAAATGTCCCACAGTCTGGTGTCACATACTTCCTTGTGTTAGTTATCAAAATGTCCCACAGTCTGGTGTCACATACTTCCTTGTGTTAGTCATGAAAATGTCTCACAGTCTGGTGTCACATACTTCCTTGTATTAGTTATCAAAATGTCCCACAGTCTGGTGTCACATACTTCCTTGTGTTAGTTATCAAAATGTCCCACATGCTGGTGTCACATACTTCCTTGTGTTAGTTATGAAAATGTTCCACAGTCTGGTGTCACATACTTCCTTGTGTTAGTTATCAAAATGTCCCACAGTCTGGTGTCACATACTTCCTTGTGTTAGTTATCAAAATGTCCCACAGTCTGGTGTCACATACTTCCTTGTATTAGTTAACAAAATGTACCACAGTCTGGTGTCACATACTTCCTTGTGTTAGTTATGAAAATGTCCCACAGTCTGGTGTCACATACTTCCTTGTGTTAGTTATCAAAATGTCCCACAGTCTGGTGTCACATACTTCCTTGTGTTAGTTATGAAAATGTCTCACAGTCTGGTGTCACATACTTCCTTGTATTAGTTATCAAAATGTCCCACAGTCTGGTGTCACATACTTCCTTGTGTTAGTTATCAAAATGTCCCACAGTCTGGTGTCACATACTTCCTTGTGTTAGTTATGAAAATGTCCCACAGTCTGGTGTCACATACTTCCTTGTGTTAGTTATGAAAATGTCCCACAGTCTGGTGTCACATACTTCCTTGTGTTAGTTATCAAAATGTCCCACAGTCTAGTGTCACATACTTCCTTGTATTAGTTAACAAAATGTACCACAGTCTGGTGTCACATACTTCCTTGTGTTAGTTATGAAAATGTCCCACAGTCTGGTGTCACATACTTCCTTGTGTTAGTTATCAAAATGTCCCACAGTCTGGTGTCACATACTTCCTTGTGTTAGTTATGAAAATGTCCCACAGTCTGGTGTCACATACTTCCTTGTGTTAGTTATCAAAATGTCCCACAGTCTGGTGTCACATACTTCCTTGTGTTAGTTATCAAAATGTCTCACAGTCTGGTGTCACATACTTCCTTGTGTTAGTTATCAAAATGTCCCACAGTCTGGTGTCACATACTTCCTTGTATTAGTTAACAAAATGTACCACAGTCTGGTGTCACATACTTCCTTGTGTTAGTTATGAAAATGTCCCACAGTCTGGTGTCACATACTTCCTTGTATTAGTTATCAAAATGTCCCACAGTCTGGTGTCACATACTTCCTTGTGTTAGTTATCAAAATGTCCCACATGCTGGTGTCACATACTTCCTTGTGTTAGTTATGAAAATGTCCCACAGTCTGGTGTCACATACTTCCTTGTGTTAGTTATCAAAATGTCCCACAGTCTGGTGTCACATACTTCCTTGTGTTAGTTATCAAAATGTCCCACAGTCTGGTGTCACATACTTCCTTGTGTTAGTTATCAAAATGTCCCACAGTCTGGTGTCACATACTTCCTTGTGTTAGTTATGAAAATATCCCACAGTCTGGTGTCACATACTTCCTTGTATTAGTTATCAAAATGTCCCACAGTCTGGTGTCACATACTTCCTTGTATTAGTTAACAAAATGTACCACAGTCTGGTGTCACATACTTCCTTGTGTTAGTTATGAAAATGTCCCACAGTCTGGTGTCACATACTTCCTTGTGTTAGTTATCAAAATGTCCCACAGTCTGGTGTCACATACTTCCTTGTGTTAGTTATGAAAATGTCCCACAGTCTGGTGTCACATACTTCCTTGTGTTAGTTATCAAAATGTCCCACAGTCTGGTGTCACATACTTCCTTGTGTTAGTTATCAAAATGTCTCACAGTCTGGTGTCACATACTTCCTTGTGTTAGTTATCAAAATGTCCCACAGTCTGGTGTCACATACTTCCTTGTATTAGTTAACAAAATGTACCACAGTCTGGTGTCACATACTTCCTTGTGTTAGTTATGAAAATGTCCCACAGTCTGGTGTCACATACTTCCTTGTGTTAGTTATGAAAATGTCCCACAGTCTGGTGTCACATACTTCCTTGTGTTAGTTATGAAAATGTCTCACAGTCTGGTGTCACATACTTCCTTGTATTAGTTATCAAAATGTCCCACAGTCTGGTGTCACATACTTCCTTGTGTTAGTTATCAAAATGTCCCACAGTCTGGTGTCACATACTTCCTTGTGTTAGTTATGAAAATGTCCCACAGTCTGGTGTCACATACTTCCTTGTGTTAGTTATGAAAATGTCCCACAGTCTGGTGTCACATACTTCCTTGTGTTAGTTATGAAAATGTCCCACAGTCTGGTGTCACATACTTCCTTGTATTAGTTAACAAAATGTACCACAGTCTGGTGTCACATACTTCCTTGTGTTAGTTATGAAAATGTCCCACAGTCTGGTGTCACATACTTCCTTGTGTTAGTTATCAAAATGTCCCACAGTCTGGTGTCACATACTTCCTTGTGTTAGTTATGAAAATGTCCCACAGTCTGGTGTCACATACTTCCTTGTGTTAGTTATCAAAATGTCCCACAGTCTGGTGTCACATACTTCCTTGTGTTAGTTATCAAAATGTCTCACAGTCTGGTGTCACATACTTCCTTGTGTTAGTTATCAAAATGTCCCACAGTCTGGTGTCACATACTTCCTTGTATTAGTTAACAAAATGTACCACAGTCTGGTGTCACATACTTCCTTGTGTTAGTTATGAAAATGTCCCACAGTCTGGTGTCACATACTTCCTTGTATTAGTTATCAAAATGTCCCACAGTCTGGTGTCACATACTTCCTTGTGTTAGTTATCAAAATGTCCCACATGCTGGTGTCACATACTTCCTTGTGTTAGTTATCAAAATGTCTCACAGTCTGGTGTCACATACTTCCTTGTGTTAGTTATCAAAATGTCCCACAGTCTGGTGTCACATACTTCCTTGTATTAGTTAACAAAATGTACCACAGTCTGGTGTCACATACTTCCTTGTGTTAGTTATGAAAATGTCCCACAGTCTGGTGTCACATACTTCCTTGTGTTAGTTATCAAAATGTCCCACAGTCTGGTGTCACATACTTCCTTGTGTTAGTTATGAAAATGTCCCACAGTCTGGTGTCACATACTTCCTTGTGTTAGTTATCAAAATGTCCCACAGTCTGGTGTCACATACTTCCTTGTGTTAGTTATCAAAATGTCTCACAGTCTGGTGTCACATACTTCCTTGTGTTAGTTATCAAAATGTCCCACAGTCTGGTGTCACATACTTCCTTGTATTAGTTAACAAAATGTACCACAGTCTGGTGTCACATACTTCCTTGTGTTAGTTATCAAAATGTCCCACAGTCTGGTGTCACATACTTCCTTGTGTTAGTTATGAAAATGTCTCACAGTCTGGTGTCACATACTTCCTTGTATTAGTTATCAAAATGTCCCACAGTCTGGTGTCACATACTTCCTTGTGTTAGTTATCAAAATGTCTCACAGTCTGGTGTCACATACTTCCTTGTGTTAGTTATCAAAATGTCCCACAGTCTGGTGTCACATACTTCCTTGTATTAGTTAACAAAATGTACCACAGTCTGGTGTCACATACTTCCTTGTGTTAGTTATCAAAATGTCCCACAGTCTGGTGTCACATACTTCCTTGTTTTAGTTATGAAAATGTCTCACAGTCTGGTGTCACATACTTCCTTGTATTAGTTATCAAAATGTCCCACAGTCTGGTGTCACATACTTCCTTGTGTTAGTTATCAAAATGTCCCACATGCTGGTGTCACATACTTCCTTGTGTTAGTTATGAAAATGTCCCACAGTCTGGTGTCACATACTTCCTTGTGTTAGTTATCAAAATGTCCCACATGCTGGTGTCACATACTTCCTTGTGTTAGTTATGAAAATGTACCACAGTTTGGTGTCACATACTTCCTTGTGTTAGTTATGAAAATGTCCCACAGTCTGGTGTCACATACTTCCTTGTGTTAGTTATCAAAATGTCCCACAGTCTGGTGTCACATACTTCCTTGTGTTAGTTATGAAAATGTCTCACAGTCTGGTGTCACATACTTCCTTGTATTAGTTATCAAAATGTCCCACAATCTGGTGTCACATACTTCCTTGTGTTAGTTATCAAAATGTCCCACATGCTGGTGTCACATACTTCCTTGTGTTAGTTATGAAAATGTCTCACAGTCTGGTGTCACATACTTCCTTGTGTTAGTTATCAAAATGTCCCACAGTCTGGTGTCACATACTTCCTTGTGTTAGTTATCAAAATGTCCCACAGTCTGGTGTCACATACTTCCTTGTATTAGTTAACAAAATGTACCACAGTCTGGTGTCACATACTTCCTTGTGTTAGTTATGAAAATGTCCCACAGTCTGGTGTCACATACTTCCTTGTGTTAGTTATCAAAATGTCCCACAGTCTGGTGTCACATGCTTCCTTGTGTTAGTTATGAAAATGGTAGATGCACTGAATACGTGTCAGAAGCTATAAGCTGTGATTGAAATTCTCACAGTGGAAAGTTTTGAGCCTAAAGCAATTCACAATTCTCTGTGGAATGTGCTTGAAGAGGAAGTTTTCAATCTCAAGTTATGCCAGTCTCGAGACAGAGAGGTTGTGAGTTTAAATTCGACTGCACCAGTTGGGATTTTTATTTGTGATTTCCGTCTGCAGCAACCACCCCTGGTCTCAACAGTGAGGTCCGGCTTGAAACATCAATTACACATAAACAGAAAAAATATGAGTACCTCCGAGATGGAGTTATCTGCCTGGGTGGCGAGGGGGTCCCTGTGCACATGGCTGCCAAGGTAAAATAAATTAACATGCACAATTCAGTTCCTAGGCTATAGGGACATTGCCTTAGGTGAAAGGTGGCGAACGCAGAGAAAAAATATTAGTCTATACTGTACTTGTGTTAATGTAGTAAATCATTTTATAGTAAAAATATAAGTCTATACTGTACTTGTTGGGCTAATGTAGTAAATCATTTTAAAGAAAAAATATTAGTCTATACTGTACTTTTGGGTTAATGTAGTAAATCATTTTAAAGAAAAAAATCTGAGTATAAATGTTTGCTGTAATAAAAATAGCATAATACACATTACACGTAGATCAACATTTTTATTACAAATATTAGGCTGTAAACTTGTAGATGCAGGTGGTCGGTGAGCTGGTACAAGATGTCTGCTTACTCTCATCGAATTCAGGACTAGTGGTTTTTTCAAGGCGGTATGTTTTCAATAATTGCTATACTACCTTCGGTTTACACTTTTCTTCAAAGTTGAGTAAGGTAGAATTTTAGTGAAGATTGAGAAGCTCGGCCAGAATAAGGACATATGACAAGGTACACCGAAAACCCTGTGTGGCATCTGATGGCACTGAGAGGTAAGTTTTCACTACTTAGAGGTAAGACAGTCATAGAAATATATGGGTACTAACATACTTTTCCCAATACCCCACAACTTTTAAAAATAAAGAGGCATTAGAATGTATAATCCTCCCTTACTTTTTATATTTGGCCACACTGAGGTAACGTAGAGTCTCACGTAATTTGGCCGCTCTCGCATGCTTAGTTCAGTTACAATTTTGCAATCACTCAGTCTCAGTTCACGTAAGCCTGTCGAAGAAATAATTTGAAAATTGTTTAATGACCTGACATAAAGAGGCTTTATTTAAAATTACAAAGTAAACACGTTTTAAACAGTTAAACCAATACACTGAATATTTATTTATTTTATGCTCCAGGTGAATGCAAATCTATAACTGGTGACATATACCAGATGGCCTATTAAAATCAATATTCATAGCCTTACCAAAGAAATCTGGTGTGATTGAATGTGATGATCATCGCACAATAAGCCTTATGAGTCACACGTCTAAGATATTACTAGGAATCATCATGCGAAGAGTGCGAAACAAAATCAGTCTAAAAATTAGTGAACAGTGTGATTTTGTTGGAGGTAAATGTATGAACAATGCTATATACATCATAAGATCTCTAATAGAAAGAGTCACAGAAAACAGATCTATGTTTCATAGACTATACCAAAGCATTTGATAAAGTAAAGCACCATGAAATAATCACAATTTTAGAAGGCGTAAAAGTTGACAGCAAAGATTAGTAACTTAAGGTAATTATTATTATTTATAATATTAGAATGACAAAAATTGACATTATAATCATATTAATATATAATTTTTACCTGCGGCAAACTGAATTCTTATCTAATTAGAATCATGCCATTAAGACAATGAATAATAAGGAATAAATATTAATTTATTTTCCCTATTTGAAGTACCTTGACGACTTAAACTTCGCTAATACTATTTATAAAACTTATTTAATCACTACTTGAGGATATTCTAAGTTATTTTGTTCGAGAACCTGAAATGTGATGCTGTCCAATGTTCCTGAAAATATGATTTGATTGTGACCACCTAACCTATATTTTGTTGGGATCAGATGAAAATAAAATATCTCGTTTATATAGGCAGTCATCTTGACAAGAAATGTGGAGTTCTTGTTGAATTTTATGCATACTTTATAATTGTAAATTGCTACCATTTAAAAACAAATTCATTTTCTATATTTTGCATAAACATTTAAAAGCAAATTTATTTATTGTATTAATTTAAATCTACATGCATTGCTAAACATGTCTAATAATTAATATTTTACAGAATATTATGAACTATCTAAAAGGTTAAAGCAATTACCCCTACTAACAATAACTTAAAGAAAAATTAAATTTGCAGTGACTTCATATAATAAACAAGGAAAATAATACTTTTAAAAACTATCTAAAAAGATCTATACCTATGTTTTATAGATTATACCAAAGCATTTGATAAAGTAAAGCACAAGAAATAATAACAAATTGTAGATGGCATAAATATTGACAGCAAAGATCAAAGAATAATTAGAAGATGTACTGGCAACAAGCAGCAGCCATAGAACTGGAAATCCAAGAAAACAACAACAATTACACATATGCTCAATTTATGAAGCAAAAGTAACTGACACTTTTAATTTTGGATGACAATCACGGTCTAATATAACCTGAAAGACTTAGTCTGAGGCTAAAGGGATTGTGTCTGGCCAAGAAGTGGGCAAAACCTGCAAGACAAAAACAGAAACATTACACATAGTTTGCTGGGAATCTCAATCAGAGAGACAGACAGACAGACATACACACATATATATTAATAATATTGTAATAAATTAATGTGTAACATAACAACATTTATAGAATCACTAATTTGACACTATTTAGAGTGAAATATAGCATAAAGTTGTGAGAGATCATGGTAGCTTCTTCATCTCATCAACCAATTTTGAAGGCCCTTATATGAATTCTAGAAATTAAAAGAAGATCATAAATGATGAGTGAAATTATTACAGAAGAGAGATTTTTAAAAGTATTACAACAGCTCTTCAACAAAGTAGGTGATTAATTTTCTGTTATTTCAGGATACTTTTTTAGAAAGAGTAAACATACATGTTGAACAATTTCAATAAATTGTCTGTAGAGCTATTTTTTTCTCTTCACATTGGCATAATTATATTTATTTTTCCCTTTCAAATTCAACCTTAGCTTCCATTTATTTGCTCCTCACCACTGCTGTCAATCTACCATCAAAAGTTAACATTGTACCCAAGTATTTGAACTCTTTCATATTTTAAACTATCAATTTAATGTAATTGATGGCAGGTTGTTCACACATATAAGGTGAAGTTTAAAACTTCAATTTAACAGCTTGTACTATATCCTATTTTAGATTCTCTAGCTCTCAGTAAACTCCACATGGAACAATTTTCTTGTTTTTTATTTTATTTTTAATAATGCTGTCGTTAATCAATCTACTATGTGATTGTCAAACCAAATATGATTGTGAGAAACTCTATAAAAAACAACGTTTAGAATTAATAATTAGATTAACATACTGTCTGCTTTATCCAACAAAAAAGAGAACAGTTTGTTTTACTGTCTTGTACTAAAATTATTTTATCTTAATTTTTCAAGAAATGTTTCTCTATTATTTATACTCTAACTATAACTTAATAAGAATGTCTAGAAGGTACAACTTGTAGTCCATTTTTATCCAGAACTGCACTTTATTGTGACTACAAAAATAATGTGTGTGTGAGAGAGCTATTAATATTAATGATTTCATTTAATTTGATTAATTTAAAAATAATAATTGGTAGCTTAAGATAATTCTTATTATTATTTGCAATATTAGAATGACACTACAATCATATATTATATATATATATATATATATATATATATCTTTTGCCTGCAGCAAACTTAATTCTTTTGTAAGTTAGAATCATGACAAATAAACAATGAATAATAATTAATTAATATTAATTCATTTTCAATATAAAGATTGAAGTACCTTGATCTCTGGAAATTGTATTTATAAATCATCTTAATCACTACTTGAAGATATTCTAAGTTATTCTGTTAGAGAACCTGAAATAATATGGCCTTCATGTTCCTGAAAATATAATTTAATTTTGACTACCCACTCTGCATTTTGTGGGGATACGATGAAAATAAAATATATTGTTTACATACCACGCAATTTTTAAAAAATCGTGGATTTCTTGTTGAATTGTATGCATATTAAATAATTTTAATTTGCTCATCATAATGTGCCCTACCGGTTGGCGTAGGCGATCATGCCCTTCCACAATCTTCTATCTACAGTGCATCGTATCAGTTCTATTGTTGACTGTTTTCCATGCAATGACACCAAGCTATCCAGTATTTTCTCTTTGTCGTCTGCGATCTCTCTTTCCTTTTATTTTGCCAGTTGTAACCAAGTATTCCAACTTTCCTCTTCTCATGATGTGCCCGAAAAATGTTGATTGCTTCTTTCTGATGTTTTTTAAGAGCTCCCTTTTTGTGTTGGCCTCTTTGAGAACTTCCTCATTGGTCTTTTTAGCTGTCCAGGGAACTTTCAACATTCTTCTGAGAAATCCCATCTCTGTGGCCTCTAATCGTCTTTTCATTTGTTTGTCTACTGTCCATGATTCTTAAATTTAAATTGCTACCATTTAAAAACAAATTAATTTTCTATAATTTCCACAAAACTTAGAAGCACATTTATTTATGACATTAATTTAAATCTATACGCATTGCTAAACATGTCTAATGATTAATATGTTGTTTACATTGGCGCCATTTTGAGAAAAATCGTGGAGTTCTAATTGAATTTTATGCATACTAGATAATTTTAAATTGATAACATTTAAAACAAATTAATTTCATATAATTTGCACAAAACTTAGAAGCACAATTATTTATCGCATTAATTAAAATTTATATGCATTGTTAAACATGTCTAATGATTAATATTTTACATAATATTATGAACTGTCTAAAAAAGTTAAAGGAATTACCCCTACGAACAATAACTTGTACTTTACGAAAAATTAAATTTTTGATGTGACTTCCCTTAATAAACAAGGACAATAATACTTTAAAAAAATTAATATAAAATAATATTTCCCATTTGCATCGTAAATTAAAGGCACATCAACTTTGATTGATAATGTTTAATCCTAGTGCACTTTGGGATACATTGTATAATAGTTTTTATTTTATATTTAAACATACGTACTTTTAATCAAATGTTCTTTTTAAGTGATATGCAAACTTAGGTACTCTTATAATATTACACTATCAAGTGTGTTATATAATATTTGTTAGTTTTATGACTTTCTAGTGGCCGCTTTCTCAGAAATACTAGTGTATATTTTGAGAAGGAACTGTCTGATTGTTGCCAATGATTAAGACGTGACTGCTCGTGTCATCCTAGGTTCAGCTCCTGTGTTGCCTGCTCTAGCAGCACAGACTGTGTCATGTCGGCTACATGGCATAGTAGTCTTTGGGTACTGTGCTGATACCTCCCATTATGTCATTGTTTGAACGCAACATCAGAGGGGTGGAAGATGCGTGGTCGGACCAAGGTAACACCTGATGTCCTTAGTGCCGAGATTGCAATCGCGCACGGCTGTGTGCTGTTGAAGCTGGGCTAGTTTCCACTAGCTAGGCAGCTCGTGGAACCTAGAGCATCAGTCCTAGTGAGGTGGGGATCCTGGGGACAGCAGCCCTTCCATTTGCACAAATGACATGAATAGTTATCCCCTTAACTTCTGTTTTCTCCTACATTTCCTGTGGAGTGTGAAAATACACGAGAATGTGCCCCTGTATGACGTAGGTACTATTCCTCGCCAGCGTTGGTAAATCCTCAGACCTGTTTGATGACATATGCTATTAGAATTATTGGTGTCTTATTCTTTATAATCATTTAGAATCATTAAGTAAAGTAAGCCTGAGTAGGCAGACGCACAGAAGCGAGAGTATCCAGTAGAGATTTTTCTCTCTCTGCGATCAGGACTCAATCAGAGTAGGATTCCAGACTCTCAAATGAAGTCACTGTCAGGTTAATTGTGTTGATCTCCCCCATAGACAGAATATCACAATTAGAGTCTGCCAGATCCACTCTGATTGAACACCCGTTAAAACGTTGCACTGTGTTCTGCGCCAGTGGCCCAGTGCATCCGATTTCAGCCAGCATTTTATTCAGGTTTGCTTTCCTTAGCCCTTGATTGTCCCCAATCTTCCTGCAAGGCAGCAGATTGTCTTTTCTGTAGGGGGATTCTGTCCTTAGATGGTAGGCCCTAATGAAGTAGTGGATAATTAGGGGTGTTAGAAGGAGAGGCTATTAGGGGTACAAAAGGTCAAAAGGTGAAGGTGAGAGATAGCCGTAAACATGTAGTAACTCGTGGTCCACGTGAAATGACATGATTAGGTGAGCGTCTCGAAAAAAACGAGGTTTGAAAACGAGACAAAGATTCAGTTAGAGAATTTTAGTTGGTTGAAACATTCATTCGAGAGATGTGCGAGAAGCTGTGCGGACGGACTTGTCACGTTTGACAACCCGGTACCGAGGGCATTATGTTAGTAGAGAAAAGGAACAGAATGTTAGAAATTAGATTTCAATGTAGGAATGACAGTAAGTAAAAGAAACGTGTGATAGAGATAGAAGAATATTTCATGGACTTAGGAAACTGTGCTAGAAATAGTTGTGATTTAATTCAATAAGGTGTGTGTAGAGTAGGGGAGTTAATTAGAGTTTAGTAGTACAACGAGGACAGTAGTAAGAAATCGGTAGAGTTCATATTGTGCTCAGAGAACTAGGAAGAACGAGTGTGTTCTTACTAGTATTGGCTGAATGTCAGCCGTATAAGGAATTTCTGAGGCTGAATGTAAGCCGTATCAGGAATTTCTGAGGAACTGGGTATGTTCCATATTCTATGTAGAGACGGTAGAGAGCAGGATTGTTCTTACTGGTCTTAGGCTGAATGTAAGCCGCATAGAGAGATTATTTGATGAATTTAGTCGATTCAATGTTGTGTGACAATATTGAATATAGAGACTTAGAGAACAGGAATTGTTCTGACCATTAGCAGGCTGTGTGTTAGCCATAAAGAGACAGTTGATGAATCCAATAAATTAGACATTGTGTGTCAATGTTTAATATAGAGACGTTAGAGAGCAGACATTGTTCTAGCCATTAGCAGGCTGTGTGTTAGCCATAAAGAGACAGTTGATGAATCCAATAAATTCGACATTGTGTGTCAATGTGAAATATAGCGATCTTAGAGAACAGGAATTGTTCTGACCATAGGCGGGCTGAATGTAAGCCACAGAGAATATTGTTTTGATGAACGCAGTAGGTTCAATGAGTTGTGCAATTAGTGTGGAGTATAGGGTGGCGCTGGGCCACTAATAAATTAACTAATTAGGTATAAGGCGTGTTTCCCAGAGGAGACACACAAGCCTGTGAGTAGAAGTGAATTCTGTACTTGAATAAGTGTAGGACGTATGAGTGAATGGCAATAATGTATTTGTCATTCCATGCCATCGTGGGAAGTGCAGTAAAATAAAGCAACGTATGTTTTGTTTACGAGTGTCACTTCAGTCATTCTTGTTGTCATGTCCATCGTTATAGAGTTGCTGTATTCTGTCCCCGTGATGAACGGATGGGGGTGTCGCAGGCCATAAATAACACAACGCGAAGTACAAACGTAAATGATTACGGGCCAACGTGATGGGAGAGCAAAGGAATCCTGTCCATCCAGTCCAGTAGAACACCAGGCCGGGCTCAGATCTTTACGAGCCTTGCCACTATTGTAGAGCAAACGTCAGGTTGGGCTCTGATCTATACGAGCCGTACCTTTGTCAGACGCAATCGGTCTGAACACAGTCACAGAGCAGGGGAGCTTTGTTCGAGCTGGAGGGAGCAATCGGTCTGAACACAGTCACAGAGCAGGGGAGCTTTGTTCGAGCTGAAGGGAGCAATCGGTCTGAACACAGTCACAGAGCAGGGGAGCTTTGTTCGAGCTGAAGGGAGCAATCGGTCTGAACACAGTCACAGAGCAGGGGAGCTTTGTTCGAGCTGAAGGGAGCAATCGGTCTGAACACAGTCACAGAGCAGGGGAGCTTTGTTCGAGCTGAAGGGAGCAATCGGTCTGAACACAGTCACAGAGCAGGGGAGCTTTGTTCGAGCTGAAGGGAGCAATCGGTCCTAACGTGTGAGCTCATATGTCTCAGAGTTCACAGAGTTCTTTCCCGATCAAGTAAACGTGAGGCGATCTTTCGGCGGCTGAAAAAGGGCCGTCGAGAGGTATCAAGGTGCAGGACCTCTCATATCAAGGTGCAGGACCTCTCATATCAAGGTGCAGTACCTCTCATATCAAGGTGCGGGACCTCTCATATCAAGGTGCGGGACCTCTCATATCAAGGTGCGGGACCTCTCATATCAAGGTGCGGGACCTCTCATATCAAGGTGCGGGACCTCTCATATCAAGGTGCATGACCTCTCATATCAAGGTGCAGGACCTCTCATACCAAGGTGCAGGACCTCTCATACCAAGGTGCAGGACCTCTCATATCAAGGTGCAGGACCTCTCATATCAAGGTGCAGGACCTCTCATATCAAGGTGCAGGACCTCTCATATCAAGGTGCAGGACCTCTCATATCAAGGTGCAGGACCTCTCATATCAAGGTGCAGGACCTCTCATATCAAGGTGCAGGACCTCTCATATCAAGGTGCAGGACCTCTCATATCAAGGTGCAGGACCTCTCATATCAAGGTGCAGGACCTCTCATATCAAGGTGCAGGACCTCTCATATCAAGGTGCAGGACCTCTCATATCAAGGTGCAGGACCTCTCATATCAAGGTGCAGGACCTCTCATATCAAGGTGCAGGACCTCTCATATCAAGGTGCAGGACCTCTCATATCAAGGTGCAGGACCTCTCATATCAAGGTGCAGGACCTCTCATATCAAGGTGCAGGACCTCTCATATCAAGGTGCAGGACCTCTCATATCAAGGTGCAGGACCTCTCATATCAAGGTGCAGGACCTCTCATATCAAGGTGCAGGACCTCTCATATCAAGGTGCAGGACCTCTCATATCAAGGTGCAGGACCTCTCATATCAAGGTGCAGGACCTCTCATATCAAGGTGCAGGACCTCTCATATCAAGGTGCAGGACCTCTCATATCAAGGTGCAGGACCTCTCATATCAAGGTGCAGGACCTCTCATATCAAGGTGCAGGACCTCTCATATCAAGGTGCAGGACCTCTCATATCAAGGTGCAGGACCTCTCATATCAAGGTGCAGGACCTCTCATATCAAGGTGCAGGACCTCTCATATCAAGGTGCAGGACCTCTCATATCAAGGTGCAGGACCTCTCATATCAAGGTGCAGGACCTCTCATATCAAGGTGCAGGACCTCTCATATCAAGGTGCAGGACCTCTCATATCAAGGTGCAGGACCTCTCATATCAAGGTGCAGGACCTCTCATATCAAGGTTCAGTATCTGATCAACACCTCGCTCGCCTCAAAGAAACATACTGATTACAAGGTTATCTTCGCATAATGGCTTCAAAGAAAGACCATCCCCTTTACACTCCCAGGTTTACGAGCACCATCTGCCCGAGTCACTAGAGGTGACTAACACAGATATACACACACAAAGATATGAGGTGTGACTAACACAGACATACACACAAAGATTTGACACATGCCTAACATAGACATGCACACAAAAATATGAGATATGACTGACATAGATATGTACACACAAAGATATGACACATGCCTAACATAGGCATGCACACGAAGATATGAGATGTGACTAACATAGACATGCACACACAAGGATATGAGATGTGACAAACACAGACATGCACACACAAAGATATGACACATGACTAACGCAGATACACACTAAGATATGAGATATGACTAAACACAGACACACATAAAGATATGAGACATGATTAACACGGACACACCAAGATACGAGTCATGGCTAGCACAGAAGCACACTAAGATATGAGGCATGGCTAGCACAGAAACACATTAAGATCTGAGCCATGGCCTCACGGAAACACACCAAGATATGAACTATGTCTATATCCGAGCCATGGCTCAATTCAAGAGAAGCAGAGAGGAGGTAGAAGAGCAGCGATCGCGAAAGGTGGATATGCTTGGGTTTGTAGTAGTCGGCAGACACCTCTTAACGTGGGAATCATCGACATACGAGACACAGGCCCCGTTTAACTATTCACAGGTTCCGTTCAAACAGTTGCGAGATGTTTGATCGCTGGCCGCTGTGAATAATTGTACATAGTTGCCATTGTTAGGGTTGTCGGAATAAAGATACATGATCTTTCAACATTTGCAGTGTGCAGACATTTATTGATAACATTGATTTAGTTATAACTGTCACTACCTATGCCAGGGCGTTGAATCGAACTGAGAGTTGTCGCGGCTCATACAAGACGGAGATTAAACAAGTCAGTTCAATCAGATTACAGCCGAAGTACTAGTTGAGGACGTGAGAACCTGACAGCTGAGACGAGAGTTGAGCGCATGTTGACCACTGCACGTTCTTGTACCTTGACAACGTCATCATCGCCTGACCAGTAACAGTAGCCCTCACGGAGCGTGTGTATATACTATGCTACTACTATATGTACTATATGTAATATGCTGCTACTAATATATAATACTATGCTACTACTATATGTACTATATGTAATATCCTGCTACTAATATATAATACTATGCTACTACTATATGTACTATATGTAATATGCTGCTACTAATATATAATACTATGCTACTTGTATATACTATACAACGCTGTTGTCATAAACGGTGAAATCAGTGGACTATTATTAAAGGCTGTTCAAATGGTGCTGGCAGGTCATTTTCATTGGCCTATCATACCATTACCAATATTCATACCATTGTCATTGCCTAACATCGTTTCAAACCTGTTACATGTGAATCATAGGACAACATATACAAAAATAAGGCTGTAGGAGGACTGGAGGCTGTAGAAATCGTTTTACAAAGAATGTTGAGAAAACCATTGACAGTTAAGAATAGTAATGAAAACATTCTGAAAGAGGCCAAAGCAGAAAGAGAGCTAATATCCAATCTTAGGAAGAAACAATTATTATTTTAATGCCATGTAATGAAAGGGAACAGCTGGAATATATTGTAACAACTGGAAAAATTGAGGGACGAAGAGATAGATGGAGGCAAAGAGGACAGATACCAAACAGCTTGGCAGCAGGTCAACAAACAGAAATGATTTTAATAACTGTAGAGAACGAAAGTTGTGGAGAGACATGATCACCTACGCCAGCAGGCATGGTTCTTGACGAAAAATGTGTTTATTTAATCTGACACCGCACAAATTTGACAAATAAATCTTGTGGACTTCTTTCTTCTGCATACCTCAAGGTTAATATTTGTTTCGCACTCTCCCACGTTTTCCTCAGGTACTGATTCTAAAAAAATATGGACTAGATGACTAGATATAAATATCAACAAGACTAAAACTATGATCATAAACAAAGAAAATACTCAAAACCCGCCAGTGGATATCAACATTGAATGAATAGACCTGGAGACAGTTCAAAACTACAACTACCTTGGACATACTATAACCAGTGATGGAAAATGTACAACTGAAATAAACAAAAGAATAGGAATGGCAAAAAGGAATTTTAATGCCATGAAGAACATACTAACATCAAAACAAATAACACCAGGGCTAAAACTAAGAACAGCAAAATGTTACATATTCTCAATATTCCTATATGGCGCAGAAACATGGACATTAGACCAGAAAACAGAACAGAGAATTGAAGCTTTTGAAATGTGGATATATACAAGAATAGGCAGAATTGAATGGAAGGAAAAGAAAACAAACGATGAAGTCTTAAAACAACTAAAAATGAAAAGAGAACTACTAAGCACAATTCAAACAAGACAAATGCGATTTTGGGCCATGTTAAAAGACACAATAGCCTACTAAAAGTAATCCTGGAGGGGAAAATACAAGGTAAAAGAGGCCGAGGAAGACCAAGACTAACATGGACGAGTAACATCAAAAGAAGAACAAACCAGCCTATGACAACCTGCACCATCAAAGCAAGAGACACATTAGAATGACGCTCCATGGTAGCTAACCTTCGTTGCGGAGATGGCACTCGATGATGATGACTGATTCTAACCTTCGTATGAACGCAGGCACTTCATCTGAACAGGTCTGAAATGCTATATTCCTTAGTTCTTTATTTTTCGTTAAGTGAGCTAATTTTTTCTATATTTTTTATCCATTCTCTAAATTTCGATGGTTCTCCTATGAACGTGGCAGTCCGATTGCTAATATTTTGATGGTTCATTGCTAGCCTCAATTCATCTACCGTTTCAGTTGCTAGTCTCATCGCTTCATTGCCAGGATCTAAGGTTGTTGCCATGTTTTACTATGTTATCTTTAGCACTAATGCAATTTCTCACTTCGATCGATTGACACTGTTGTAAACATGTTTTCTATCGTCTGATAATATCTAAAATCTAACTCTTGATTCTATATATGCAAGAATTTATTCCACTTCATTTTTATATAATTATGCAATTGAGATTTGCATTTTGTGCTCTGTCACAATGTGCATGAAGCGATTGATAATTTAATATAATTTAACAACATATATTCAATTCATAATACAAAGGTCTTCGTCTCTCTTGAAGGAAAACAGTTTATATTACTTTCTGTGGACAAATTTCAGTCCATTTTTTGTAACTTGAAAATATATTTCAATTAAATACTATTTTATAGCACTTGTATTCTAGCAAACAATAACAATACAGTAAGTTCTATTTCAACAATCAATTCAATAGGACAATCAATCAATTCATAAATATAATTAACTCAGTAAGTAATTCATACTTAATAATCCTTGGAGAATGAAAGAACACAAACGATGTTTATGTTTCTTAGATCCTGAAGTAGGTTACACTCACACGGTCACGTGACTGCACGGGTGTCTCTCCGGCCACAACGTTTTAAGTTCGACGATCTCACAATGTCACACTGTTCCCTAGTTAACCTGGATTTGTTGTACGTTAATTGACAATTGATGATTTAAACCTTAAACGTGCTCTGTTGTCTTGCAATATTCGGGAGTTTCTCGTGACACGACGCGCTGAAGTAACTTGAATCTCTAGTTGTGAACTTATTGTTGACATCAATTTGACTTGTCTCGACAACTTGAGCATGCTTTGTCTTGAGCTATCATGATAACTTGCTATTTTGAGTTCTTGATCAGTTAACTTGGATATATATATATATATATAACTTGCTTATTCCTTGCATTGAACGTGACTTCTTTGCTACTTGATTTACTTCGTTAGTTAGATACAATGTCAGCCTTTATACTGTTATAATATAATTCATATTTTCTTGATATACTTTGACAACACTGTTTAAATATTTTTGATAGCCGGCTTGATAAGTAACTACTACAGCGGCGTTCTTTTATTTTTCTTAGTTCATTCACTTGGCTCTTTGAGCTTCTATTATGTGTTGTAATGCTGTTATTGTTGGTCCTACTGTCGGGCATCTATAGTAAATGTGTTCTGTTTCACGTGGGTTTCCTGTGCACAGCTGACATCGGCCTGCGTGTGGGTGTACCGGTGTCGTGTTGTAAATCACCATTTAGATGATCTCCTTGGTTCTTGGGTGGATGCCTGCTTGATGCAGGTTTTTTAAAGTGGTTTTGTAGTTTTTGTGGAAGTAAATTGTCGGATGACGGATCTTTCACGAGACAATAAAAAGACCATCAATAGTTTCCAACAACTGGCAGTAGAGGCTAAGAGAGAGAGATGAATTCGGTTCACGAAGGAGGTCGCAGCACAGAACTCTATACGTTTGGTCTCTCTATGCTCCCATGAAGATAATATCATGCCCTAGAGCTAACTATGTCATCAATGAGGGCCGAATCTACTCACAGATGAGCAAAGAGGCACCAGAGACACATCTATCAGTTCAATCTGGTACTTACTTGACTTACTGTAGATTAGAGTGTGACATAGCTCTGATCAGGTCCTGTGTTATTTGAAAGGAAGAAAAGCAAATTAATCATCCCTTGCGTTCAAATTGCGTGCGACCAAGGACACGCGCCTCAACCGGGGAAAATCCTGGATGGTCGAATCTGAGAAATCCATAAGGAGAGTATATAATTTGAATGGTGTTAAGGTCGGAAAGGATTGGACAGAAGTAACAACGGAGAAAAAGCGGATAACCAAATGAATAATTCAGCTCGGCAGGGAGTGTTGCAACTGAGGCCTACGGAGCTACCGAGGTCGTAATAAGAGAATTCATCAAAAAAGTATCCTCACCTCAGGATCTCATCGTCTACACGGATGCTTCTGTATCACGCCAACAGCGCAGTGGTTCGGGTTTTGTGGCATAACAACATGGCAGAGAAGTGGCTAGGGAATCTGGCAAGTGTAGCATTACGATGTCCAGTATGAGAATGGAGATAGAAGCAACAACAGCTGTGATAACATGACTGGTTACACAGAACGTGGGTCACACAGTCTTGGTGACTGACACGCAAAGTATGCAACAGAAGATAGACAAAGAGTGTCTGCAGCAGGAGTGGATGTAGCTATTGGGTGACTCTACAGGTAGAGCGTTAACTTGTGTGTACTGTCCAGGGCATGCTGGGTACTCGGTAATGAAATAGATGATAAGTTTGCTGGTGTACTCGGTAATGAAATAGCTGATAAGCTCGCTGGTGTACTCGGTAATGAAATAGCTGATAAGCTCGCTGGTGTACTCGGTAATGAAATAGCTGATAAGTTTGCTGGTGTACTCGGTAATTAAATAGATGATAAGCTCGCTGGTGTACTCGGTAATAAAATAGATGATAAGTTTGCTGGTGTACTCGGTAATGAAATAGCTGATTAGCTCGCTGGTGTACTCGGTAATGAAATAGCTAATAAGCTCTCTGGTGTACTCGGTAATGAAATAGATGATAAGCTCGCTGGTGTACTCGGTAATGAAATAGATGATAAGTTTGCTGGTGTACTCGGTAATGAAATAGATGATAAGCTCGCTGGTGTACTTGGTAATGAAATAGATGATAAGCTCGCTGGTGTACTCGGTAATGAAATTGCTGATAAGCTCGCTGGTGTACTCGGTAATGAAATAGCTGATAAGTTTGCTGGTGTACTCGGTAATTAAATAGATGATAAGCTCGCTGGTGTACTCGGTAATAAAATAGATGATAAGTTTGCTGGTGTACTCGGTAATGAAATAGCTGATTAGCTCGCTGGTGTACTCGGTAATGAAATAGCTAATAAGCTCTCTGGTGTACTCGGTAATGAAATAGATGATAAGCTCGCTGGTGTACTCGGTAATGAAATAGATGATAAGTTTGCTGGTGTACTCGGTAATTAAATAGATGATAAGCTCGCTGGTGTACTTGGTAATGAAATAGATGATAAGTTTGCTGGTGTACTCGGTAATGAAATAGATGATAAGCTCGCTGGTGTACTTGGTAATGAAATAGATGATAAGTTTGCTGGTGTACTAGGTAATGAAATAGATGATAAATTTGCTGGTGTACTCGGTAATTAAATAGCTGATAAGTTTGCTGGTGTACTCGGTAATTAAATAGCTGATAAGTTTGCTGGTGTACTCGGTAATGAAATAGATGATAAGCTCGCTGGTGTACTCGGTAATGAAATAGCTGATAAGCTCGCTGGTGTACTCGGTAATGAAATAGATGATAAGCTCGCTGGTGTACTCGGTAATGAAATAGATGATAAGCTCGCTGGTGTACTCGGTAATGAAATAGATGATAAGCTCGCCTGCAGCTCTTGGATGACTCTACAGGTAGAGCGTTAACTTGAGTGTACTGTCCTGGACATGCAGATGTGCTCGGTAATGAAATAGCAGGTAAGCTCGCCTGCAGCTCTTGGATGACTCTACAGGTAGAGCGTTAACTTGAGTGTACTGTCCTGGACATGCAGATGTGCTCGGTAATGAAATAGCAGATAAGCTCACTGGCAGCTCTGATACTGAGTGTGACCTTACTCTGGACAAAGAGGACATCGTCAAGTTTGTTCTTCATTCCTTAAGAGAAGACGAGGAGAATGGTTGGGACAATGATGTATATATTGACAGACTAAGGAGAATGTTTGGGACAATGATGTTATTGAGTTATTGAGTCATTTGCAGGTCATCATAATTGCACTCCGAACATGTCCATATGTGCTCAGATCCCCTCCTCATCAATTTCCTCAGTGTCCAGCGACTGACGACTCCAGTTCTATGTTGGTTGATAAGTCTTCTTACACGGCCACCAAGTTTCTCATTTCTGGCTGTGCCCATCTTAACTCCCATTTCCATCATCCGAAGAAGTGACGTGGATCTGTGTTTGTCGAAGTCCTGTGCTCTTCCCACATCTCGGAGGGCATTGATGATGTCCGCCCGATCCATCGGTTGCCCGTCCTCAACGACAGCGCAGCTAGCCAACCTGTCCGCTCTTTCATTTCCCCGTATTCCCGCATGTCCAGGGACAAAGACAAAGGTGACCTTACGTATTTTGGATTTCTGCAACGACTCTACCCATTGCATGCGTGCAGAGCCCGCCTCCACTTGTTTTATCAAGCTCATCGAATCACTCAGTATACATGTGCGGTTGTAGTCTTGTGACTAACACTTGATTTTGACAATGATGTATATATTGAAAGACTAAGGAGAATGGGTGGTGCAATGATGTATATATTGAAAGACAAAGGAGGGTGGGTGGGACAATAATGTATGTATTGAAAGACAAGGATGGGACAATGATGTATGTATGAAAGACAAAGGAGAATGTGTGGGACAATAATGTATGTATTGAAAGACAAAGGAGAATGGGTGGGACAATGATGTATGTATTGAAGACAAAGGAGAATCGGTGGGACAATGATGTATGTATTGAAAGACAAAGGAGAATGGGTGGGACAATGATTTATGTATTGAAAGATAAAGGAGAATGGATGGGACAGTAATGTAAATATTAAAATACTTAGGAGAATGGGTGGGACAATAATGTATGTAGAAGACTAAGGAGAATGGGTGGGACAATAATGTATGTATTGAAAGACTAAGAAGAATGGGTAGGACAATAATATATGTATTGAAAGACTAAGGAGAATGGGTGGGACAATAATGTATGTATTGAAAGACTAAGGAGAATGGGTGGGACAATAATGTATGTATTGAAAGAATTAGGAGAATGGGTGGGACAATAATGTATGTATTGAAAGAGTAGGTGAGTGGGTGGGACAATAATGTATGTATTGAAAGACTAAGGAGAGTGGGTGGGACAATAATGTATGTATTGAAAGACTAAGGAGAATGGTTGGGACAATGATGTATATATTGAATTCTAAGGAGAATGGGTGGGACAGTGATGGATATATTGAAAGACTAAGGAGAATGGTTGGGACAATGATGTATATTTTGAAAGACTAAGGAGAATGCGTGGGATAATGATGTATATATTCAAAGACTAAAGACAATAAAGATGGCGATAGGATCTGGTCGATCCGGATTGCTTGGTGGGAAAAGCAGATATATTAACAATCAACACCTTACATGAACAATCAGTCTGCCTACGCTCCGAGAAATGCTGGAACGAGCAGTGGAGCGGGTTTGGGGATGCCTCGACTTCAATTAAACTGATTCCATGAATAAAATGGGTTTTCATTAAATAATGAATAAGCTCATTTGAACTATCTGCTATCTTTTCTCTGTATCTATTCTTGCCTCAAATTGCGCCACATTGCTATCCGTCATAATTATAAAGTCAGACTGGAACACCTCGTGTCGACTGCATTGGAAAAGCGGCCTTTATTCTCTAGTCCTATAAGCTACCCTCTCCCTCCTCCAAGCAGACTCCAATAATAGGACAATGCATCGAGATAGTTTTCAGACAGATGGATGTTCGTCATGACGGTTTGGCACTAATATTTTAGTTGATTCAATATGTGTCTCATTTAAGAAATACAAAATGTATATGCTTTGTCTTTTGTACATTTCAGTTAATTTCATAAATTTATATCTTAAATGATGAGAAAATCTGAGGCTCAAAAATGGAATATTTTAAAAACAGACCGTGTCAAATTTGACAATTTCAAAGATATAAATATATATCATTTCTTTAGCTTTATCCAAAAGCAAAACAATTAAAAGTATTGTATTTATTTATTTAATTTTCATACCTCGCCTTCAAATATCGAACTTTATTAATGTACTTTTATACATAATACAAATACCATTGTAGATAATTTAGTGATTTCATTATAGTGTGTATTTATTTAATTATAATTTTCTATAATTTTTTAAAATATATAATTTTTAAATATAATTTTTTAAGATACACCAGAATTGCTTGATGTAAAGCAGAATTGTTATAATTTTATAAAGATATTTAGTTGTTGCAAATGCAATGTTAATTGTGAGTAAAGGAGAATATGTGTTACTTACCTTTGATAAAGAAATACAATATGTTACTTCCCTTAGTATTATTTTTTAAATGTATTTTCTCGTTCAGTAATAGACATAAAAGAAAGTGACTGACAATATCTTCAAAGCAGTAGCAAGATCTTTTTATCTTATAACATTCATCATAGAGTGCCTCAAGTGTGGCTCAAACTGCGTATTTTATTCTACGTTCGCCAGACGACTTTCCTGCTTCTTCATCCACATTTAGAGAATATTAATCAGTTGATGTAGAAACGCACTGTATTATGGTTTGTATCAAACTTTCAACTATCGAAATGTTAGCGTCTTTTGGTCCAACTTTTACGACAATAGCATAAAAAAGTTACCAGATAGTTTAGGAGAATGTTTTGTTTAGAAGTCAACCACAGAGTAGACAGACAGACAATTGTAGAGACTGTGTATTGTGGACAAGTGTGATGTCTTGAATG
The DNA here is from genome assembly GCA_032433765.1 of Megaustenia siamemsis. Taxonomy (NCBI): domain Eukaryota; kingdom Metazoa; phylum Mollusca; class Gastropoda; order Stylommatophora; family Ariophantidae; genus Megaustenia; species Megaustenia siamemsis. Next base: position 35,641,130 of record JAVIAB010000025.1, on the reverse strand, counting down.
ATTGCTTGAAACATTAACAGATAAGAAAGACAATTATAGAGACTGTGTATTGTGGAAAAGTGTAATGTCTTGAATGATTCCTTGAAACAAAAACAGAGCAGACAGACAATTATAAAGACTGTGACTCCGTTTTAAAGTCAAATCTTCGGCACAGCAGCTGATTTCAATCTTAAAGTGGCATTTTACTTCCTGCATTGAAACTTCTCGTCTATTATAGTGTATTGAAAGACAAAAGAGAGTGGGTGGGAAATAATGTATGTATTGAAAGACAAAGGAGAGTGGGTGGTACAATAATGTATGTATTGAAAGACAATTTTACAATCTTTGTTAGGTGAAATATTACAGCCATCACTGACACAAGTTACAGCCATCACTGACACAGTTAACAAACATCACTGCCACAGGTAACAAACATCACTGACACAAGTTACAGTCATCACTGACACAGGTAACAAACATCACTGCCACAGGTAACAAACATCACTGACACAGGTAACAAACATCACTGACACAAGTTACAAACATCACTGACACAAGTTACAAACATCACTGACACAAGTTACAAACATCACTGACTTACATTGACAAGGTCACCGCCCTGAACCATGAAGTATTTTATCACTCTGGTGGCAAGAGAATGAAACAACTAATGATAACATTACAGTTATGAAAAATAACATTAGTCATGAATGATAACATTACAGTCATGAATAATAACATTAGTTATGGATGAAAGCATTACAGTCATGAATAATTAAATTACAGTTATGAATGATGACATTACAGTTATGAATAATAACTTTGTCTCATAACTTTGTCATGAATAATGACTCTGTCTCTCCCTGAATGTATTCACTGTTTACACAATGGCTCATTCACTCCCTGGATGTATTCACTGCTTACACAATGGCTCATTCACTCCCTGGATGTATTCACTGTTTATACAAAGGCTCAGTCTCTCCCTGGATGTATTCACTGTTTATACAAAGGCTCAGTCTCTCCCTGAATGTATTCACTGTTTATACAAAGGCTCAGTCTCTCCCTGAATGTATTCACTGTTTATACAAAGGCTCAGTCTCTCCCTGGATGTATTCACTGCTTACACAATGGCTCATTCACTCCCTGGATGTATTCACTGTTTATACAAAGGCTCAGTCTCTCCCTGGATGTATTCACTGTTTATAAAAAGGCTCAGTCTCTCCCTGAATTTATTCACTGTTTATACAAAGGCTCAGTCTCTCCCTGGATGTATTCACTGTTTACACCATGACTCAGTCTCTCCCTGGATGTATTCACTGTTTACACAATGACTCAGTCTCTCCCTGGATGTATTCACTGTTTACACCATGACTCAGTCTCTCCCTGGATGTATTCACTGTTTACACAATGACTTAGTCTCTCCCTGGATGTATTCACTGTTTATACAAAGGCTCAGTCTCTCCCTGGATGTATTCATTGTTTATACAAAGGCTCAGTCTCTCCCTGGATGTATTCACTGTTTACACCATGATTCAGTCCTTCCCTGGATGTATTCACTGTTTACACAATGACTTAGTCTCTCCCTGGATGTATTCACTGTTTATACAATGGCTCAGTCTCTCCCTGGATGTATTCACTGTTAACACAATGACTCAGTCTCTCCCTGGATGTATTCACTGTTTATACAATGACTTAGTCTCTCCCTGGATGTATTCACTGTTTATACAAAGGCTCAGTCTCTCCCTGGATGTATCCATGTTTATGCAAAGGCTCAGTTTCTCCCTGGATGTATTCACTGTTTATACAAAGGCTCAGTCTCTCCCTGGATGTATTCATTGTTTACACCATGACTCAGTCTCTCCCTGGCTGGTGTTACTTACCTTTGATAAAGAAATACAATATGTTACTTCCCTTAGTATTATTTTTTAAATGTATTTTCTCGTTCAGTAATAGACATAAAAGAAAGTGACTGACAATATCTTCAAAGCAGTAGCAAGATCTCTCCCTGGATGTATTCACTGTTCACACAATGACTCAGTCTCTCCCTGGATGTATTCACTGTTTATACAATGACTCAGTCTCTCCCTGGATGTATTCACTGTTTACACAATGACTCAGTCTCTCCCTGGATGTATTCACTGTTTACACAATGACTCAGTCTCTCCCTGGATGTATTCACTGTTTACACAATGACTCAGTCTCTCCCTGGATGTATTCACTGTTTATACAATGACTCAGTCTCTCCCTGGATGTATTCACTGTTTACACAATGACTCAGTCTCTCCCTGGATGTATTCACTGTTTACACAATGACTCAGTCTCTCCCTGGATGTATTCACTGTTTACACAATGACTCAGTCTCTCCCTGGATGTATTCACTGTTTACACGATGACTCAGTCTCTCCCTGGATGTATTCACTGTTTACACAATGACTTAGTCTCTCCCTGGATGTATTCACTGTTTATACAATGACTCAGTATCTCACTGGATGTATTCACTATTCACTGTTGTTTAAACAGTGGCTCAATGATAAACTAAACATGGGTTCATTGCAGCTTGGTGCTCTCCAGTTAATGGGTACCGGGCTCACCGAGTTGTGGAAGGTAGTGCACTGGCCTCTTCAAACTCTGAAGAGAAAGTAGTCAGTCCATACTTAGGTCATGACAAATGGCAGATAAAACAGACAAATACATAGACCCATGTCTCTGGTCTATGGGTGGAGAGGGGACCTCTAGTGGTGAATGGGAAACAGGCAGGGTCAAGGTTACAGGATCGGCTTTTTAGATTTGTTGAAATGTTATAAATGACATCCAGAGCCAATGTTGAAATTGTATAGATGACATCCGGAGCCAATGTTGAAATGTTATAGATGACATCTAGAGCCAATGTTGAAATGTTATAGATGACATCCAGAGCCAATGTTGAAATGTTATAGATAACATCCAGAGCCAATGTTAAAATGTTAGAGATGACATCCAGAGCCAACGTTAAAATGTTATAGATGACATCCAGAGCCAATGTTGAAATGTTATAGATGACGTCCAGAGCCAATGTTGAAATATTATAGATGATTTACAGAGCCAATGTTTAAATGTTATAGATGACATCCAGAGCCAATGTTGAAATGTTATAGATGACATCCAGAGCCAATGTTAAAATGTTATAGGTGACATCCAGAGCTAAAAACATACATTTGCTGTCTCTGCAACATGCACAAAACAAGGTCTGGGGAAAAGGTCTTCAAATTTAGATGTACAATACAGAAATCAATGGGACATGGATACAAGTCTTCTTGTAATATTGGAGGTAAGATTGTGTTGAGCGGTTGATGTGATGTTAGGGGATAGTCAAGTGGGGGTAAGATTGTGTTGAGCGGTTGATGTGATGTTAGAGAATAGTCAAGTGGAGGTAAGATTGTGTTGAGTGGTTGCTGTATTGTTAATCAATGACCAATGGGACATTATCACTAACCAATGGAACATAATCAATGACCAATGGAACCTAATCACTGACCAATGGAACATAATCAATGACCAATGGGACATTAACACTGACCAATGGAACATAATCAATGACCAATGAAACATAATCAATGACCAATGGAACATAATCAATGACCAATGGGACAGTATCACTAACCAATGGAACATAATCAATGACCAATAGAACATAATCAATGACCAATGGAACATAATCAATGACCAATAGAACATAATCAATGACCAATGGAACATAATCAATGACCAATGAAACATAATCAATGACCAATGGGATATAATCAGCAACAAATCTTCATCTCCTGATGGCAACAACAAAAATATACATGTCACTCTAGACCTCCATCATATTAGCCAAACTCTAGACCTCCATCATATTAGCCAAACTCTAGACCTCCATCATATTAGCCAAACTCTAGACCTCCATCATATTAGCCAAACTCTAGACCTCCATCATATTAGCCAAACTCTAGACCTCCATCTTATTAGCCAAACTCTAGACCTCCGTCATATTAGCCAAACTCTAGACCTCCATCATATTCCATTCATTGGCGATTGTAGTGAAGTTGCTCCTCTTTAGTCGTACAATTCTTAGACCAGTAATTCTTTGATGCATGGTGTGGCTAAGGAGCCTTCTATATTTCTCCGCTTGTTGCAAAACTTTAGTGACCCGTCTGTCATCTAAGGGTTGTAAACCTGTTACTGTTTCTAGAGTTTTGATAGGCGTAGATTTCATAGCACCCGTGATGATACAGGCAGCTTGGCTCTATGTTCTGTTAATTTTGCTAAGGTGTGATTTGGAAGCCATAGCCCAGGCTGTGACTCCATACTTTAGGACTGGTCTGACCCTTCCTAAGTATAGTCTTTTCAAGATATTGCTATCTGCTCCCCAGTCCGTTTCTGCCAATTTCTTCATAATATTACTTCGGTTTTTGGCTTTTTTCTTGCTCTGCTTATCTGATTTTTCCAAGTCATTCTGCAATTCATGGTGACGCCAAGATATGTTGGGTTTTGATCAATAGGGAGTGTATGGTCTTTTATCTTCAAGTTTGCAGAGAGTATGTTTCTTGATAGGCTGAAAGTTGTATATAAAGTTGTTTTTTTCATTAATTGGTAAGAACCAGGTGTTTTGTCCATTTTTCAAGTTCGCCTAGGGCATCTTGCATCATGGAACCATCCACTGACATACTTTCCTCGCGAGCCCATAACACCAGACTATTATGTGTTATGTCTTTTGACATGGACTGAGACTGCTATGATGGGGACTGGGGACTGTAGCTACTTTTTCTTTGTTTAGGAGATGAGATATTAATTTAGATGATTCCACTGGCACGGGCGGTTGAGTAATTACGGATTTTAATTCGTTTGTAGTGATACCGGGGCCTTCCATAACCAGAACCATACCATGTCTGCCTGCTGGCGTAGGAGGTGATCATGTCTCTCCACAACTTGCGATCTTGACATCATTATCATTTCTGTTGTTGCTTCCCTCTAGTCTATCTCTTCGTCCCTCAATTTTCCCAGTTGTCACAATATATTCCAGCTATTCCCTTCTCATTACATGGCCAAATAATGATGATTGTATCATTGTTTCTTCTAATATTAATATTGGAAATTATCTCTCTTTTTGAATTTGCTTTGGCCTCTTTCAGAACGTTTTCATTACGATTACTCTTCTTACCTGTCCGTGGTATTCTCAACATTCTTGTCTTCTGTAAAACCACATTTCTACAGCCGCCACCGCCAGTGATTTTCTTGTCTATTATCCTCTGGACTGCTGCTGGACCCATACGGTACTAAATAATCTTCTCAGACTTGAACCCTACTGGTATTATTAAATGTACTGTACTTGAGGACCCTTCGGCATCTGGCTGGGGGCTGGGGTATCTTCAGCAGACCTTGTGGAGCCTATCATCACTTGACCGGGAGCCTACAGTTTGAACCTTGAATATAAATTTAGTAAAGTGACAAGATGGAAAGTCCTGGGTTTACCATGAACTTCTTTCCATGTCGATGTGAGACAAAATAAACTTACTGTGCTTCCAATTGCAACGTGGAAGAAAACTTTCGGATTTGGGATCGTCATCGTCCAGGCCCGACATGTGCGACAAGTTGCTGAGAGTGACTTCCCTTGATGTATATTGTCACGGCGTCCGCTCAAACATGGGTTGAAGACTTTGAAGACTGTCATGTGTTATGTAGACACTGACACCATGTCCTGCTGGAGCTGAAGAAGATGTTGTAAACTGTCATGTGTTATGTAGACACTGACACCCTGGCCATGTCACTATCTGCTGTAGCTTGACAAGATGTTGTAGACTGGCATGTGTTATGTAGACACTGACACCCTGTCCATGTCACTATCTACGGCAGCTTGACAAGATGTTGTAGACTGTCGTGGGTTGTCTAGACACTGACACCCTGGCCATGTCACTATCTACGGCAGCTTGACAAGATGTTGTAGACTGTCATGGGTTCTGTAGACACTGACACCCTGTCCAAGTCACTATCTACGGCAGCTTGACAAGATGGTGTAGACTGTCGTGTGTTATTTAGACACCGACACCCTGTCCATGTCACTATCTGCGGCAGCTTGACAAGATTATGTAGACTGTCATGTGTTATGTAGACACTGACACCATGTCCATGTCATTATCTTCTGATTGATTTGATTATCTGTATCTTATGATGGTATTTAAACGGCGCATCTGGTTGTGTGCCTGTTGCACCTTCTTTTGAAAGCTGATCTGCTCTCTAGTTTCTGGTATTCCATAGTGAAATGGGATCCACTGCAAGGCAATCCTGTGGTGTTTGTAGAGTTCAGTCAATAAAGTTTGCAGATGTAGCAACTTTCTGGATTGCAGTGCTTGGAGCACTGATCTTGCATCTGTCAAAAACTCTACAGGCTGTGGGCTAAGATACTGTTCAGCAGTTTTTCTATTGCCAACTTTATTGCTTGCATTTCTGTAATTGTGACAATATTTCCCTGTTGCTATCTTATTCATTTGAGATGTAATTATCTATTTCTATTTTCATAACAGAATTTTAAGCTGCTTTCATTTTCATATTAGCATTATTAACTGTTTCAGTCTTAACAGTAGACTTGTATAAATGTATCTCTTTTCATACTAAGATTTTAAACAGCTTTTATCTTCATGCTAGTATTTTAAATTGTCTCTCTGGTCATTCTAGGGTTTTCAAAAGTTTACTTTTGATGCTAGAAAAATAAATTCTAGTAACTCCTACATTTTACTATATATCTATTACTGCTAGAAATTTAAACTGATTCCCTCTCATTCTTCAATCTATATCTAAATGTTTAATATATATAACTGCATCTCTTTTTTTCGCTCTTTCTCTCTCTCTCTCTCTCTCTCTCTCTCTCTCTCTTAATGTTAGACTTTTTAACTGCCACTCTCCCTCTCTCTCTCTCTCTCTCTCTCTCTTAATGTTAGACTTTTTAACTGCCACTCTCCCTCTCCAGTGACATGAATTATGTGCAATTGTCTATCTCCAACTCCTCTCCTTTTTTCTACTAGAATTTTGAAATTTCAACTGCATATTATTTTCCTTGTGTTATTGATACCTCTCTCTCTAACAATATCTCTTCTAGACTCTACAGTGAAATGATGAGACGGCATCAGCTAAATTTTTGTAAATTAACTTCGTTTGCGCCTGAGATCTATAAAAATGTTTAGAAACTTTAAACAGTTGATTATCAGCTAAGAAATATAATAATTCTTTGAAGAATATATATTTAAATGTTGCATAATATTTACAGGCATGGTTCGCTCTAACATATCAAACGTAAACGCAAAAAAGTGTTCTGCCGTTGAATTGTTGATGAAAATGTTAATATATTCTTATCTGCTTAAGAAATTAAAATCTATCTTGCTTTAATAAAAGGGAAGCAACTCCAGTTAAATAAATACTTCCACTTCTTTATAAGTCGATAAATTGTAATTGTAAATTATCAAAAGTTTCAAACATTTGCATATTGTTTTTCAGAAAATAATTTTAACATAAAATGTGCAAGTTCTTTGAAAATTTCTATTAATCTTTAAAACTACTAAAGCAACAAATTAAAAGAAATGTAACTTTCATTAACGTGTAGTTGCAAATATTAATTATTTATAATTTCTTTCAAAAATTAAAAGTTATCTTCCTTTGCTCACAGAAAAGTCAACTTGAGTCTTAAATAAGAAAACGTGGCTGTATTAAGTCCGGTGCAGTGAACATATTGTTGAAATTACGTGAAATTGTAAATAAAATTTGTATTATTCATCTAGATACTACTGCTGTTGGCTGGCTTATATTAGGTAAAGAAGCTGTTCACGCGATGGAGTTGTGTTTACAGCATGTGTTCAAAATATCCAGCACAGGCCTCAAGATATTCTAAGTCTTGTCTCTTACTATTTTCGAAAACCTTCTGGATCTGTATATCTATCTTTCGTTCGCCTGAAGTGTTGTCTATATCTGCAATGTCGTTTCCTGTATAAATGTTACAGACTTTTGTTATTCTTGCAGTGGTCCATATAGTTTTCTCTGTAGTGTTGTATCTATGGGATATGTGGGAATTTCCTCAGTCTACTATATTGAGTAGCGGCACGGGCGTAATACCGACCATATTACCCCAAAAATCATGTGCTGAAGGTCTGTAAAATTTATGGTCACTAATACCATATTCCCTATACGCCACTTGGCGTGACGGGGGCACCTTTTTTTACTATATTCAGTGCAATCTTGAAATATGTGTTCCTCTGTCTGGGGCGCCTGTCCATATGTACATGTAGTTGAGGTGCCGATCTTGAATTTTGTAGATACGTTACTGTGGAGTCAATTGTGTCCTGTTCTAATGCTTAAAATGATAACTTGTTCCCATCTATTCATATTATGAAAGGCATCCTGATTTGGAGCATTTGATCTTCTGATTGATTTGATTATCTGTATCTTATGATGGTATGTAACCGGCGCATCTGGTTGTGTGCCTGTTGCACCTTCTTTTGAAAGCTGATCTGCTCTCTAGTTTCCTGGTATTCCATAGTGAGATGGGATCAACAGCAGGGCAATCCTGTGGTGTTTTTAGAGTTCAGTCAATAAAGTTTGCAGATGTAGAAACTTTCTGGATTGCAGTGCCTGGAGCACTGATCTTGCATCTGTCAAAAACTCTACAGGCTGTAGGCGAAGATACTGTTCAGCAGTTTTTCTATTGCCAACTTTATTGCTTGCATTTCTGTAATAGTGGCAATTTTTCTCTGTTGCTATCTTATTCATTTGAGATGTAATTGTCTATCTCTATTTTCATAACAGAATTTTAAGCTGCTTTCATTTTCATATTAGCATTATTAACTGTTTCAGTCTTAACAGTAGACTTGTATAACTGTATCTCTTTTCATACTAAGATTTTAAACAGCTTTGATCTTCATGCTAGTATTTTAAATTGTCTCTCTGGTCATTCTAGGATTTTCAAAAGTTTACTTTTGATGCTAGAAAAAAAATTCTAGTAACTCCTACAATTTACTCTATATCTATTATTGCTAGAAATTTAAACTGATTCCCTCTCATTCTTCAATCTATATCTAAATGTTTAATATATATAACTGCATCTCTTTTTTTTCGCTCTGTATCTCTCTCTCTTAATGTTAGACTTTTAAACTGCCACACTCCCTCTCCAGTGACATGAATTATGTGCAATTGTCTATCTCCAACTCCTCTCCCTTTTCCTACTAGAATTTTGAAATTTCAACTGCATATTATTTTCCTTGTGTTATTGATACCTCTCTCTCTAACAATATCTCTTCTAGACTCTACAGTGAAATGATGAGACGGCATCAGCTAATTTTTGTAAATTAACTTCGTTTGCACCTGAGATCTATAAAAATGTTTAGAAACTTTAAACAGTTGATTATCAGCTAAGAAATATAATAATTCTTTGAAGAATATATATTTAAATGTTGCATAATATTTACAGGCATGGTTCGCTCTAACATATCAAACTTAAACGCAAAAAGTGTTCTGCCGTTGAATTGTTGATGAAAATGTGAATATATTCTTATCTGCTTAAGAAATTAAAATCTATCTTGCTTTAATAAAAGGGAAGCAACTCCAGTTAAATGAATACTACCACTTCTTTATAAGTCGATAAATTGTAATTGTAAATTATCAAAAGTTTCAAGCATTTGCATATTGTTTTTCAGAAAATAATTTTAACATAAAATGTGCAAGTTCTTTGAAAATTTCTATTAAACATTAAAACTACTAAAGCAACAAATTAAAAGAAATGTAACTTTCTTAACGTGTAGTTGCAAATATTAATTATTTATAATTTCTTTCAAAAATTAAAAGTTATCTTCCTTTGCTCACAGAAAAGTCAACTTGAGTCTTAAATAAGAAAACGTGGCTGTATTAAGTCCGGTGCAGTGAACATATTGTTGAAATTACATGAAATTGTAAATAAAATTTGTGTTATTCATCTAGATACTACTGCTGTTGGCTGACTTGTATTAGGTAAAGTAGCTGTTCACGCGATGGAGTTGTGTTTACAGCATGTGTTCAAAATATCCAGCACAGGCCTCAAGATATTCTAAGTCTTGTCTCTTACTATTTTCGAAAACCTTCTGGATCTGTATATCTATCTTTCGTTCGCCTGAAGTGTTGTCTATATCTACAATGTTGTTTCCTGTATAAATGTTACAGACTTTTGTTATTCTTGCAGTGGTCCATATAGTTTTCACTGTAGTGTTGTATCTATGGGATATGTGAGATTTTCCTCAGTCTACTATATTGAGTAGCGGCACGGGCGTAATACCGACCATATTACCCCAAAAATTATGTGCTGAAGGTCTGTAAAATTTATGGTCACTAATACCATATTCCCTATTAGCCACTTGGCGTGACGGGGGCACCTTTTTTTTTTTACTATATTCAGTGTAATCTTGAAATATGTGTTCCTCCGTCTGGGGCACCTGTCCATATGTACATGTAGTTGAGGTACCGATCTTGAATTTTGTAGATACGTTACTGTGGAGTCAATTGTGTCCTGTTCTAATGCTTATAAAATGATAACTTGTTCCCATCTATTCATATTATGAAAGGCATCCTGATTTGGAGCATTTGATCTTCTGATTGATTTGATTATCTGTATCTTATGATGGTATGTCACCGGCGCATCTGGTTGTGTGCCTGTTGCACCTTCTTTTGAAAGCTGATCTGCTCTCTAGTTTCCTGGTATTCCATTATGAGATGGGATCCACTGCAAGGCAATCCTGTGGTGTTTTTAGAGTTCAGTCAATAAAGTTTGCAGATGTAGCAACTTTCTGGATTGCAGTGCCTGGAGCACTGATCTTGCATCTGTCAAAAACTCTACAGGCTGTGGGCTAAGATTACTGTTCAGCAGTTTTTCTATTGCCAACTTTATTGCTTGCATTTCTGCATCGTAATTGTGACAATATTTCCCTGTTGCTATCTTATTCATTTGAGATGTAATTGTCTATCTCTATTTTCATAACTGGATTTTAAGGTGCTTTCATTTTCATATTAGCATTATTAACTGCTTCTGTCTGAACAGTAGACTTTTATAACTGTATCTCTTTTCATACTAAGAATTTAAACAGCTTTTATCTTCATGCTAGTATTTTAAATTGTCTCTCTGGTCATTCTAGGATTTTCAAAAGTTTACTTTTGATGCTAGAAAAAAAAATTCTCGTAACTCCTACAGTTTACTCTATATCTATTACAGCTAGAAATTTAAACTGAATCCCTCTCATTCTTCAATCTATATCTAAATGTTTAATATATATAACTGCATCTCTTTTTTTTCGCTCTTTATCTCTCTCTCTTAATGTTAGACTTTTAAACTGCCACTCTCCCTCTCCAGTGACATGAATTATGTGCAATTGTCTATCTCCAACTCCTCTCCCTTTTTCTACTAGAATTTTGAAATTTCAACTGCATATTATTTTCCTTGTGTTATTGATACCTCTCTCTCTCTAACAATATCTCTTCTAGACTCTACAGTGAAATGATGAGACGGCATCAGCTAATTTTTGTAAATTAACTTCGTTTGCACCTGAGATCTATAAAAATGTTTAGAAACTTTAAACAGTTGATTATCAGCTAAGAAATATAATAATTCTTTGAAGAATATATATTTAAATGTTGCATAATAATTACAGGCATGGTTCGCTCTAACATATCAAACTTAAACGCAAAAAAGTGTTCTGCCGTTGAATTGTTGATGAAAATGTTAATATATTCTTATCTGCTTAAGAAATTAAAATCTATCTTGCTTTAATAAAAGGGAAGCAACTCCAGTTAAATGAATACTACCACTTCTTTATAAGTCGATAAATTGTAATTGTAAATTATCAAAAGTTTCAAACATTTGCATATTGTTTTTCAGAAAATAATTTTAACATAAAATGTGCAAGTTCTTTGAAAATTTCTATTAAACATTAAAACTACTAAAGCAACAAATTAAAAGAAATGTAACTTTCTTAACGTGTAGTTGCAAATATTAATTATTTATAATTTCTTTCAAAAATTAAAAGTTATCTTACTTTGCTCACAGAAAGTCAACTTGAGTCTTAAATAAGAAAACGTGGCTGTATTAAGTCCGGTGCAGTGAACATATTGTTGAAATTACGTGAAATTGTAAATAAAATTTGTGTTATTCATCTAGATACTACTGCTGTTGGCTGACTTGTATTAGGTAAAGAAGCTGTTCGCGCGATGGAGTTGTGTTTACAGCATGTGTTCAAAATATCCAGCACAGGCCTCAAGATATTCTAAGTCTTGTCTCTTACTATTTTCGAAAACCTTCTGGATCTGTATATCTATCTTTCGTTCGCCTGAAGTGTTGTCTATATCTGCAATGTCGTTTCCTGTATAAATGTTACAGTCTTTTGTTATTCTTGCAGTGGTGCATATAGTTTTCTCTGTAGTGTTGTATCTAAGGGATATGTGGGATTTTCCTCAGTCTACTATATTGAGTTGCGGCACGTGCGTAATACGGACCACATTACCCCAAAAATCATGTGCTGAAGGTCTGTAAAATTTATGGTCACTAATACCATATTCCCTATACGCCACTTGGCGTGACGGGGGCACATTTTTTTACTATATTCAGTGCAATCTTGAAATATGTGTTCCTCTGTCTGGGGCGCCTGTCCATATGTACATGTAGTTGAGGTGCCGATCTTGAATTTTGTAGACACGTTACTGTGGAGTCAATTGTGTCCTGTTCTAATGCTTATAATGATAACTTGTTCCCATCTATTCATATTATGAAAGGCATCCTGATTTGGAACATTTGATCTTCTGGTTGATTTGATTATCTGTATCTCATGATGGTATGTACCCGGCGCATCTGGTTGTGTGCCTGTTGCACCTTCTTTTGAAAGCTGATCTGATCTGCTCTCTAGTTTCCTGGTATTCCATAGTGAGATGGGATCAACAGCAGGGCAATCCTGTGGTGTTTTTAGAGTTCAGTCAATAAAGTTTGCAGATGTAGCAACTTTCTGAATTGCAGTGTCTTGAGCACTGATCTTGCATCTGTCAAAAACTCTACAGGCTGTGGGCCAAGATACTGTTCAGCAGTTTTTCTATTGCCAACTTTATTGCTTGCATTTCTGTAATTGTGGCAATTTTTCCCTGTTGCTATCTTATTCATTTGAGATGTAATTGTCTATCTCTATTTTCATAACATAATTTTAAGCTGCTTTCATTTTCATATTAGCATTATTAACTGTTTCAGTCTTAACAGTAGACTTGTATAACTGTATCTCTTTTCATACTAAGATTTTAAACGGCTTTGATCTTCATGCTAGTATTTTAAATTGTCTCTCTGGTCATTCTAGGATTTTCAAAAGTTTACTTTTAATGCTAGAAAAAAAAATTCTAGTAACTCCTACAATTTACTCTATATCTATTACTGCTAGAAATTTGAACTGATTCCCTCTCATTCTTCAATCTATATCTAAATGTTTAATATATATAACTGCATCTCTTTTTTTCGCTCTTTCTCTCTCTCTCTCTCTCTCTCTCTCTCTATCTTAATGTTAGACTTTTAATCTGCCACTCTCCCTCTCTCTCTCTTAATGTTAGACTTTTAAACTGCCACTCTCCCTCTCTCTCTCTCTCTCTCTCTCTCTCTCTCTCTCTCTCTTAATGTTAGACTTTTAAACTGCCACTCTCCCTCTCCAGTGACATGGATTATGTGCAATTGTCTATCTCTAACTCCTCTCCCTTTTTCTACTAGAATTTTGAAATTTCAACTGCATATTATTTTCCTTGTGTTATTGATACCTCTCTCTCTATCAATATCTCTTCTAGACTCTACAGTGAAATGATGAGACGGCATCAGCTAATTTTTGTAAATTAACTTCGTTTGCACCTGAGATCTATAAAAATGTTTAGAAACTTTAAACAGTTGATTATCAGCTAAGAAATATAATAATTCTTTGAAGAATATATATTTAAATGTTGCATAATATTTACAGGCATGGTTCGCTCTAACATATCAAACTTAAACGCAAAAAAGTGTTCTGCCGTTGAATTGTTGATGAAAATGTTAATATATTCTTATCTGCTTAAGAAATTAAAATCTATCTTGCTTTAATAAAAGGGAAGCAACTCCAGTTAAATGAATACTACCACTTCTTTATAAGTCGATAAATTGTAATTGTAAATTATCAAAAGTTTCAAACATTTGCATATTGTTTTTCAGAAAATAATTTTAACATAAAATGTGCAAGTTCTTTGAAAATTTCTATTAAACATTAAAACTACTAAAGCAGCAGATTAAAAAAAAATGTAACTTTCTTAACGTGTAGTTGCAAATATTAATTATTTATAATTTCTTTCAAAAATTAAAAGTTATCTTCCTTTGCTCACAGAAAAGTCAACTTGAGCCTTAAATAAGAAAACGTGGCTGTATTAAGTCCGGTGCAGTGAACATATTGTTGAAATTACGTGAAATTGTAAATAAAATTTGTATTATTCATCTAGATACTACTGCTGTTGGCTAGCTTGTATTAGGCAAAGAAGCTGTTCACGCGATGGAGTTTTGTTTACAGCATGTGTTCAAAATATCCAGCACAGGCCTCAAGATATCCTAAGTCTTGTCTCTTACTATTTTCGAAAACCTTATGGATCTGTATATCTATCTTTCGTTCGCCTGAAGTGTTGTCTATATCTGCAATGTCGTTTCCTGTATAAATATTACAGTCTTTTGTTATTATTGCAGTGGTGCATATAGTTTTCTCTGTAGTGTTGCATCTATGGGATATGTGGGATTTTCCTCAGTCTACTATATTGAGTAGCGGCACGGGAGTAATACGGACAACATTACCCCAAAAATCATGTGCTGAAGGTCTGTAAAATTTATGGTCACTAATACCATATTCCCTATACGCCACTTGGCGTGACGGGGGCACCTTTTTTTACTATATTCAGTGCAATCTTGAAATATGTGTTCCTCTGTCTGGGGCGCCTGTCCATATGTACATGTAGTTGAGGTGCCGATCTTGAATTTTGTAGACACGTTACTGTGGAGTCAATTGTGTCCTGTTCTAATGATAACTTGTTCCCATCTATTCATATTATGAAAGGCATCCTGATTTGGAGCATTTGATCTTCTGATTGATTTGATTATCTGTATCTTATGATGGTATGTAACTGGCGCATCTGGTTGTGTGCCTGTTGCACCTTCTTTTGAAAACTGATCTGCTCTCTAGTTTCCTGGTATTCCATAGTGAGCTGGGATCCACTGCAAGGCAATCCTGTGGTGTTTTTAGAGTTCAGTAAATAAAGTTTGCAGATGTAGAAACTTTCTGGATTGCAGTGTCTGGAGCACTGATCTTGCATCTGTCAAAAACTCTACAGGCTGTGGGCCAAGATACTGTTCAGCAGTTTTTCTATTGCCAACTTTATTGCTTGCATTTCTGTAATTGTGGCAATTTTTCCCTGTTGCTATCTTATTCATTTGAGATGTAATTGTCTATCTCTATTTTCATAACATAATTTTAAGCTGCTTTCATTTTCATATTAGCATTATTAACTGTTTCAGTCTTAACAGTAGACTTGTATAACTGTATCTCTTTTCATACTAAGATTTTAAACAGCTTTGATCTTCATGCTAGTATTTTAAATTGTCTCTCTGGTCATTCTAGGATTTTCAAAAGTTTACTTTTGATGCTAGAAAAAAAAATTCTAGTAACTCCTACAATTTACTCTATATCTATTACTGCTAGAAATTTGAACTGATTCCCTCTCATTCTTCAATCTATAACTAAATGTTTAATATATATAACTGCATCTCTTTTTTTCGCTCTTTCTCTCTCTCTCTCTCTCTCTCTCTCTCTCTCTCTCTCTTAATGTTAGACTTTTAAACTGCCACTCGCCCTCTCTCTCTCTCTCTCTTAATGTTAGACTTTTAAACTGCCACTCGCCCTCTCTCTCTCTCTCTCTCTTAATGTTAGACTTTTAAACTGCCACTCTCCCTCTCCAGTGACATGGATTATGTGCAATTGTCTATCTCCAACTCCTCTCCCTTTTCCTACTAGAATTTTGAAATTTCAACTGCATATTATTTTCCTTGTGTTATTGATACCTCTCTCTCTAACAATATCTCTTCTAGACTCTACAGTGAAATGATGGGACGGCATCAGCTAATTTTGGGAAATTAACTTCGTTTGCACCTGAGATCTATAAAAATTTTTTGAAACTTTAAACAGTTGATTATCAGCTAAGAAATATAATAATTCTTTGAAGAATATATATTTAAATGTTGCATAATATTTACAGGCATGGTTCGCTCTAACATATCAAACTTAAACGCAAAAAAGTGTTCTGCCGTTGAATTGTTGATGAAAATGTTATTATATTCTTATCTGCTTAAGAAATTAAAATCTATCTTGCTTTAATAAAAGGGAGGCAACTCCAGTTAAATGAATACTACCACTTCTTTATAAGTCGATAAATTGTAATTGTAAATTATCAAAAGTTTCAAATATTTGCATATTGTTTTTCAGAAAATAATTTTAACATAAAATGTGCAAGTTCTTTGAAAATTTCTATTAAACATTAAAACTACTAAAGCATGAAATTAAAAGAAATGTAACTTTCATTAACGTGTAGTTGCAAATATTAATTATTTATAATTTCTTTCAAAAATTAAAAGTTATCTTCCTTTGCTCACAGAAAGTCAACTTGAGTCTTAAATAAGAAAACGTGGCTGTATTAAGTCCGGTGCAGTGAACATATTGTTGAAATTACGTGAAATTGTAAATAAAATTTGTGTTATTCATCTAGATACTACTGCTGTTGGCTGACTTGTATTAGGTAAAGAAGCTGTTCGCGCGATGGAGTTGTGTTTACACAATGTGTTCAAAATATCCAGCACAGGCCTCAAGATATTCTAAGTCTTGTCTCTTACTATTTTCGAAAACCTTCTGGATCTGTATATCTATCTTTCGTTCGCCTGAAGTGTTGTCTATATCTGCAATGTCGTTTCCTGTATAAATGTTACAGTCTTTTGTTATTCTTGCAGTGGTCCATATAGTTTTCTCTGTAGTGTTGTATCTATGGGATATGTGGGATTTTCCTCAGTCTACTATATTAGTAGTAGGTGTGGCTGTTTATCCACTCTAAAAGTGCATGTACATGCACCGAAAGACAATAGATTTGGCACCGATACTGTATCGTTCAGTATTGGAGCCAAAACCGCACGAGAAGTAGAATGTTAGTGTATGTTCACCGCCACACCTACTACTAGCTTTTTGTTGTTTTTTTGTTGGAATTTGATATGTAGGGGTGTCAAATATTATGTGGGAGGTATGCCTTGAGGTTATATTTCAATTTTTTATCGATTTCATGGGCGTAACCCTCAAAAATAGTAAGGGGGGTTACAATTTCAAAAGTGATTTTTAAGTTAATTTTTGGTGTGGGGATGTCTAAAATAAAGTTTTAAGTAAGCCTACGTGCTAAATTTACGATTTTTATCGATTTCAGGGGCGTAACCCTCAAAAATGGTAAGGGGGTTACAATTTCAAAAGTGATTTTTAAGTAAATTTTTGGTATGGGGATGTCTAAAATAAAGTTTTAAGTAAGCCTACGTGCTAATTTTACGATTTTTATCGATTTCAGGGGCGTAACCCTCAAAAATGCTAATCCTAAAAGTGGTTTTTTATGTAAATTTTTGCAATGGGGATGTCTAAAATAAAGTTTGGGGGTATGCCTAGCGTGAAAATTTACGATTTTTACCGAGTTTATGGGCGTAACCCTCAAAAATTCTAAGGGGGTAAAATCCTAAAAGTGTTTTTTTTGTAAATTTTTGCAATGGGGATGTCTAAAATAAAGTTTGGGGGTATGCCTAGCGTGAAAATTTACGATTTTTACCGATTTCATGGGCGTAACCCTCAAAAATGCTATGGGGGTAAAATCCTCAAAGTGGTTTTTTATGTAAATTTTTGCAATGGGGATGTCTAAAATAAAGTTTGGGGGTATGCCTAGAGTGAAAATTTACGATTTTTACCGAATTATGGGCGTATCCCTAAAAATAGTAAGGGGGTAACAATTTCGAAAGTGAGTTATAAGTACCTTTTTGCTATGGGGATGTCTAAAATAACGTTTTTTAGACCTTGAATATAACTTTCTACTCGTTGTGTCTAACTATTATGACTATGTGAGTAGCTTTTTTTGGGATTTTTACGTCGACTTTTTGAGTATGACCCTAAATTTTTGTGTTCTGGGGGTAAAATGTTTGCGATTTGGCGGGACTTTGGATGTAACTATCTGATCGATGTGTCTAACTAGTATCAGTATGGAAGTAGATTTTTAGGAATACAACTAGACTGACAATTGAGCCTGAAGAAACACGTAGAGAATCTCACTAAGAAAGCAACACAAAGACTCCAACTAATGAAAATGTTAGAGAACGAGCAAGGGAATGTTAGAGAACGTTGGAGGCAATGTTAAAGAACGATCGTGGCAATGTTAGAGAACGCTGGAGGCAATGTTAGAGAACGCTGGAGGCAATGTTAAAGAACGATCGTGGCAATGTTAGAGAACGTTGGAGGCAATGTTAAAGAACGATCGTGGCAATGTTAGAGAACGCTCGAGGCAATGTTAGAGAACGCTGGAGGCAGTGTTAAAGAACGATCGTGGCAATGTTAGAGAACGCTGGAGGCAATTTTAGAGAACGATCGAGGCAATGTTAGAGAACGCTCGAGGTAATGTTAAAGAACGATCGTGGCAATGTTAGAGAACGATCGAGGCGTGATTTGGTCTAACTTTTTGGAGTTTGGAAGTAATTATCTGTTTGATGTGTCTAACTTTTATGAGTATGGGAGTAGATTTGTATGGTTTTAAGGTCGACTTTTTTTAATATGACCCTAAATTTGTGTGTTATGGTGGTAAAATCTAAGTGATTTGGTCCAATATTTTGGACCTTGAATATAACTTCCTGCTCGTTGTGTCTAGCTAGTATGACTATGTGAGTAGCTTTTGGGATTTTTAGGTCGACTTTTTGAGTATGAGCCTACTTTGTTTTGGTTTACCATGAATGTGAGAGAGACAGAGAGAGAGAGAATTTCGCTGGTTGATACTTTGTGTGGCTTGATGATATGACCTGAAGGGCTGATAATATGACCTGAAGGGCTGATGATGGTGTTGAGGGTGGCACATGATGATGATAGGGCATGAAGGGATGATGGTGTTGAGGGTGGCACATGATGATGATAGGACATGAAGGGATGATGGTGTTGAGGGTGGCACATGATGATGATAGGCCATGAAGGGGTGATGGTGTTGAGGGTGGCACATGATGATGATAGGCCATGAAGGGGTGATGGTGTTGAGGGTGGCACATGATGATGATAGGCCATGAAGGGGTGATGGTGTTGAGGGTGGCACATGATGATAGGACATGAAGGGGTGATGGTGTTGAGGGTGGCACATGATGATGTGTCACTAATAATCGGTTTGATACTTTGTGTGGCTTGATGATGATAGGACATGAAGGGATGATGGTGTTGAGGGTGGCACATGATGATGATAGGCCATGAAGGGGTTGATACTTTGTGTGGCACATGATGATAGGCCATGAAGGGGTTGATACTTTGTGTGGCTTGATGATGATAGGACAGCCAGTATGGATGCCCAGGATGTTTCAGCAGAGTCACCGATTACCTATTCCAGCTTTGATCAAGGTTTTGTCAAAATGGAGGGCGGTTGTGTAGGAAACCCAGACGGTTAAAATTATCAGCAACCGGACAGTAATATATATATGATGTATTAATAAAATTGTGAAATATAGAATTTTGTTTTGCTTTACATTGAATGAGAAAGAGCGAGCGTCACTATTTAATATTAGCACACCTTACTACACGACACATGATGATGTTGGTAGCGATAACACACACGACCAATAATCTTTCCTCAAGAACCGCTATCCTGGCACATGATGTTAGCGATACTACAATAACACACCTGTGTCAACCAACTCGTTCCCGCCCGCGAGCTAGTCGTATTTTCCATTTCCTAACAATACCCCTTCAACGTCATTGCTTGTCAGCATTTTTTTTACATGTCGCCTCCTGTCGCCTAATATCCGCCATTCTCACATGCCGACCGCTGTCGAATAATAATCGGTTTGAAACTTTGTGTGGTATGATGATGATAGGACATGAAGGGTTGATGCTGGTGTTGAGGGTGGCACATGATCACTAAAAAATGTAGTGCGAGATCCGCGACCCAATCAGTTACGAGTGTTTTTATTGTTGGAATTTGATATGTAGGGGTGTCAAATATTATGTGGGAGGTATGCCTTGAGGTTATATTTCCATTTTTTTATTGATTTCAGGGGCCTAACCCTCAAAAATGGTAAGGGGGGTTACAATTTCAAAAGTGATTTTTAAGTAAATTTTTGGTATGGGGATGTCTAAAATAAAGTTTTAAGTAAGCCTACGTGCTAAATTTACGATTTTTATCGATTTCAGGGGCGTAACCCTCAAAAATGTTAATGGGGGTAACAATTTCAAAAGTGATTTTTAAGTTAATTTTTGCAATGGGGATGTCTAAAATAAAGTTTTAGGTAAGCCTGCGTGATAAATTTACGATTTTTATCGATTCCATGGGCGTAACCCTAAAAAATGGTAAGGGGGGGGGGGGTAACAATTTCAAAAGTGTTTTTTAAGTTAATTTTTGGTGTGGGGATGTCTAAAATAAAGTTTGGGGTATGCCTAGAGTGAAAATTTACGATTTTTTACCGATTTCATGGGCGTAACCCTCAAAAATGGTCCGGGGGTAAAATCCTAAAAGTGGTTTTTAATGTACATTTTTGCAATGGGGCTGTCTAAAATAAAGTTTGGGGTATGACTAGCGTGAAAATTTACGATTTTTACCGATTTCATGGGCGTAACCCTCAAAAATGCTAAGGGGGTAAAATCCTAAAAGTGGTTTTTTATGTAAATTTGTGCAATGGGGATGTCTAAAATAAAGTTTGGGGGTATGCCTAGAGTGAACATTTACGATTTTTACCGATTTTATGGGCGTATCCCTAAAAATAGTAAGGGGGTAACAATTTCGAAAGTGAGTTATAAGTACCTTTTTGCTATGGGGATGTCTAAAATAAAGTTTTAGGTAAGCCTACGTGCTAAAATTACGATTTTTATCGATTCCATGGGTGTATCCCTAAAAAATGATCAGGGGTAAAATCCTAAAAGTGGTTTTTTTATGTAAATTTTTGCTATGGGGATGTCTAAAATAAAGTTTGGTGTATGCCTAGAGTGAAAATTTACGATTTTTACCGATTTCATGGGCGTAACGCTCAACAACGGTAAGGGAGGTAACAATTTCAAAAGTGATTTTTAAGTTAATTTTTGGTATGGGGATGTCTAAAATAAAGTTTGGGGTATGCCTAGAGCGAAAATTTACGATTTTTACCGATTTCATGGGCGTAACCCTCAAAAACGGTAAGGGGGTAACAATTTCAAAAGTGATTTTAATAATTTTTGGTATTGGAATGGCTAAAATAAAGTTTTAGGTAAGCCTACGTGCTAAAATTACGATTTTTATCGATTCCATGGGCGTAACCCTCAAAAATGGTAAGGGTGGTAACAATTTCAAAAGTGATTTTTAAGTAAATTTTTGGTATGGGGATGTCTAAAATAAAGTTTGAGGTATGCCTTGAGGTTAAATTTCAATTTTTTATCGATTTCATGGGCGTAACCCTCAAAAATGATATGGGGGTAAAATCCTAAAAGTGGTTTTTAATGTAAATTTTTGCAATGGGGATGTCTAAAATAAAGTTTTAGGTAAGCCTACTTGCTAAATTAACGATTTTGATCAATTTCAGGGCGTAACCCTCAAAAATGGTAAGGGGGGGGGGGGGTAAACTCATATTTTCGATAAGTTGGTTGTTTAGTATCCACGTGTTATTTTAGTAACCTATTTTCGAAAAGTTGGTTTTTTAGTATCCACGTGCTATTTGTGTAACCTAAAATTATAGTCATCATCTAGTTTTAAGACATAGTGAGACACAGGTGCTGCGTTGCTTTCACGCAAGCTCAAATAACGCGACAGGGTTAGACAAACCCTTGTTAGTTAACAACAGAAATGACTTTGAAACGTTTATCGATAGAATAAATGAAAGTGATATATTAGGTTATTTGATGTTAGTGATCAGCGCATATTTATGTCACGTGGAAATGAGACTGTAGTTCCATTGTCTAAAGATGGCGTTAAGGCAGTCTCGGTTTGTGTTTTTCGTAACAGACCATTGATAAATATAAGGACATATAGCGGTGATAGTTTTTTGAAGTTTCCTACCAGAACTGGGATAACACTATCGAGAGAGGAATTTATCACGTTAGTCGAGATGCGAGAGGAAATTTTAACCGCTTATGCTAACCTCAACTACACGCCGCCTGTTGTTAACCAGATCAGCTACACGCCACCTCTCGTTAACCAGATCAACTACACGCCACCTCTCGTTAATCAGATCAACTACACGCCGCCTGTCATTAACCACCAAAACTACATACCATCTCTTGTTAACACGAATCTCATCGACTACACGCCCCCCTTTGTTAATCAAGGGAACCTCGCTCTTGTTAATCAGACGACAGATCCGGCACCCAATATGAATACCGCGGGTGTTTCAGCAGAGTCACCAATTACCTATTCCAGCTTTGATCAAGGTTTTGTCAAAATGGAGGGCGGTTGTGTTTTGAAGGCTAATGAAACTTCCTATGCACCCGTGTTTGATAGACATTTAACAAACAGTACCACCAAAACAGGAGGGAGGAAACCCAGACGCTTAAAATTATCAACAATCGGACAGTAATATATATGTGTCGTATATTTGTTGTATTAATAATAAGCTGTGAGAAATATAGAACGAATTTTGTTTTGCTTTACCATGAATGTGAGAGAGAGAGATGGTTGATACTTTGTGTGGCTTGATTATAGGACATGAAGGGATGGTATTGAGGGTGGCACATGATGATGGTGTTGAGGGTGTGGCTTGATGATGATAGGCCATGAAGGGTGATGTTGAGGGTGGCACATGATGATGGTGTTGAGGGTGTGGCTTGATGATGATGATAGGCCATTAAAGGTGATGTTGAGGGTGGCACATGATGATGGTGTTGAGGGTGTGGCTTGATGACGATAGGCCATGAAGGGTGATGTTGAGGGTGGCACATGATGATGGTGTTGAGGGTGTGGCTTGATGATGATGATAGGATATGAAGGTTGATGTTGAGGGTGGCACATGATGATGATGAGGGTGGCACATGATTTTTATTTGACTTGAGTTAGCTTGGATATGCAATAGAGAGAAAAAAAATCGCTATAATCACACCTGGTACATGATGCTAACGATACTAATAATTGCTTGTCAGCGTTTTTTACATGTCGCCTCCTGTTGCCTAATACCCACACATGATGATAACACTCGACCAATAAAGGCACCCCTCTTTCCCCACCCGCACGCCACGCGACGACCCGCGAGATACCGCCATCCCCCTTTTAGAACCGCTGTCGCCGACCCCTTTTAGAACCGCTGTCCGATAACCGGCGAGCTAGCGACGCACCACGAGATAAGCCGCCACGCACCAACGCACACCACGAGCGACGCGCCGATCAATAAGCCGTCACGCACCAACGCACACCACCGAGATAAGCCAATTACCGATCACGACCACCGAGATAATAAGCCGATTATCGGACTTTTGCACGGGTTTGGTGCAAGTTTCGTGCGGTTTCGGTGCCAAATCTATTGTCTTTCGGTGCATGTACGTGCACTTTTAGTTTGGGTGAACAGCCACACTTACTACTTATATTGAGTTGCGGCACGTGCGTAATACGGACCACATTACCCCAAAAATCATGTGCGGAAGGTCTGTAAAATTTTTGGTCACTAATACCATATTCCCTATACGCCACTTGGCGTGATGGGGGCACCTTTTTTTACTATATTCAGTGCAATCTTGAAATATGTGTTCCTCTGTCTGGGGCGCCTGTCCATATGTACATGTAGTTGAGGTGCCGATCTTGAATTTTGTAGACACGTGACTGTGGAGTCAATTGTGTCCTGTTCTAATGCTTATAATGATAACTTGTTCCCATCTATTCATTTTATGAAAGGCATCCTGATTTGGAGCATTTGATCTTCTGATTGAATTGATTATCTGTATCTTATGATGGTATGAACCGGCGCATCTGGTTGTGTGCCTGTTGCACCTTCTTTTGAAAGCTGATCTGCTCTATAGTTTCCTGGCTTTTTTCTAGTGAGATGGGATCAACAGCAGGGCAATCCTGTGGTGTTTTTAGAGTTCAGTCAATAAAGTTTGCAGATGTAGAAACTTTCTGGATTGCAGTGTCTGGAGCACTGATCTTGCATCTGTCAAAAACTCTACAGGCTGTGGGCCAAGATACTGTTCAGCAGTTTTTCTATTGCCAACTTTATTGCTTGCATTTCTGTAATTGTGGCAATTTTTCCCTGTTGCTATCTTATTCATTTGAGATGTAATTGTCTATCTCTATTTTCATAACAGAATTTTAAGCTGCTTTCATTTTCATATTAGCATTATTAACTGTTTCAGTCTTAACAGTAGACTTGTATAACTGTATCTCTTTTCATACTAAGATTTTAAACAGCTTTTATCTTCATGCTAGTCTATCTATCTTTCGTTCGCCTGAAGTATTGTCTATATCTGCAATGTCGTTTCCTGTATAAATTTTACTGTCTTTTGTAATTCTTGCAGTGGCCCATATAGTTTTGTCTGTAGTGTTGTATCTATGGGCCAATGGATTTTCCTCAGTCTACTATATTCAGTGCAGTCTTGAAGTATGTGTTCAGCAGTCTGTGGTGCCTGTCCACATGTACAAGTAGTTGATGTGCCGATCTTGAATTTTGTATACATGTGACTATGGAGTCGATTGTGTCCTTTTCTTAGGCGTATAATGATAACTTGTTCCAATCTATTCATATTATGAAAGGCATCCTGATTTGGGGCTTGTGGTCCTCTGATTGATTTGATTATCTGTTTCTTTTGATGGTATGTAACTGGTGTATCTAGTTGTGTGCCTGTTGAACCTTCCTTTGCCAACTGATCTGCTTTCTCATTTCCTGGTATTCCACAGTGAGACGGGATCCACTGCAGGGCAACTCTGTGGTGCTTGCAGAGTTCAGTCAATAAGGTCTGCAGATGTGGTAATTTTCTGGATTGTAGTGCCTGGAGTACTGATCTTGCATCTGTCAAAAACACTACAGGCTGTGGGCTAAGATTACTGTTCAGCAGTTTTTCTATTGCCAATTTTGTTGCTTGTATTTCTGCATCATAATTGTGACAATATTTCCCTGTTGCTATTTTATTCATATCCCTAGTGTTATTTGGGTACTCTATATATGCACCTGCTCCCCCATTCTTTACTGCATTCTGTGCTGATCCATCTGTGTACACACGGATCCATAGGTCTTGTGGGTATTCTTCATCCAGGAAACTGAGAGTTATTGTTTTTCGCTGTAGACTATTTTGTTCCTCTTTGTCAACTATTCCTTTCACTTCTGTCCGTATTTGAACTGATAATCCTGATTCATCTGTCCAGGGAGTCTGTTCTGGTATGGGCAGAAGGGGTTTAACAACTCTTGGCATGTCTGGTGTTTGTCTACTAATACGCTTGGCTTGGTGGATAAAGCTGCTTCTCTTAAGTCGTCCCAATGCAAGATTTTGGAATCTGTCCTTCATTGGATGTCTCGGCATGCATACAAATTTTTCTGCCTGTATCAGCACCTTTGTGTCTCTCCGTTCTCTCAGTGCTGGTATCCTCCACAATTTCTCCATCTCCAATATTGGTGTTGATTTCATTGCTCCTGTGATGACCCTAAGTGCCTGGTTTTGTACTTTATCCAGTTCTTGCAATGTGGTGTTTGATGCTGAGCACCATGCGGATGATCCATATTCTAAATGTCGGCGTATACTCTGTTGGTAAACTTTACTGAGTATTTTCCCACTCGCACCCCATGTGGTTCCACACAACTTTCTTAGAATAGCCAATTTCCTCCTTGCTTTTTGGGTTGCCTTATTTATCTGCTGTTTCCAAGATAGTTTGTTATCAAATGTAACTCCGAGATATGTAGCTTGTATGTCTTCTTTCACAGGCTCATTGTTTATGTAGATGGCTCCTGCTTTTTGTTTTGGGGAGAGTGTGAAAAGTGTAGCACTGCATTTGTCTGTATTGATGCTGATACACCATCTATTTGTCCATGAATTCAGTGCATTCATAGCTCTTTGTAGCAATTTGGAGGCCACTGTTGCATACTCCTCTGTGCACCACATTACCAAGTCATCTGCATACATTGCCACTTTGATGCCATGTGGTAGTTCAGTAACTAGGTCATTGATGTAGATCAGAAAAAGTGTTGGAGATAGTACCCCTCCTTGTGGAACGCCCTGGCGCAACCTTCTTACTCTTAAGACCATCCAGTTGCACTCTGGCTCTCCTGTTATGCAGGTATGCTTTGACCCATTTGTACATCCTGCCATTTACTCCATAATTTCTCAGTTTCTTCAAAAGCCCTTCCTTCCATACCTTATCGAATGCTTTCTTTAGGTCTATCCATGCTGCTAGTACCAGCTTCTTTTCTTGAAACGCATCTTCAATTTCCTGGGAAAGATAGGTTGCTTGATCTTCGGTAGAGTAACACTGTCTAAAGCCTGCTTGTTGTGGGACAAGGAGATTTTCACTTTCCAGGTACCACTGCAGTCTGAGATTGATTATACGTTCCATTGTTTTACACAAACAGCTTGTAAGGCTGATTGGTCTATAGCTGGATGTCATTGAACTATCTTTTCCTGGCTTTAGTAATGGTATCATAATTGCTTCTCTCCATGCCTGTGGCACTCTACCTGTGATCCAGCAAATGTTGTAGATCTGCAGTAGTTTTGCTTTAGCTGCAGTTCCCAAGTACTTAATCATTTCATTGGACACTCCATCACTGCCTGGTGACTTTTTCATTTTTAATTTGGATATTGCCAGCTCTAGCTCTCTTTGTGTAATGGGTATTTCCATGACTTCATGTGTGGTCTCTTCTTGTCTTGCATTTTGTTGTTTTAAACGGGTCTCTTGTCGTTTTTCTAGGCTAATTTCAATATTATTGTCATTTGCAAAGGAGTCTGCAAAGTATTTTGCTGCATGTTTGCCTGTTAGAATGATTCCATCCTTCTTCAGTGTAATTTTGGTGTTCCTTTCTGTACCCTCATCATTCAGCTGTTTTACAAGCTTCCACACTTTTCTTGTGTCTCGTTCAAGATTCAAGGACTCTGTTTTCTCTTTCCAGCTTCTCCGTCTGGCTTGTAGTTTAGCCCGTTGAAATTTGGCTTTAGCATGCTGGTAGTTGTTGTGGTGTTCTTGGCAAGGGTTATTTTCTGCTTGCTTTCGAGATGTTTCCATGTCATTGTGCAGTTGCTCTAGCTCACTACTCCAGTATGGTTTGTAGTGTTTCCGTGCCCCTCTAGGTATTGTTTTACTGGCTGCTTGTATTATTAGTCTACTGAATTCATCAACTATTTTGTTGATGTCTCTATCTGTATTTATATCTTTAGTCAGTACACTGGTGTAGTGTTGATACATTTTCCAGTCTGCCTTTTTGTAATTCCATCTGGAGAGAGTGCTGCTCTCCCTGACAGCCTCATTTTGCACCACTAAAAAGACTGGTCAGTGGTCGCTGCCTCCAAGTTGTTTCCCAACAATATGTGTGATATTCCAATCCAGGTCTGGTGAATGGAAAGCAAGGTCTGGTGTAGATGTGGTATGCCATGATCTGGAGTAGAATGTTGGTGGATCTGTTGCCTGGTTTAATAGTATAAGCCCATTGTCATCCTGCCAATTTTCAAGCTCTTCACCTCTCTTGTCCATATGTTCATAGCCCCAGCTCTGTGAGTGGCTGTTAACGTCTCCACATACAATTATTCTTTCTTTTAATGTAATTGTGTCTAGTGCTAGTGGGCGGTCACTCGGACAGTAGTAGTTAAGTAGATGGAAGTCTGTATTTCCTGTCCTGAGGTGCAGTATTTGATATTCCGCCCCATCCATATACACTTCAATCTGACATGCATTAATGTCGTTCCTTACAAGAGTCAGTATTCCACCCTTTTGTCTATTTATTCTGTCAGATCGGTAGCACTGGTATCCCCTAATCTTCAAGGCTATGTCGTTGTTTAGATGAGTTTCCTGCAAACAGCATATGCTTATTTGTTCTTCATGCAGGATATTTTCTAATTCTATCTTTTTACTGTACCCATCTCTTTTGCTTTTGATGCCTTCAGCATTCCAGTGCATTATTTTTAGTGGTCTTATTTTGGATTGGCCAGTAGCTCTATTCTCTCGCCCCCTGACTCCACAGAGCGGTTGAGAAGGACATCCAGTAATAGAGGTTGGGCCTTTTCGAGGCTGAGGAGCCGGCGCTGCTCCTGCCTGAGTGCCCATCAGAGGGCGAGTGCCATATCGATTTGCGGTTATAGACATACTTCCATTTGCGTTGAGTGCGTGGCATCCTGATTGTTGTGCGCCTTTTGGCTGGTTGCCTCCGACTTCAGCACTTGAACTTGCTAGAGCAGACTGTGGTCTTGCTCGGTTGTAGGAAGGCCTGGCCAGTCTTAGTTTTCAGTCCCTGGTGACTGTTAAGCCCCATCCCCACGACAAGGAGCTGGCCTTGATGAGGTTCATGCTAGTATTTTAAATTGTCTCTCTGGTCATTCTAGGATTTTCAAAAGTTTACTTTTGATGCTAGAAAAATAAATTCTAGTAACTCCTACAGTTTACTCTATATCTATTACTGCTAGAAATTTAAACTGATTCCCTCTCATTCTTCAATCTATATCTAAATGTTTAATATATATAACTGCATCTCTTTTTTCGCACTTTATCTCTCTCTCTTAATGTTAGACTTTTAAACTGCCACTCTCCCTCTCCAGTGACATGAATTATGTGCAATTGTCTATCTCCAACTCCTCTCCCTTTTCCTACTAGAATTTTGAAATTTCAACTGCATATTATTTTTCTTGTGTTATTGATACCTCTCTCTCTAACAATATCTCTTCTAGACTCTACAGCAGGGGTGGCCAAATGGCGGCCCGCCCGCGAAGCTCCACGGACTTACTTCATTTTTTACCCCTAATAGCGGATTTCTCCTGGTTTTAATCCGTGTCGGAGTTAACTCTTCTATCGTTCAAGAATACACAATTTGAAAATCTCTGTCAATTTCTCGCAACAGCTAGATTGGCAACATAATTTCAAATACACACACACACACACACACACACACGCACACGCACACGCACACGCACACGCACACGCACGCACACACACGCACACACACACACACACACACACACACACACACACACACACACACACACACACACACACACACACACACACACACACACACACACACACACACACACACACACACACACACACACACACACACACACACACACACACACACTCTGCACAACTAATGGTGCCGACAATATTCAAAGTCTTTGCTTCGAGTTGGTACCGCAAAGTTGCTTTATTGTCAGTGCGGTGATAGCGTCAGATCTTTGGCTCAACATTTGTCGTCTGGACTTGTGGTGGCTTTTTCATTTCGCGGTAAGGGGTTAATGAGGTTGGGAGGGACAGGGGTGAGGGGACTTCGTAGCTCTAATTCTGTCTTTGAAGTTACATTCAAAATGTTTCACTGTTCGCCTTCATTCCCTTTGATCCCATCGTCTTGTCTTGTCCATAAAATGACTGCAACGTGTTTATTTGGTCACAATCTTTTGATTTCATTGTCAAACACAAGTCTGTGTATAACTGTCAAATCTGGACTTATTTTCGATTGTGGACCAACATTCTGTGACTTTTAACTTTGATGTGAGATTTTGTATTAAATCATGTTAAAACGTAGAAAAGTTGATTGTGAAAATCGCATATTTAAACCTGAATGGGAATTAGATTATTTGTTCATCTTCAATAAGGATAGTAAACCTCAGTGCTTAATTTGCGTTCAAGTGTTAGCCGTTTTGAAGGAATATAATTTAAAACGGCACTATGCCACACATCATCAAAACATGTATGAGAAACATAGCATTGAAGCTAGGAAGCTTTTGGTTGAACAGCTGAAGACAAAGTTGAATCAACAGCAAAGTATGTATACAAAGGGCAATAAAATTAAAGAGTCATCGATCATTGCATCATATACAGTTACCTATGAGCTTGCAAAATCTAAAAAACCCTTTACTGACGGAAATTTTGTGAAGAAATGTGCGATTCAAATGGCAAAGGCATTCGGTCAAGAAAAAATAGCCAAAGAATTTGAATCTGTGCCTCTTTCAAAACAAACTGTAGCCAGAAGAACAGAAGACATCAGTCTGCAACTGTCTCAAAGTTTAAAATCTTGTATTGAAAACTGCTCATATTTTTCGCTCGCGATTGATGAAAGTACTGACATCACTGACACTTGCCAGCTTCTTATTTTTGTTAAAGTTATCCAGGAGGATTTTACTGTTATTGAAGAATTGTTGAAAGTTTGCTCTTTGCATGACACTTGTGGAGGGACAGACATATTTTCTGCAGTTCATAGTGCCGTAGATGAAGTAGGTGGTTTTGGAAAGTTGTCTGCAGTGTGTACTGATGGTTGCAAAGCTTTTATTGGTTCAAATACTGGTTTTGTTGGAGTTCTAAAGCAAAACAAAATTAACGTACCTACATTGCATTGCATAATTCATCAAGAGGCCCTTTGTGCAAAGTCCATAAATCTAAAAGACACCATGGCTACTGTTGTGAAAATAACAAATTTGATAAGAGGAGGACACCAGTCTTTAAATCACAGGAAGTTGTTATCATTTTTAGAGGAAGTAGATTCTAGCTACGGTGATCTCCTGCTTTATACAGAAGTAAGATGGCTTAGTCGAGGGAAATGTTTAATAATATTTTTTGAACTGAAGAATGACATTTATGACTTCCTGCGAGAGAACTTACCATGCTCCATTGATCTTCAACATGCACTCAAAGACATTAATTTCCTTCATAATCTGGCATATCTCACAGACATCACACAACATTTGAACATATTGAATTTGCAGCTACAAGGGGAAAAGCAAACCATTTTTCAATTGATGGGATATGTTGATGGTTTTAAAAAGAAGCTGAATCTATTTAGACTTTCTTTGCAAAAAAATGATCTGTTCCATTTTTCAAGTTGTAAGCAGTTGTTGTCAGAGATAGAAAGTGCAAACTTCAGTAAGTACGCAGCTGACATTGAACATTTGATTTGTGAATTTGATCGACGATTTCAAGATTTTGAAATGTTTCGTCCGCAAACGGAACTTTTTAATAACCCAATTAAGTGCACAGTGGAGTGCCAGCCATCAGATCTTCAACTAGAGTTGTGTGACCTTCAGTGTGACCCCTTCCTCAGTACTGTAAAGGCATTAGGAGCTGACTTCTGGAAATTGCTACCAAATGAACGTTACCCGTGTCTGAGAAAATGGGCACTAAAGATGTGCTCTATATTCGGCAGCACATATCTCTGCGAGACAACATTCTCTTCCATGAAGTTAATTAAATCTAAGACCAGGAACAGAATGACCGATTCGACATTGTCCCATACTCTCCGAATCGCCACGTCAAAAATGGAAGTGGACTTCAAATCTCTGGTGGAAAGCTGTGACAAGTCACAATCGTCGCACTGAGACATTAAAGGTAATTTTTAAATGAATAATTAATGGATTTGTTACAAATCAAATATGTAGTCAAAGTGCAAGCATTATTTATATATTACTATATCGCATAGGTCCCTACTGTCATTTTTGACGATATTCTTAAGTGTGGCCCGCGGGTCTTGGCCTTGGCTTTAATCTGGCCCTCGGGCAACCTCAAGTTGGCCACCACTGCTGTAGAAGATCACCCTAAATATTTTACTTTCATTTGCCTCAAACATTTCTCTGTGGAGTTGATTTTCAATGCCTCTTCATATTAAAACAAAAGCAATAGCAAAAACAAAAAGAAGCAAGCTAAATCTGAAAGATGGCATGATCTTTGTTTTAGAAACATTCTGCCATACATTTTGAAAATGGTTGTCCAGATGCATCATTCTTCATCAGCAATGTTATTAAATATTACATTAGATTTATAGCTGATAATCCTCT
Organism: Megaustenia siamemsis; assembly: GCA_032433765.1. Classification (NCBI taxonomy): domain Eukaryota; kingdom Metazoa; phylum Mollusca; class Gastropoda; order Stylommatophora; family Ariophantidae; genus Megaustenia; species Megaustenia siamemsis. Next base: position 35,608,950 of record JAVIAB010000025.1, on the reverse strand, counting down.
TTCAATGTATTCAATTTACTTTATTTAAATGTCATTTTTATGAAAATATAACTACAAAAGAAAGATTTACAACCACTAGAATGAACCATCACTGAAGAATGCTGAATGTAACAAAAAGATATGACATGCAATGGCAAAGATATTAAAAAGAAAAGTAGATGTCAGACCAATTCTGAGTTTCATTCAAAAACAAGAAATTAAATAATATTTACATAGTATCCAAAGCATCAGAGGAAACAGCAAAAAAATAAAACATCATCCAACAGCAAAGAGATGAATCAGAATAAAAGAAAAGAACATCCAACTGCAGTTAGATGAAACAGCAAAAAAAGAAAAGAGCATCCAACTGCAGTTAGATGAAACAGCAAAAAAAGAAAACAGCATCCAACTGCAGTTAGATGAAACAGCAAAGAAAGAAAAGCGCATCCACCTGCAAAAAAAAGAAAAGAGCATCCAGCTGCAGTTAGATGAAACAGCAAATAAAGAAAAGAGCATCCAACAGCAATCAGATGAAACAGTAAAAGTAAAATAAAATTAAAAAGATGACCTCTAAGATGGTGTAGTGAAATTTCAAATAAGAAAAATGATTATAACAAGTTGATAAGTGACAAATAAATAATTAATGAAATAAGTAGCAGAAGATGTCAAATACCATTGCTGTCATGTGACATGACAACAAGCAAGCAGTGGTAGATGTGTAAAATAATACAAAATGGTATTAAGAACATTACGTTATACACTATGATTAGACCTCTTTATCCACTTTAAGATGTGTATTTGCCAGCTTTTGTGTTTGTTTTTTCATAATATTATCTGTTGGTTTGTAGCTGATGAAGGTTTTTGCCGAAATGTTGTAGTTTGTCTTATCTTTCTATAGATTTACTTTTCTGTAGCTCTTCTTGCACCATCACGTGATATTCAATATATTGTATATTTTATATTTGTCCCCTATCTCCAAGCAATGGAAGAGTGGACTTATGAAGCAGAAAAGCAAGCCAAATTTTAGGCAAAACGATTTTATTGACAAAGAAAGAAATCACAACATATTTTAAAAAAGAACTTGAAAGCTAGATTTTGGAATAACTAATAAGTTAAATGTGCCTGTGCACTGTGAGGCACAAAGGGAAGTTAAGAATAGTGGCGCTGTTCCTTACCATGCATATTCGTAAGAGGCGACTAAGGAGAGTTGGATTGGGACTGGCTAACCTGTACTGTAAAAAAATAAGCCTAAAAAACTTCACAAATATGGACAAGTCAAAGAAGAGAATAAAAGTAAATTTGCCATCCAGGTAAGATAAAGGCTCTCTGTTTAAGAGATGTATGATGAAATTCAGAGAAAGCCGTAAGGAGTCCGGGTTGCTGACTCACCTTTTGTCTCCCAGGAAATCCTCCAGAATTGGCACCTGGAATGTATGTACCCTAAATGAACAAGAAAAAGCTGCACAGGTAGCAACAGAAATTAGAAATTACAAAATAGATATTCTAGGAATGTGTGAAACAAGATGGCTAGGAATGGAAAGGATAAAACTAAATACAGGAGAGATGATTTTATCATCAGGACACTGGGAACCTGGAGCACAACATAGTCAAGGAGTTATCATAATGTTATCAAGGAATGCACAGAACACAATGATAGAATGGGAAGCAGTAGGGCCAAGACTAATGAGAGCAACATTTAAAACAACAAAAAACAAAGTAAAAATACACATTATCCACTGCAATGCACCAACCAATAATAAGGATGATTTAGTTAAAGGTGAATTCTATAAACAGTTGCAATGTCAGATGGATAAAAGATGAGCCAAGGATATTATAATCTTGATGGGAGATCTAAATGCAAAATTAGGGTCAGACAACAAAGGCTTCGAAGAGATTATGGGAAAACATGGACTTGGAGATATAAATGAGAATAGCGAGATATTTGTGAACTTCTGTGCTCTTCTTAATCAAATGAGCCTAGGAGGAACAATATTCCAACATAAAAATACATAAAGTTACATGGGTGTCATCAGATCAGAGAATGGAAAATCAAATTGCCCACATATGTATTGATAATAAGTTGAAGTCATCCTTACAGAATGTAAAAGTATATAAAGGAGCAGATGTGGCTTCAGACCATCATCTTCTGATAGCAAAACTTAAACAAAAAAGATACTACAACAAATAAGGGCAGAAAGTATTTCAATGTATAATTTCTTAAAGAACAAAGAATTAAAGACAAATTTGCAGTCACAATATCAAACAAATTCCAAGTCCTCAAACAACTAGAAAATACAATCAATATAGGAGATCATTGGAAACAGGTAAAGGATATATGGAAAGAGACATGCGAAGAAGCGCTGAGGGAAAAGAGAATGCTAGAATAAGGCATGGATGACAGCAGAGACAAAATAAAAGAAAAAATTAAAGAAAGAAAGAATAAGAAAGCAGACATAAATAAAAACAAAACGAGAAGTAATAAAGCCAAGACACAGGAATGAAAGCTTACAGAGGTGAACAAAGAAGTGAGAGGATGCATTAAAAGGGATAAGAAGAAATATATAGATGAACTAGTTAAAGAGGCAGAGGAAGCAGCAAATAAAGGGAATATGAAAGAACTGTACAACAGCACAAAGAAACTAAGTGGAAAATACAAACAGATAAATACCTTTATTAAAGATAAAAAAGGACATCTGCTTCGTAATATAAGTGAACTAACGGAGAGAGGGAAAGAGCACTTGGAAGAACTTTTGAACAGACCCGGCTCAAATAACCCTCCAGATATACATGTACTACCAGCAGAAGAAGAGTTACACGTCAACTGTGGGAAAACTAAGCAAGGAAGAAATAATGAAAGCCATCTAGCTACAGGACCAGGTGAAATTCCTTCAGAAGCCATCAAAGCAGATATTAAGACCTCTACCAAGATGTTACGTAATTTTTTTTCATTTTGACTAACAAATAGATCATTTCTGAAATTGTCTTGCATCTTTTCTCTATTTCAGCTCTAATGGCTACCTACTACATTTTTTTCAGTTGTCTTAGCTGTCACAAAAAAAAATCACAGCTGTCACAATATATCACAGCTCCAAGAAAATGTCCCAGCTGTCACAATATATCACAGCTCCAAGAAAATATCCCAGCTGTCACAAAATATCCTAGCTGCCACAAAATATCAGAGCTGTCATAAAATATCCCAGCTGTCACAAAATATTCCAGCTTAACAAAAATATCCCAGCTGTCACAAAATATAAAAGTTGTCATAAAATATCCCAGCTGTAACAAAACATCTAATTTGTCACAAAATAGGCCAATTACCACAAAATATTCCAGCTGTCAGAAAATATCTCAGTTATCACAAAATATTCTAGATGTCACAAAATACACTAGCAATAACAAAATATCTCAGCAATAACAAAATATCCCAGTTGTCACAAAATATAGTTGTCACAAAATATCATAGTTTTCACAAAATATGCCAACTGTTACAAAATATCAAAGTTGTAACAAAATACCTCATTTGTCACAAAATATCCCAGCTGTCATAAAATATCCCAGCTGTCACAAAATATTGCAGCAGTAACAACATATCTCAGTTGTCAGAAAATATCCCAGCTGCAACAGAATATCCCAGTCATAACAAAATATTCCAATCTGTTACAAAATATTTCTATTGTCACAAAATGGCACAGCAATAATAAAATGATCCAGCAATAACAAAATGACCCAGCAGTAACAAAATATCCCAACTGTCCAAAAATATACAAGTTGTCATATAATATACCAGCTGTACCAAAATATTCCAGCTGTAATAAAATATATTCCAGCAGTCACAATATATCACAGCTCAAAGAAAATATCCAAGCTGTCACAAAATATCCTAGCTGCCACAAAATATCAGAGCTGTCATAAAATATACCAGTTGTCACAAAATATTCCAGCTGTAACAAAATATCCCAGCTGTAACAAAATATCCCAGCTGTAACAAAATATCCCAGCTGTCACAAAATATACAAATTGTCATAAAATATCCCAGCTGTAACAAAATATCTAATTTGTCACAAAAATAGGCCAGCTACCACAAATATTCCAGCTGTCACAAAAATATCTCAGTTATCACAAAATATTCTAGATGTCACAAAATACACCAGCAATAACAAAATATCTCAGCAGTAACAAAATATCAAAGTTGTCACAAAATATTAAAGTTGTAACAAAATATCTCATTTGTCACAAAATATCCCAGCTGTCACAAAATCTAGTTGTCATAAAATATCCTAGCTGTCACAAAATATCTCAATTGTCACAAAATGTTGCAGCAGTAACAACATATCTCAGTTGTCAGAAAATATTCCAGCTGCAACAGAGGATCCCAGTCATAACAAAATATTACAATCTGTTACAAAATATTTCTATTGTCACAAAATGGCACAGCAATAACAAAATGACCCAGCTGTCACAAAATATCCCAGCTGTCACAAAATATCCCAGCTGTCATAAAATATCCCAGTTGTCCAAAAATATACAACTTGTCATAAAATATACCAGCTGTACCAAAATATCCCAGCTGTAATAAAATATATTCCAGCAGTCAAAATATATCTCAGTTCACACAAAATATCCCAGCTGTAACAAACTATCTCATTTGCACAAAATATGCCAGCTATCACCAAATTTTTCACCTGTCACAAAATATCCCAGATGTCACAAAATACGTCAGCAGTAACAAAATATCCCAGCTGTCACAAAATATCAATGCTGTCACAAAAATCATAGTTCTCACAAAATATGCCAGCTGTTACAAAATATCAAAGTTGTCATAAAATACTAAAGTTGTAACAAAATATCTCAGTTGTAACAAAATATCTCAGTTGTAACAAAATATCCCAGCTGTCACAAAATATCACAGCTGTCATAAAATATCACAGTTGTCTCAAAATATCACAGCTGTCACAGAATATATCATTTGTCACAAAATATTACACAATATCTCAGTTATAAAATTTCTCAGATGTCACAAAATATCCCAGATGTCACAAAAAACCCCAGAAGTAACAAAATATATCAGCAGTAACAAAATAAACAGCTATCACAAAATATTCCAGCTAACACAAAATCATCCAGCTGTCTCAAATAGGCACACCAGTAACAAAACATCCCAACAGTAGCAATATATCCCTGCTATTACAAAATATCCCTTTTGTAACAAACTATCGCAGTTGTAACATAATATCCCAGTTGTAACATAATATCCCAGTTGTAACATAATATCCCAGTTGTAACATAATATCCCAGTTGTAACATAATATCCCAGTTGTAACATAATATCCCAGTTGTCACAAAATAACCCAGCTGTCACAAAATATCACAGCTGTCACAAATAATCCCAGCTGTCAAAAAATACCAAAGTTGTCACAAAATGTCTCGTTTGTTACAAAATGTTACAGCTGTAACAAAATATCCCAGCTTCAGCAAAACATCCCAGCTGTCATAAAATATCCAAGCTGTCACAAAACATCACAGTTGTCACAAAATATCTCAGTTGTCAAAAAATATCCCAGCTATAATAAAATATCTCATTTGCCACAAAATATCTCAGTTGTCACAAGATATCAAAGCTATAACACACATATTGTGTTGTCAGAAAATTTCCCACATGCAAAAAAGTATCCCAGTGGTAAAAAAATATTCCAGCTGTCACAAAATGTCAAGAGCAGTAACAAAGTATCTCAGCAGTAACAAAATATCCTGAATGTCACAAAATAGATCAGCTGTACCAAAATATCCCTGATGTAATAAAATATATTCCAGCAGTCAAAATATATCTCAGTTCCCACAAAATATCCAAGCTGTCACAGAATATATATCATTTGTCACAAAATATCACAGCTATCACAAAATATTCAAGCTGTCACAAAAAATCTCAGTTATAAAATATCCCAGATGTCACAAAATATCCCAGCAGTAATAAAATATCACAGCAATCACAAAATCATGCAGCAGTCACAAAATATCTCAGTTATCACAAAATATCACAGCTGTCATAAAGTAATTCAGTTTTCATAAAATATCCCAGCTGTCACAAAATAAACCAGCTGTCACAAAATATCTCAGCTGTAACAAAATGTCTCAGTTGTTACAAAATGTTACATTTTTAACAAAATATCCCAGCTACAACAAAATATCCTGCTGTCACAAAATATCCCAGCTGCAACAATTTTATCCCAGTCATAACAAAATATTTCAGCTGTTACAAAATATCCCAGCTGTCACAAAATATACAATTTGCCATAAAATATACCAGCTGTACCACAATGTACCAGCTGTAATAAAAAATATTGCAGCAGTCAAAATATATATCAGTTCACACAAAATATCCCAACTAACAAAATATCCCAGCTGTCACAAAATCTTCCAGCTGTCACAAAATATCGCAGATGTCACATAAATATCCCAGCAGTAACAAAATATCCCAGCAATAACAAAGTATCACAGCTGTCACAAAATATCTCATTTGTCACAAAATATCACAGTTCTCACAAAATAGCCCAGCTGTCACAAAGTATCCCAGATGACACAAAAACCCCAGCAATAACAAAATATCCCAGCTGTCACAAAATATAGTTCTCACAAAACATGTCAGCTGTTACAAAATATAAAAGTTGTCACAAAATATTAAAGTTGTCACAAAATATTAAAGTTGTAACAAAATATCTCAGTTGTCACAAAGTATTTCAGTTGTCACAAAACATTTCAGTTGTCACAAAACATCACAGCAGTAACAAAATATCTCAGTTGTAACAAAATATTCCAGCTATAACATAATGTACAGTTGTCAATGTTACAGCTGTAACAAAATCCCAGCTGCCACAAAACATCCCAGCTGTCACAAAATATCCCCTTTGTCACAAAATATCCCCTTTGTCACAAAATATCCCCTCTGTCACAAAGCAACACAGCTGTCATAAAACACCACAGCTGTTACAAAATATCCCAGCTGTCACAAAAGATCACAGATGTTCCCTTCTCCTGACATGACCCCAAGTGAATCCTGTTGTTGGAAATTAGCTTTCATTTTTGATTTGGCCTCTTTTAGAACACCCTAATTACTCTTTTAGAATATCCAGATTACTCTTTTAGAATATCTAGATTACTCTTTTAGAATATCCAGATTACTCTTTTAGAATATCCGGATTACTCTTTTAGAATATCCGGATTACTCTTTTAGAATATCCCCATTACTCTTTCAGAATACCCTCGTTACTCTTTTAGAACATCCTCATCTATTGCAAAAGTTGGACACAACTCAAAAGAACAAAATTAATATAAAAAGCTGCTTTATAGAATTGTCAGATCTTTGTGTTCTGTGATGGCTCTCTTGCAGTACTTTCTAACCATAGCATATGCATCAGGGGCAGACAACAATCCAGGACATGCAACTGCTGAAATGAAGAGTACCTATAAGCAATCATCACTATTCCTTTGTCTGTTGTTACATCACATGACTTCATCTCAAGTTTATGTAGATTTGGACAGTGGATAAGGCATACAGTCCATCGTCTATTATGTCCCATTTGCTTATGTCCAACGAGCAAAGTCTTGTGCAGTTTTGTGCCAGAAAATCTAAGCCAATGTCTGAGATAGCCTCACAGGCCCAAGTGTAGAAGTCGCATAGCTTGTTGTAGTTCTTAGTAATGTGAATGACCCCTTGGTCTGACACCTTGGTAAACATGAAAAAAATGTGTAAAAAGTTTATAACAGGCCTTTGTGAGCAATTATATATGTAAATGTAAATAGTCCATATAAATATCTGTCAAGAATTATAATATTTTTCTTTAAATGTTTGAACACTGTACATAAACATAACACTAGTAAACATGTACAAATTAAACATCATTCCTTTTAATATATGGAGGAATAATGATGTTAGTGATCATATTTTTTTATGACCAACAGGACTTTTATAAAAGTCATGACCAGAATTAAGCAATGCTGCACTACCTTTTCACATAAAATGGTAGATGTGTAAATACATTTTTGAAGCAGGCCATATATAAATATGTAAATATTTTAACAGTGACACAAATTCTATCACCAAGCTTGTTCAAACTAATCAATGAGAAAATGTTTAAAAACATCACAAAGATGCCAGACATAAACAATAATGGAATGATAGTCAGTAACCTAAGATATGCTGATGATACTGTATTACTAGCAGAAAATCCTGAAGATCTACATAAATTACTAAATGAGATAAACATGATAAGCAAAAAATATGGATTAGATATGAATATCAAAAAGACAAACTTTGATCATAAACAAAGAAAGTACTCAAAACCTACAAGTGGATATCAAATTTCAAGAAATACACCTGAAGACAGTTCAAAGCTACAACTACTTTGAACATACTATAACCAGTGATGGAAAATGTAAAACTGGAGGAAAAAAGAAAATAGAAAATGGCAAAAAGTAATTTTAATGCCATAAAAAATATACTAACATTAGAACAAATAAAGCAGGGCTAAAACTAAGCATAGTGAAATGTTATATCTTTTTAACATTCATGTATGGTGCTGAAAGATGGACAATAGACAAGAAAACAGAACAGAAAATTTAAGCTTTTCAGATGTGGATTTATAGATGAATAGGAAGAATTGAAAGGAAAGAAAAGGAAACAAACAATTCTTCTTCAGTCTTTCCTTCCTCATTTGCCTTTCAGCATCAAGGGGAGATATAATTTGTGGTCTTTTGCTCTTCTGTTCGCCTCGGCTGCTGTTATGTTTCCTAGTGCTTCTAATATTCCATCCATCCATGTTTTTCGTGGTTGACCATTGGGTCTGGTATTCTCACATTTGTTGAAGGCTCGTTGTGTTGTGTTTTGATTTTTCTGCTTTGTCATGTGGTCAAAAAATGTTATCTGTTGTTTCTTTATATATTCTATGTCAGGAGCTATTTCTAGTTTTCACCTCAGTTCTTCATTTCTGATCTTATCTTTCAGATTGTTTCCTGTCATTTGTCTGACACATTTCATCTTAGTAGAGGTTATTTTTATTATTGTTCTTGCATCTAGGGTCCAGGTCTGGCATTGGTAGCACAATGTTGGGATGAAGATTGTATTGTATAGTGCTCATTTTACCTCTCATATTTCCTTGTTCGACAATAGTGGTGATAACCGTCCAATGATTTGGATTGACAAACAAATGAAGTCTTAAAACAACTAAAAATTTAAAAAGAACTACCAAACACAATTCAAACAAGACAAATGAGATTTTTGAAACATGTTAACGGACACTATGGTCTACTAAAAGTAATCTTGGAAGGGAAAATGCAAGGTAAAAGAGAGAGAGATATAGACCAAGACTAATATGGACAAGCAACATCAAAAGATGGTAACATCAGCCTATGATAATCTTCATCATTAAAGCAAGAGACAGAGCAGAAAGATGCTCCACGGTAGCCAATTTTGGATGCGGAGACAGCACTTAATGAATGACATAAATGAAAATGTCAAATAAAATTTATACTTAGCACTCTATAGAAACAATTTTAAACTGATAAGCTGTGAAAGTCTATCTATACTGCACAATTTTTATAAAATGTATTGTTTCCAATGTAAAGCAAGATTAATTTTTTATTTTTTTTTTTTGCTCTTTCAAAAACATGTTTCCACAGTCTGGTGTCACATGCTTCCTTGTATTAGTTATCAAAATTGTGGATGCACTGAATACGTGTCAGAAGCTATAAGCTGTGATTGAAATTCTCACAGTGGAAAGTTTTGAGCCTAAAGCAATTCACAATGCTCTGTGGAACTTGCTTGAAAAGGAAGTTTTCAATCTCATGTTATGGCAGTCTTGACACAGAGAGCTTGTTAGTTCAAATCCGACTGTACAAGTTGGGATTTTTATTTGTGATTTCTCTCAGTGGCAACCACCCCTGGTCTCAACAGTGAGACCTGGCTTCACACGTCAATTACACAACAGAAAAAATATGAATACCTCTGAAGATGGAGTTATCTGCCTGAGTGACGGGGGACCCCTATGCACATGGCTGCCAGTGTGAAATGAATTAACATCCAAAATTCAGTTCTTAGGCTATAGGGACTTCGCCTGAGGTGAAAGCTGCGAACGCAGAAAAAAAAAATATGTCTATACTGTACTTTTTTGGTTAAATCTTTCCGTATGGAAGCTTTTTATTGAAGCAACAGAAGAGATTTCAGAGACAAAATTGTTCATGGTTTTAAGAATCAATCTATATATTTATATTCATCTAACATATAACATATTATATATGAATGTTTAGATAATTGAACAAGATATAAGATTTCACCAATATCCAGATGATATAAGACATGTAAAAAGAATATGGTTTGATGGCGCTCACACTAATCAAATTGAACGTTGCGCACTGTATGGCGAAATGTATGTTACCAGAATTACATTGGCGCACAGTGCGGCAACGTATGGAAAGAGTTTATGTAATAAATCATTTTTAAAAAAAAATCTGAGTACAAATGTTTGTGGTGATAAAAATAGCATGTTACACATTACACGTAGACCAATATATTTTATTCCAAATATTTGGCTGTTAAACTTGTAAATGCAGGTGGTTGGTGAGCTGGTACAAGATGGTACTTATTCTCCAAGCGGTGTCTTTTCAATAATTGCTATACTACCTTGGGTATATACTTTTTTTTCAATGTTGAGTAAGGTAGAATTTTAGCGAAGATTGAGAAGCTCGGCCAGAATAAGGACATATGACAAAGTACATCAAAAACCCTGTGTGCCATCTGATGGCACTCCAGGGCATTAGAATTAAGACAGTCATGAAATTATATGAGTACTAACATATTTTTCCCAAAACCGCCCAACTTTAAAAAATAAAGAGACATTAGAATGTAAAATCCTCCATTATCTTTTACAATTGCCACAATGAGGTTATGTATTGTCTTACGTAATTTGACCACTCTTGCATGCCTAGATCAGCTACACTTTTGCAATCACTCAGACTCAGTTCTCGAAAGCTTGTCGAAGGAATAATTTTAAAATTGTTTAATAACATGACATAAAGAGAATAATTAAACTTACAAAGAAAACAAGTTTTAAACAGATAAACTGAATATTTGAATATTTACTGAATATTTATTTATTGTAAAGAATATTATTTATTAACTGAATATTTATTTATTTTATGCTCCATGTGAATGCAAATCTATAATAGGTGAAATATACCAGATGGCCTATTAAAATCAATATTCATAGCTTTACCAAAGAAATGGGAAACCGCGATGGCTCGGTGGTTAGTGAACTGGACTACAAAGGACAAGAGGTAGGGTTCGATCCCTAAAACATCAAAGTAAGAGACAGATCAGAAAGGTGCTCCATGGTGGCCAACTTTGGATATGGAAACAGCACTTAATGAATAACATAAATGAAAATGTCAAATAAATTTTATACTTAGCTCTCTAAAGAAAGAATTTTAAACTGATAAGCTGTGAAATTCTATCTGCACTGCAACATTTTTATAAAATGTATTGTTTCCAATGTAAAGCAAGATTTTTTATTTATTTATTTTTTTTTTTTTGCTCTTCCAAAAAAAAAAGGTTCCACAGTCTGGTGTCACATGCTTCCTTGTATTAGTTATCAAAATTGGGGATGCACTGAATATGTGTCAGAAGCTATAAGCTGTGATTGAAATTCTCACAGTGGAAAGTTTTGAGCCTAAAACAATTCATAATTCTCTGTGGAATTTGCTTGAAGAGGAACTTTTCAATCTAAAGTTATGGCAGTTTTGACACAGAGAGGTTGTTAGTTCAAATCCGAATGTACAAGTTGGGAATTTTTAATTTGTGATATCTATCTGTGGCAACCATCCCTGGTCTCAACAGTGAGGCCTGGCTTGAAACGTCAATTACACATCAACAGAAGAAATATGAGTACCTCTGAAGATGGAGTTATCTGCCTGATTGGTGAGGGGCCACTGTGCACATGGCTGCCAGGGTAAAATGAATTAACATGCAAAATTCAGTTCCTAGGCTATAGGGACTTCGCCTTAGGTGAAAGCTGCAAACGCGGAAAAAAAACATGTCTATACTGCACTTTTTTGGTTAACTCTTTCTGTACAGAAGCTTTTTATTGAAGCAACAGAAGAGATTTCAGAGACAAATTGTTCATGGTTTTAAGAATCACTCTGTATATTTATATTCATGTAACATATAACATATTATATATGAATCTTTATATAATTGAACAAGATATAAGATTTCACCAATATCCAGATGATATAAGACATGTAAAAAGAATATGGTTTGATGGCGCTCACACTAATCAAAGTGAGCATAGCGCACTACACGGTGAAATGTACGTTGCCGGATTCGCATTGGCGTACAGTGTGGCGAAACATTTGGAAAGAGTTAATGTAATAAATAATTTTAAAGAAAAAAATCTGAGTACAAATGTTTGCGGTGTCCACAAAACAACAACAATTACAGATATGTTCAATTTATGAAGCAAAAGTGACTTACGCTTTTAATCTTGGATGGCAATCATGGTCTAATATAACCTGAAAGACTTGATCTGAGGCTAAACGGATCATGCCTGGCCAAGAAGTGGGCAAAACCTGCAATATAGCAACAGCAACATTACACAAAGTTTGCTGGGAAATGCTATCAGAGACAGAGATACAGACAGACAGACATACACACATACATATTACTAATATTTGTAATAAATTAATGTGTAAAATAACAAAATTAATAGAATCACTAATCTGACACTCTTTAGAGTGAAATATAGCATAAATTTGTAAGAAATCGTGGTAGCTTTAACATCTCATCAACCAATTTTGAATTCCCTTATATGATTTCTAGAAATTAAAAGAGCATTAATGATGAGCGAAATCATTACTGAAGAGAGATTTTGAAAAGTACTGTGCCGCACTTCAACAAAGCTGGTGTTTAATTTTTTGGCAATTTTGGGATACTTTTAAAAAAAAAATACCTACTGAACAATTTACATAAATTATCTGTAGAGCTCTTTTTTCTTTTCACATTGGCATAGTTATATATATATATATATATATATATATATATATATATATATATATATATATATATATATATATATATATATATATATATATATATATATATATATATATATTCCTCTTTCAAATTCATCCTTATCTTCCATTTATTTGCTTCTCACAACTGCTGTAAATCTACCAACTAAAGTTAACATTGTTCCCAAGTAATTGAACTCTTTCATCTTTAAAACTGTCAATTAAATGTAATAGATGACAGGTTGTTAATTTCACACATATAGGGTAAAGTTTAAAACTTAAATTTAGCAGTTTGTTTATATCCTGTTTTAGTTTCTCCAGCTCCCAGAACATGGAACACCTTTCTTCATTTTTATTTTATATTTAATTTTTAACAATGCTGTCCTCAATCAAACCAAATATGATTGTGAGAAAACAAAGTTTAGAATTAATAATATAATTAACATACTGTCAGTTTTTATCCAACAAACAAGGAGAGCAGTTTGTTTTATTGTCTTATACTAAAATAATTATCTTCCTTTTTTAAAAGAAAAGTTTCTCTTTTATTTATACTCTAACTATAACTTAATAATAATGTCTATAAGATAGAGCTTCTAATCCATTTTTATCCAGAACTGTATTAATTGTGACTGCAAAAATAATGTATGTGTGAGAGCGCTATTAATATTACTTATTTCATTTAATTAATTTAATTTTAACATAACAATTGGTAGCTTAAGGTAATTCTTATTACTATTTGTAATGTTGGAATGACAAATTTATAATTTTTATCTGTGGCGAACTTACATAGCTCTTTTTGAAGTTAGAATCATGACAAATCATCATCATTAAGTACCAGGCCTGCTTTCTAGGTGATCATGTCTCTCCACAACTTTTGATCTTGACAGTTATTTCTGTTGTTGACCTTCAGCCAAGCCATTCTCTTAAGCTGTCTGGTATCTTTTCTCTTTGATTCCCTCTATCTCTTCGTCCTTCATGGCAAATAGACATTGAATAATAATGAATGAATATTAATTCATTTTCAATATAAAGATTTATGTAGCTTGAATTGTATAATATTATTTATAAAATGCATCTATTCACTATTTGAAGATATTCTAAGGTATTCCATTTGAGAACCTGAAATAATATGGTCTCATATAATTTGCATAAACATTTAGAAGCACATTTATTTATTGATTAATTTAAATCTACATCAATTGCTAAACATGTCTAATAATTAATATTTTACAGAATATTAAGAACTGTCTAAAAGGTTAAAGCAATTACCTCTACTAACAATAACTTAAAGAAAAATTAAATTGGCAGTGACTTCTTATAATAAACAAAGAAAATAATACTTTTAAAAACTATCTAAAAAGATCTATACCTATGTTTTATAGATTATACCAAAGCATTTGATAAAGTAAAGCACAAGAAATAATACAAATTGTAGATGGCATAAATATTGACAGCAAAGATCAAAGAATAATTAGAACATGTACTGACAACAAACAGCGGCCATAGAACTGGAAATCCAAGAAGACAACAATAATTACACATATGTTCAATTTATAAAGCAAAAGTAACTTACACTTTTAATTTTGGATAACAATCACGGTCTAATATAACCTGAAAGACTTAGTCTGCGGCTAAACGGATTGCGCCTGGCCAAGAAGTGGGCAAAACCTGCAAGACAAAAACAGCAATATTAAACATAGTTTGCTGGGAATCTCTATCAGAGAGACAGACAGACAGACATACACACATATATATTACTAATATTTATAATAAATTAATGTGTAATATGACACAATGTATAGAATCATTAATTTGACATTCTATAGAGTGAAATATAGCATAAAGTTGTGAGAGATCATGGTAGCTTCTTCATCTCATCAACCAATTTTAAAGGCCCTTATATTATTTCTAGAAATTAAAATAAGATCATAAATGATGAGTGAAATTATTACAGAAGAGAGATTTTAAAAAGTACTACGCAGCTCTTCAATAAGAATGTCTATTAAGGCACAACTTGTAATCCATTTTTATCCAGAACTGTAATTTATTGTAACTGCAAAGATAATCATAATGTGTGTTTGAGAGAGCTATTAATGGTTTCATTTAATTTGATTAATTTAAAAATAACAATGGGTAGCTTAAGGTAATTCTTATTATTATTTGTAATATTATAATGATATTATAATCGTATTAACATAAATATACATAAATATATATATATACATATATATATATATGTATATTATATTTATTACTGATATTTATATATATATATATATATATATATATATATATATATATATATATATATATATATATATATATGTGTGTGTGTGTGTGTGTTTGCCTGTGGCAAACTTACTTAATTCTTTTGTAAGTTAGAATCATGACAAATAAACAATGATTAATAATGAATGAATATTAATTCATTTTCAATAAACAGATTGAAGTACCTTGAACTGTGTAAATTGTATTTACAAAATTCATCTTAAACAACATTTGAAGATATTCTAAGTTATTCTATTAGAGAACCTGAAATGATATGGCCTTCATGTTCCTGAAAATATAAATTAATTTTGACTACCCACTCTGCATTTTGTGGGGATACGATGAAAGTAAAATATATTGTTTACATACAATATACAACATTATTTTAAGAACTATCATGGATTTGTTGTTGAATTTTATGTACTCTAAATAATTTTAAATTGCTTCCATTTAAAAACAAATTAATTTTCAATAATGTGCACAAAACTTAGAAGCACATTTATTTATGACATTAATTTAAATCTATATGCATTGCTAAACATGTCTAATGATTAATATTTTGTTTACAATGGCGCCATTTTGAGAGAAATCATGGAGTTCTAATTGAATTTTATGCATACTAGATAATTTTTAATTGCTAACATTTAAAACAAATTAATTTCATATTATTTGCACAAAACTTCGAAGTACATTTATTTATAAATTTATCGCATTAATTTAAATCTATATGCATTGCTAAACATGACTAATGATTAATATATTACTGAATGTTATGAACTGTCTAAAAAGTTAAAGGAATTACCCCTACGAACAATAACTTGTACTTTACGAAATGTTTGCAGTGACTTCCCTTAATAAACAAGGAAAATAATACTTAAAAAAATTAATATAAAATAATATTCCCATTTGCATCGTAAATTAAATGCGCATAAACTTTGATTGATAATGTTTAATCCTAGTGCATTTTGTGATACATTGTATATAGATTCTTTTTTAAATATTTAAACATACGTACTTTTAAGAAAATGTTTTTTAAAGTGATATGCAAACTTAGGTACTCTTATAATATTACGGTAGCAAGTGCTTTATATACTATTTATTAGTTTTATGACGTTCTAGTGGCCGCTTTCTCAGAAATACTAGTGTATATTTTGAGAAGGAACTGTCTGATTGTTGCCAATGATTAAGACGTGACTGCTCGTGTCATCCTAGGTTCAGCTCCTGTGTTGCCTGCTCTAGCAGCACAGACTGTGTCATGTCGGCTACATGGCATAGTAGTCTTTGGGTACTGTGCTGATACCTCCCATTATGTCATTGTTTGAACGCAACATCAGAGGGGTGGAAGATGCGTGGTCGGACCAAGGTAACACCTGATGTTCTTAGTGCCGAGATTGCAATCGCGCACGGCTGTGTGCTGTTGAATCTGGGCTAGTTTCCACTAGCTAGGCAGCTCGAGGAACCTAGAGCATCAGTCCTAGTGAGGTGGGGATCCTGGGGACAGCAGCCCTTCCATTTACACAAATGACATGAATGGTTATCCCCTTAACTACATTTCCTGTCGAGTGTGAAAATACACGAGAACGTGTCTCTCATCACATTCTACAAAATTTGCATTCAAGCCATCCAAGGACACGACAACTTATTAACATCAAAAGAAAGACAATCATCATTTACAAACACCTCATTAAACAGCAAGCAACTCCACTACAGCACAGAATCAAGAGGGGCCAAACATACTTTCTTACAGACTACACCAGCACTTTCTCAAACCTCCACAACCCACACATCGCTCCCAAAGCAAGGGAAGTCACATACAGACTCATATACAGCATGACACCCACAAAAGAAAGAGAAGCTCATATATCAGGACAGACAACCGAGTGCCAACATTGCAGACGAAACATACAAGAAACAGAAGAACACATTTTACGAATGCAACACAATCATACCAACAAGAACGGCGTTACAACATACACTAGAAATACACACCCCACAGAAGATAGACATACAGATCTGTCATGCTCAACACACTGCCAAAAAAAACAGCACAAGTGTTTTTGACGGGGTGGTGACGAACGAACTATAGTGTTGCGGAGAAAGAGACGGGCCTAGACACACACTGGGAAAGCCAGTGCCCAACGCGGAAGCAAACAATCCGAACACAAACAGTTACAGAACAGCATGCTGCTACAGAAACAACGCAGGTAGAACCTACATCTCCCAGTGGAACTACACCAGAAACAGCACACGTGGAGACCCCCGAGGAACCCGCGCAGACAACAGCTATAGTAGAGACACAAGAACAGACAGAAAACACTACAGAGGCGTCATTTGCAGAAGTCCTAGCAGGAAGAAAACGCAGAGCCACAGAGTCGCCAGAACATCAAGAACACAGAGCCACAGAGTCGCCAGAACATCAAGAACACAGAGCCACAGAGTCGCCAGAACATCAAGAACACAGAGCCACAGAGTGGCCAGAACATCAAGAACACAGAGACGCGGAAGACGACAGCGACGATATGTCAAAGTCCCCAGCAACACCGGGTCAATTAATCATTGACACGGACGACGAGGAGAACTCTGTTTGGAGCATAAAAACAACACCAAAGAAAAGTAAAAGATCAAACATCAGAGCTCAATAATCACTGATAAAGAACAATTTCTCAATTGTTTGTTTCATTATAAATTTCAGCTCATTTTAATTATATTGGTACCATGGCGGACATTAAAATTTTATCGTTAAACATTAGTGGTCTCAGGTCCAAAACACAACATATCATCCAACTGACACGAAAGTACAAACCAGACTTTATATTAATACAAGAAACCAACATAAACACAGACTTTCATGCGCAACAAATCACAACAAATATAGGCATACAACACTCCTGTTTTAGTCTAGCCATACACAACGTAGGATCAGGAGTAGCAATACTACAAACATCAGACAGATGGACCATTGTGAAAAAAGACAGAGACAGCAACAGCAAGATGGCTATAGTGCAAGTGAGAAATGACGACAAACACACACATACTATTGTCTGCATACATGCACCAGCAAACTACACACATCAACCCATGTTCTACGAAAGACTGGATACCACTCTAACGACCTTATATATGGGGACAAACATAATATTAGGTGGAGATTTTAACTGCGTCCTCACAGACATGGATGTGGCTGGAGGAGAGGTTAAGGCTCAGATTAACAACCGCAATCAACAATCAAAGAGATAAACAAACTGATAAGAACCTTTGTATTTGGCCACACAATACACAGCATAAAACAAAAAACACTGATACAGCACAAAAAACAGGGAGGGATCGCACTACAGGACATACACAAAAAAAATAAAAGCTCTCAGAATAAATTTTTCAGTGGTCCGGGTTTATGAAATTCCAGTGGACGTTTTAAACCGACCGCAAACTCGTTTTTTTCTTATCTGGAGTTATTGTGTTTCAGTGCCATCGGATTTCATTATTGTGTGTGAAACTGTGGTGACAAATACGTCACTAAAAATGGAGGTGCCTCTTTTTGATCTAGAAGGAGACTTTGAGGGAAACCTCATTCATAGAAACGGCACTCTTGTGGTAAATATTCATGGTCAGGAAATTTCAAAAGTTAACTTTAACCTTCTGCTTGGAGTTCTGTCCGGACCCTTCGGTATCGGACAGAACAGCATCACCAGCCTGTACCGCTTGGACAGCCCCTTCAAGTGCTACTTTACACTCAGTTCGGCGACACACATCACGCTATACAAGAAGCTAGAGGGGAAAAAAATAGATTTGGCTTCACCAAAACTTTCCTTCGAAATCGAACACGTGGAGAAGGAAAAACAGAAGGGGGTGATCCACTGGTTACCCCCAACCATCGATGAAGACCTTGTTCAGAAACTCGTCGCCAAGATGACAGGGGACAAAGAGGCGGAGGCCAGAAGATTAGGAATAACATGCGACTGGATCTTTCGATATAACCCAGTCGAAGGAGTCACCATTCCTCACTATATGAAAGTGAGATCAAAAAGTGGGAGAATTGTCACCACGTGGGTGACACTGCCAGGCCGCCGTACGCAGTGTACACACTGTACCAGTGACGCCCACTGGGACAGTCAATGTCCTCTGAGAAAACAGAGGATAGAAAGGCGACGAGTCGAAGATCAAGAGAGGCAAATAATCATTGCCAACACAGAGATCCAGCAAAACCTCCCATCAGAGGAACCAACCCCTGTCAACCAGACAGAAACAAGAAATGAGACGGCCGAAAACAAGACCAAAATTGACAGTCACAGAACCGGCGAAGCGCCAAACAGTGACGGTTTCGTCACAGTCCATGCCGGCAAAAAACGCCGGCACACCAGCCAAAAGAAGAGAACTTCAGCAGAATCATCAGAGAGCGAAGAGGAGTCAATACAAGCAGAAATCCCAACAATGGGGCGTTTAGTTATTAATACAGACACTGAGGACGACTCGACACAAGAGATGGAGTCAATACAAGCAGAAATCCCAACAATGGGGCGTTTAGTTATTAATACAGACACTGAGGACGACTCGACACAAGAGATGCCGACGCCACGGAAAAAAACAAACTCGAAAAAGAACAAAAATTTAACTGTTTTTTAAATTCATTTGGAAAATGTGTATCATATGTGTTAATGTTCAACGACAGAGACACGTAAGTGTACCATCAGAAAATTCTTTTATATTCATAACTTTTTACGTTACTTCTATATTAAATTATGAGCATGTGGGTGAAAATACATGTTCTATTATAGTTATTTGTGAGTATGTGGATGAATGTACAAACTTTATCAAAATTATTTGCGAGCACATGGGTGAATGTACCTGTTTTATTTTAACTTGTGAGCACGTGGGTGAATATATATGTTTTATTATCATTATTTGCGAGCACGTGTGTGAATGTACCTGTTTTATTTTAACTTGTTGCGAGCACGTGGGTGAATGTTCCTGTTTTATGTTAACATGTAACGAGCACGTGGGTGAATGTAACTGTTTTATATTAATTTGTGGTGAACATGTGAGTGAACTTTCCTTTTTTTCAAAATTATTTGCGAGCACGTGGGCGAATGCAAGTGCAGGTCTGTAGGCACTTATATTGTTATATTGTATACTACTTCATTTACAAATACTCATACTCTGTCATGTACATATGTCAATAGAATTTATTTTTATAAATCATTTGGCAAATGGCAGCAACTATTACCATCATAACATTAAATATTAAGGGCCTCAGGTCCAAATTAGATCACATCACAACACTCATACACAAACACAAGCCAGACTTCATTTTACTACAAGAAACAAACATACACACAGACGACCACGCATCCCGCATCACAACACGGCTAGGCCTAAGGCATGCGTGTTTCAGCCTAGCCACAAACAAAACAGGATCAGGGGTGGCCATTTTACAAACATCAGACAGGTGGACGATCATTAGGAAAGACAGAGATAGTGACGTCAGGACAGCAATACTTCAAGTAAAAGACGAAGACAAACACACATACACCATAGTTTGCATACACGCACCACCACATTACGGTCAGCAACCTATATTTTATGACAGACTAGACAGCCTGCTTGCAGGCTCATATAGGGGACAAAACATTATTTTAGGGGGAGATTTCAACTGCGTCCTGACAGATATGGATATCATTGGAGGAGAGGTCAGGAAGCAGATAAGGAAAACAAATAAAGACGACAATCACCAACTAGATACTTTACAGACAATAATTGACACTCACGGTTTGACAGATGTGTATAGAAAGACACACCCACACGGCATGGACACCACACACAAAAGCCACTTCTACAACAGGGCAACACGTTTAGACAGGATTTACGTCCCGTCCACAAACTTCATCAGCCAGGCCACACATATCACAAAAACACTCAAGTTTACAGACCACAAGGCAGTCATTGCAACAACTAACACCGCATACACAAACACTCATTCCAGGAGGTCACCTCACTGGAAATTCAACAACACCCTACTGCAGAACAAAACATATACAGAACACATTAAACAAATTATCCAGCTATACACTGATGACAAAGACACAGAGGACATACAGCAACATTGGGAACTCCTCAAAAACACTATACGGGAAAGAACACAGATATATGCACTACAGATAAACAAACACAGATTAAGACAAGAAAAATTACTAGAAGAAGCCATCAAACTAACAAAACAAATAGACAGACATGCAACCAACATCCTCACACTAGAGGAGGAGTTGGAACAGCACAGACATCACACATTTCACGGAGCACTGCTTCGCACAGGCTTAAAAACAATCACACAGGAAATTCCCACCAAACAATACATGGCAATAGAACAGAGCATACAACGAAACAGACAAATAGGGACAATAATAGACGTGGACGGCAACACACAGACTGACACTTCAAATATAACAAAAGCATTTGAAGACTACTACAGGAACCTCTATACGGAAAGTAACACACATCCAAACATACAAGACAAATTTATGCAATACACAAGGAAACTTCCAGACGCTGATAGGGAAAAACTAGACGAAGAACTCACATTAGCTGACATAACAAACGCAATACAATCAATGCAAAAAAACAAATCTCCGGGACCTGACGGTCTCACAATAGAATTCTTCCAACATTTCTTTCCTCTCCTAGGCCCTCTTCTTCTCAGAATGTACACAGACTCATTCACAAAGAAACAACTCCCTCCAAGCTTAAACATGTCTTACATAACATTACTCCGCAAAGATAACACAGACAAATCACTTCTTAAAAACTACAGACCCATTTCACTACTTAACACAGACTACAAGACACTAACAAAAGCACTAACAAACAAACTAAAACCCTTCATGGCAACACTCATTCACAAAGATCAACAGTGCAGTGTACAGGGCAGAAACATCCACCACCACACACGTTTTATACGAGACATCATAACATACACTCATGACAAAGACAGTCAGTCTTCCATTCTATCTCTTGACCAAGAAAAAGCCTTCGACAGAGTATCACATTCCTTTCTCCACAAGACACTACTGAACTGCAACTTAGGAACAAGCTTCAGACAGTGGATACACATTCTGTATTATAGACCTGAAAGTAAAGTCCTTGTGAACCATTCGTTCACAGAGGCCTTCGGACTAACTAGATCAGTCCGACAGGGATGTTCTCTCTCTCCTTTACTCTACGCTTTGACCATAGAACCGCTCCTAGAGAGCATCAGACAAGACAGCTCCATTAAAGGTACATTCACACCAGGGAAAGGAGAGCAGAAATTGTTAGCCTACGCTGACGTCACTGTCTTCTTTCCATCAAACATTACATCAATAGACAACATCCTCAATACTTTCACAGAATTCGGGAAAGGTAGCGGGGCACAGATAAACACACATAAATCATTCATCATGGGCATAGGCAGGTGGAAGAACAAAGTGGACTTTCCCTCTGCTCTAACACCTGTTCCTAACATCAAGTTGTATGGAATTATATATCCTTGCAACCCAAACAGAACACACAAACCAACATGGCAGAACCTAGTCACACAGATAACAGACATGCTGCAGAGATACAAATACAAAACATCCACAATTTTTGGCAGAACAATCATTGTAAACACTTACATCATTCCAAAACTAATATACATAGCACAATAACAGACATAAGAAAACTCATAAGACATTTTGTTTTTGGAAGCACATTACACAGCATACAACACAAAACACTAATACAACACAAAAAACAAGGAGGTATTTCACTACAGGACATACACACAAAAATTAAAACTCTCAGAATAAGCCACGTAAGCCGCATCATCCAACAACCAGACAATCATATTTTCGCACACTATTACATGGGACTGAGATTACTCAAATTCAGAAAACCCAACAATTCAATACCTCACCATTTCGGTCCCACACCCACATTCTACAAAAATTGCATTCAATCCATCCAAGGACACGACAATCTACTACATCAAAAGACAAACACCATTTACAAACACCTCATTAAACAGCAAGCACCTCCATTACAGTTCAGAATCAAGAGAGGTCAAAATACTTTCTCACAGACTACACCAGCACTTTCACAAACCTCCACAACCCACACATCGCTCCCAAAGCAAGGGAAGTTACATACAGACTCATATACAGCATGACACCCACAGGACAAGAAGCAAAATGCCAACTTTGCAGGCGAAACATACAAGAAACAGAAGAACACATATTCTACAAATGCAGCACAATCTTACCAGCAAGAACAGAGTTACAACACACACTAGAAACACACACTACACAGAAAGTAGACATATACAGATCTATCATGCTAAACACACTACCAAAAACAACAACACAACAATCCTACACTAAATCCCTAATTCTATAATCGGAATATAGGAATTTAGTGTGGGCTTGCAGAAATGCTGCCGTTTACCAATCGAAAACTTTTAATGCCAACTTGTTTTTACTTATTTATAATAAAAGAGCAATGTCCATTTTTAAACAATAAAATTAAATTGTCGATAATGAATGGAAGAATGCGAATGAATGATTTTCCACTATTCAAATGGAAAGGCACACCTGTCAAGTCTTTTATCTCCCTTGTTTGCCACACTTGGTGGCATCATCAAAGCAATACAGCCGCCGACGACATCCCCAAACACAGACGTCAGAGTGACCGAGGCTATTGTTTGCCTCGTTTTAAGCATTCACTGGCGGAAATCAATAGACAAGATATCAGTTAAAACGCCGACAAGACGTCACACCTGCCAAAAGACAGGCTCGAGGCTATTGTCGCCTCGCTTAGCTACCTTTAGTGGCGGCAGACATAAAGAAAGTTCCACCTTTTAAGTCGCCGACAAAGGTCGGGGTGATCAAGTCTATTGTCGCCTCTGGCGTTCCTATTTTCTTTTGAACATTTGGTCGTGTGGTGCAATAGATTGCTTAACTTTTTACATAGAAAATATATGTATCATCACTCATCATCATCAAATCACATACATGAAACTTATTGTTGTAAAATGGAATGTATTGTTTTAAAAACGAAATAAAGATTTATTTAAAAAAAAAAAAAACTGTCTGATTGTTGCCAATGATTAAGACGTGACTGCTCGTGTCATCCTAGGTTCAGCTCCTGTGTTGCCTGCTCTAGCAGCACAGACTGTGTCATGTCGGCTACATGGCATAGTAGTCTTTGGGTACTGTGCTGATACCTCCCATTATGTCATTGTTTGAACGCAACATCAGAGGGGTGGAAGATGCGTGGTCGGACCAAGGTAATACCCCATGTCCTTAGTGCCGAGATTGTAATCGGCACGTCTGTGTGCTGTTGAATCTGGGCTAGTCTCCACTAGCTAGGCAGCTCCTAGCCTGGGGCATCAGTCCTAGTGAGGTGGGGATCCTGGGGACAGCAGCCCTTCCATTTACACAAATGACATGAATGGTTATCCCCTTAACTTCTGTTCCCTACATTTCCCGTGGAGTGTGAAAATACACGAGAATGTGCCCCTGTATGACGTAGGCACAGGTAAATACTCCTCGCCAACGTTGGTAAATCCTCAGACCTGTTTGATGACATATGCTCTTTTTAGAATTATTGGTGTCTTATTCTTTATAATCTATTTCTGAAGCATTAAGTAAAGTAAGCCTGAGTAGGCAGACGCACACATGCGAGAGTGTCCAGTAGAGACGTGAATTCTGTGATATGGTGTGTGACTGGCCGAGCGAGATGTGTGATCGCTGGCCGCTGTGAATAATTGTGACTGCTCTTATTAGAATTATTGGTATCCTGTTCTTTATAATCTATTTCTGAAGTATTACTTTTATATTTGAAGTGTTGTTTATTTATATTTATATTTATTATTTAAATGCAGAGCCAGTCTAAACATATGGATGTGAATCATGGACAACAGAGAAGAATATCACTGTAGGCTATACATTTGGTTTTACATAAGAATTCATAAATATAATTAACTAAGTAATTCATACTTAATAATCCTTGGAAAATGAAAGAACACACGCGATGTTTAGGTTTCTTAAGCCTGAAGTAGGTTACACTCACACGATCACGTGATTGCACACTGTCTCTCCAGACACAACGTTTCACGTTCGACGATCTCACAATGTACCCTAGTTAACCTGGGTTTGTCGTACACTAATTGACAATTGATGATTTCAATCTTAAACGTGCTCTGTTGTCTTGCAATATTCGGGAATTTCTCGTGACATGACGAGCTGAAGTTACTTGAATTTTTTAGTTGTGAACTTATTGTTGACATCAATTTGACTTGTCACGACAACGTGAGCATGCTTTGTTTTGAGCTTTCAAGATAACTTGCTATTTTGAGTTCGTGATCAGTTCATCATCATCATCGTAGGTGCGTATGTCTGTATTATTGCTATGTCGAATGGTTTTGCTTTCATCATGAGTAGTATAATCCTATCATTGTATGTCCAGTGGGTACTTATATATTTTTGTAGCTCTCTTTTTATTAGTATTCCTACCCCTCTTTGATGTTCTGTTTGTGTTTCCTGAGTATATAAATGTATATTTTTTCGTCCTCTATGTACCCACTTTCTTTCCATCTTTTCTCTGATATGCCTAAAATATATATGTTTATCCGTTCTGCTTCTTGAATTAGATTTTCCAATTTCCCGTGATATATAACTTGCATATTCCTTGCATTGAACGTGACTTCTTTGCTACTTGATTTACTTCGTGAGTTAGATACAATATCAACCTTTATACTGTTAATATAATTCGTATTTTCTAGATATACTTTGATAACACTGTTTACATATTTTTTATAGCTGGCTTGATAAGTAACCACTACGTCGGCGATTTTTGTATTATTTCATTCACTTGTCTCGTTGAGCTTCTATTATGTGTTGTAGTGCTGTTATTGTTGGTCCCTACTGTCGGCATCTGTAGTGAAATGTATGACGCATTCATGCTCGCAGAGAGCTGTCCTTTGACGAATGATTCAGCGGCGACCCGCACAAGCAGTGGGCCTGTGGGGAAGAAAATGTAGATAAAACTCTACTGTGAGTCGATCCGGCTCAACCGTTTTTGTTCTATTGCATGGCTCTCGCTGAGGTCGTCAAATCCGCGGTGTTATCTCAGCGTTCAATGATTGGTTGTCTGTTTCTGTCAATAACTTTGTGTGTTACATACATTTGTCTTTTACGTCTTCCCGTGTGTCTTCTTGTGTATAGAGCTTCCGGTAGTAATACTCGAAAGCTTTGGCAATCTCTGCTGTGTCCGTTTGTTTTTTCTTCTTCTACGATCATTGCTCTTTAAATCTATGACTCCGGACTCTCTTATGATGGTAATCTTCCTCTCTCTTTAGCTAGTTTGTCTGCGCGTTCGTTTCCGTGTACATTACTGTGTGATGGTACCCACTGGTTGACCACTCTCTGGAAGTTATTGCACATTTATTGGCTGCGTTCACTATCTGTGCGGTCTCGCCTTACGTCTTCTGACATGTGCTGAGACTGCTATGATGGGGACTACAGCTACCTTTCTTTGTTTGGGAGATGAGTTAGTAATTCGGATGATTCCACTGGCATGGGCGGTTGAGCAATTATGGATTTTAATTCGTTTGCAGTGATACCGGGGCATTCCATGACTAAAGAACCAAAGTTGCCCCGTATAGTTTCTCTTCCAGGGAGGTGGGTGTGGCCCACATTGTCCTCAGGTCTGTAAAAGTGAGGGCAATCCTGTTGAACATGTTTTGTTGTCATGTTATCCTGTATACAGTGGCATTCCTATGGTAGTTCCTATTTTGAGTTTAGTGAACATGTGATTTCTCATTCTATTGTGGTCAGTGCGTATGGAAGTATGATGACTTGATCCCTCCTTGATAGTTGGAGGTACCCATCCCTCTTCGTTACACTTCGAGTGTTCTTGTTTCCATTTTTCATGATACTTTCTTTTGATGATGGATTTGGCTTCATCGTAGCTTACTAGATGGTTCTCTTGTGGTAATCTACCTGTCTCTTTAGCTAATTTGTCTGCGCATTTGTTTCCATGTATATTACAGTGTGATGGTACCCACTGCATGACCACTCTCTTGAAGTTATTGCACAGCTGGTAGGGTTGTTCTCAGTCGTCTAGCTCACTGTTCCTGAGGATTTTAGAGCTGTTAGGACTGACAGTGCATCAGTCAGTATCACCAATATCTTGTGCGTGCTATTTTTGTGTTGGATAGCCAGTTTTGCAGCGTCTTTGAGGGCTTCAGTTTTTGCGTTAAAGTTGTTTGAGAATTTCCCAGTAGCTATTGACTTGGTGATCTCATCTTGGTTATTCAGCCTCAAGAACAGACCTCCTCCTCCATTTCTGGTTGCGTTTGTAGTAGAGCCATCTGTGTATATGTGTGAAGTTTGGGGAAAGCCTAGCGTGTAAATTTACTATTGAAAATATTTGGAAAATTGAAGGACGAAGAGATAGAGGGAAGCAAAGAGAAAAATAACAGACAGCTTAAGAGAATGGCTCGGCAGAAGATCAACAACAGAAATGATAAATAGCTGTTGAGATCGAATGTTGTGGAGAGACATGATCATCTACGCCACTAGGCCCGGTACTTGATGATGATGATGATCTATAAAAAATGGCCGGGGTTAAAATTCATAAAAGTTATTTTTATTCAAAATCTTGCTATGAGGATGTCTAATATGAAGTTTTGGGAGAATCTAGAGGTTAAATTTTTTTTTTTATAGTTTCATAGGCGTATCCCTAAAAAAATGATCAAGGGTTAAAAATTCATAAAAGTGACTTTTAAGTAAATTTTTGCTACGATGATGTCTAATATGAAGTTTGAGGTAAACATAGAGGTTAATTAATTTTTTTTATAACAGTTTCATAGGCGTATTCATAAAAAAATATTCAGGAGGTTAAATTCATAAAAGTGATTTTAAGTAATTTTTGCTACGGTGATGCTTAAGATAAAGGTTGAGGTAAGCCTTGAGGTTAACTTTTTTCTTTATATTGTGTGAACATCTTTCTTCTGCATACCTAAAGGCCAATATGATTATGGTTATGGAAGGCCCCGGTATCACTGCAAACAAATTGAAATCCATAATTTCTCAACCGCCTGTGCCAGTAAAATCATCCGAATTGCTATCTCATCTCCCAAAAAAAAAGAAAGTTATCTGTAGTCCCCATCATAGCAGTCTTATCACACGCCAAAATACATAAGGTGAAACCGCACAGAAAGTTAACAAAACCGTCTCTTCCCTCTCATACGATATCACCAATATAGTAAGTCTGAATATTGAAACACGATTAAAATGGATGAAACGCACAGCTCACGGTGTTCACAGAGCACTTAACTCAGTAGCTTCTGCAACAAGCCGGACTTGGAATATGAGGAAACTGCAACAATGAACAATTTTCAGACGTAGCCTTTAATGGTTCTGCAGCCTATCCACCATACTGACATGAAGTTCACGCCCTCCTGAAAATGATGATCGTCATATTTTTTTTTTAATGTATAGCGCTTGAAAATGTTAGGACATCGTTTTTGCCTCTAAATCCGAACATATTAAACACTGTTAGTCATCGGGTTATCCCCGTCGCACATCAAATAACAGATCGAAAGATCTCCCTGCAATGTGAATTTGTGAAAACTAGTTCACATGTCTACCCTCTATCTCACAGTAGCCCTCTTGAAACTAGACAACATCCCTCCTGACTAACAGGAAGCTATGGGAGTCACCTCGCTGCTGCAAAGTCATGAACAAAGCACCGTCATGTCGTCTTTTACCATTAGCGTATGGCCGGTCTAGGAATATACGATCAGCCATCAACATGATAACGTAGCACACACAACAATCAGGCTAATATTTGTTCGTATTCTCCCACGTTTCCTCGGATAATGATTTTAATTTTCTTCTTAAGAACGGAAAATTGTCTCTTCATCAGATCTAAAATTTATATTCCTTAGTTCTTTATTTGTCGTTAAGTGAGCTAAATTGTCTATACTTTCTATCCACTCTCTAAATAGCGATGGTTCTCCTTTGAACGTGGCAATACTATTCCTAATATTTTGATAGTTCATTGCCAGCCTCAATTAACCAACCGTTTCAGTTACTAGTCTCATCACTTCATTGCCATGATCTAAGGTTTTTGTCATGTTTTACAATGCTATCTTTAACACTAATATAATTTCTCACTTCGATCAATAGACTCTGTTGTAAACACATTTTCTATCGTCTGCGTATATCTAACTGTTGATTCTATATGTGCAAGAATGTGTTCCATATTTATATAATTAGGCAATTAACACTTGCCTTTTGTACACTGTCATCATTTGCATGAGATGATTGATAATTTAATATAATTTAACAACATATTTTCAATTCATAATACAAAGGTGTTGATTCGTCTCTCTGGAAGGAAAACAAAGTTTATATTAACTGCTGTGGACAAATTTCAATTCAATGTATTAATTTAAAACTATATTTCAATTAAATACTATTTTATAACTATTCATCTAAATAATAATTCCGTAATTTTCATTTCAACAATCAATTCAAAATGGCAATCAATTAATTCCTAAATATAATTAAATAAGTAAGTAATTCACACCTGATCCTTGGAAAATGAAAGTACACACGCGATGTTTATATTTCTTGAGCAGGAAGCAGGTTACACTCACGCGGTCACGTGATTACACGGCTCTCTCTCTTCAGACAACGTTTTAAGTTCGACTATCTCACAATGTCACAATGTTCCCTAGTTGACCTGGATTTGTCGTACGCTAATTGACGATATCGATCTTAATCAGTTTTAAACGTGCTCTGTTGTCTTGCAATATTTTAGAGCCTCATGACATGACGGGCTGAAGTTACTTGAATTCTTTAGTTGTGAAATTGTTTGCATAAATTTGACTTGTCTCGATAACTTGAGCATGTTTTGTCTTGAGCTTCAATGCTAACTTGAGCATGTTTTATCTTGAGCTACTATGATAACTTGAGCATGTTTTATCTTGAGCTTCTATGATAACTTGAGCATGTTTTATCTTGAGCTTCTATGATAACTTGAGCATGTTTTATCTTGAGCTTCTATGATAACTTGAGCATTTTTTATCTTGAGCTTCTATGATAACTTGAGCATGTTTTATCTTGAGCTACTATGATAACTTGAGCATGTTTTATCTTGAGCTTCTATGATAACTTGAGCATGTTTTATCTTGAGCTACTATGATAACTTGAGCATGTTTTATCTTGAGCTTCTATGATAACTTGAGCATGTTTTATCTTGCGCTTCTATGCTAACTTGAGCATGTTTTGTCTTGAGCTACTATGATATCTTTGCTATTTCCAGTTCTTGATCATTTGTCCGACTTGCATATTAAATACTAACTTGAATAAATATATAACTTGCTAATTCCATTCCCTGAACCTGACTTTTCTTGCTAATTGATTTACTTCGTAAGTTAGATTTAATATCAACATTTATACTGTTAATATAATACGTATTTTCTTGTTATACTTTGTAACATTGTTTAAATATTCTTGACTTGTGAAATCTTGGGGATTTTTTTTTTAAAAGAAATGCTTCATCATATAGCTT
Organism: Megaustenia siamemsis; assembly: GCA_032433765.1. Classification (NCBI taxonomy): domain Eukaryota; kingdom Metazoa; phylum Mollusca; class Gastropoda; order Stylommatophora; family Ariophantidae; genus Megaustenia; species Megaustenia siamemsis. The sequence continues at coordinate 35,578,056 of JAVIAB010000025.1, read as the reverse complement.
GATTTATTTCACATCCAAAATGTCTAAAGGAGTATTTTACTGATTCATTATAATTGGATTAATAATAATAGTTCATTAGTTCATTAACAACGCCTTAATGTTCACCCAGTACTTTTATAGACTAATCTATGAATTGTTAGGCTATCGCGGGTCTTTATGAATTGTTAAGCTATCGCGGGTCGTTATGAATTGTTAAGCTATCGCGGGTCGTTATGAATTGTTAAGCTATCGCCTGTCGTTATGAATTGTTAAGCTATCGCGGGTCGTTATGAATTGTTAAGCTATCGCGGGTCGTTATGAATTGTTAGGCTATCGATGATCTTTATGAATTGTTAGGCTATCGCAGGTCTTTATGAATTGTTAGGCTATGGCGGGTCTTTATGAATTGTTAGGCTATGGCGGGTCTTTATGAATTGTTAGGCTATCGATGGTCTTTATGAATTGTTAGGCTATGGCGGGTCTTTATGAATTGTTAGGCTATCGCGGGTCTTTATGAATTGTTAGGCTATCGCGGGTCTTTATGAATTGTTAGGCTATCGATGATCTTTATGAATTGTTAGGCTATCGCAGGTCTTTATGAATTGTTAGGCTATGGCGGGTCTTTATGAATTGTTAGGCTATGGCGGGTCTTTATGAATTGTTAGGCTATCGATGGTCTTTATGAATTGTTAGGCTATGGCGGGTCTTTATGAATTGTTAGGCTATCGCGGGTCTTTATGAATTGTTAGGCTATCGCGGGTCTTTATGAATTGTTAGGCTATCGCGGGTCTTTATGAATTGTTAGGCTATCGCTGGTCGTTATGAATTGTTAAGCTATCACGGGTCGTTATGAATTGTTAGGCTATAGCGGGTCGTTATGAATTGTTAGGCTATAGCGGGTCGTTATGAATTGTTAGGCTATCGCGGGTAGTTATGAATTGTTAGGCTATCGCGGGTCGTTAAGAATTGTTAAGCTGTCACGGGTCTTTATGAATTGTTAGGCTATCGCGGGTCTTTAAGAATTGTTAGGCTATGGCGGGTCGTTATGAATTGTTAGGCTATCACGGGTCGTTAAGAATTGTTAGGCTATCACGGGTCGTTATGAATTGTTAGGCTATCGCGGGTCGTTATGAATTGTTAGGCTATGGCGGGTCGTTATGAATTGTTAGGCTATCGCGGGTAGTTATGAATTGTTAGGCTATGGCGGGTCGTTATGAATTGTTAGGCTATCGCAGGTCGTTATGAATTGTTAGGCTATCGCGGGTCTTTATGAATTGTTGTGCTATCGCGGGTCGTTATGAATTGTTAGGCTATCGCAGGTCGTTATGAATTGTTAGGCTATCGCAGGTCGTTATGAATTGTTAGGCTATCGCAGGTCGTTATGAATTGTTAGGCTATCGCAGGTCGTTATGAATTGTTAGGCTATCGCAGGTCGTTATGAATTGTTAGGCTATCGCGAGTCTTTATGAATTGTTAAGCTATCGCGGGTCGTTATGAATTGTTAAGCTATCGCGGGTCGATATGAATTGTTAAGCTATCGCAGGTCGTTATGAATTGTTAGGCTATCGCGGGTCTTTATGAATTGTTAGGCTATCGCAGGTCGTTATGAATTGTTAGTTAGGCTATCGCAGGTCGTTATGAATTGTTAAGCTATCGCGGGTCGTTATGAATTGTTAGGCTATCGCGGGTCGTTATGAATTGTTAAGCTATCGCGGGTCGTTATGAATTGTTAAGCTATCGCGGGTCGTTATGAATTGTTAAGCTATGGCAGGTCGTTATGAATTGTTAAGCTATCGCGGGTGGTTATGAATTGTTAAGCTATCGCAGGTCGTTATGAATTGTTAAGCTATCGCAGGTCGTTATGAATTGTTAAGCTATCGCGGGTCATTATGAATTGTTAAGCTATGGCAGGTCGTTATGAATTGTTAGGCTATCGCGGGTCGTTATGAATTCATCTCCAGTATTCTTATCCATCCATCCATCCGTCCATCCATCTATTGACCTTTCGAGCCGTAGCCGGTTCATAGGGCGTAGACCGAGATACTGCTCTTATCTAAATTTTTATTCTAGAAGTTTTCAATCCTTGTAAAGATCTTTTATCAAATCTCGACATTTGTCTCTGTTCTGTGCAAGCAGCTCTATCTCATTGAGGGACCCGATTCCTGCAGCTCTTGCCTCTCTCACCAATGTTCTCAGTGCCTCTCTGGGATTTCCTCTTTTCCTCTTACCTGTTGTTTCCCACATGAGGGCTTCCTTTGTTATCCGGTTATTATCACTTCTCATTACAAGTCCAATATATGACCATCGTCTTTTCTTCATTACTGAAGATATTTGTGGTTGATTGGCGATTTCTTTAATTTTATCGTTTGTTTTGAACTCGTTCCACGCTATACCAAGTATTTTCCTTAGACAATTATTTTCTAATGCGTTCAACTTTGTTTCTATGTCTCTTGTTTTCCAGCTCTCACGTGCGTACGCAAGGGTAGATAGTACATTTGATTTGAATTTGTGCTGATGAGTTTTGATTTTCACAACTTTTCTACGCTTCTGAAAGATCATTGCTGCTTTAGCTTTTCTTATTTTAATTTTTTTTACTTGTATCCCCTTCTCGATCAATGTGACTTCCAAGATAGATAAAGTGATTGATCTCTTCCACTGGGTTGTTTTCCATGTATATTTTGTCATCTGTTGGAATTAGGCGTTTCATGACCTTAGTCTTTTCATGATCTCAAGCTCATTTTTGCTGGCTATTGATGACAGTTCATTTGTGTTTTCCTGCACCGCTTTTATCTGACTGCTGATGAGGACTATGTCATAATCAAGAGTTCTTGGTCAGTTAACTTGAATATAATATATATATAACTTCCTTATTCCTTGCACTGAACGTGACTTCTTTGCTACTTGATTTAATTCATAAGTTAGGTACAATATCAACCTTTATACTGTTGATATAATTTCATATTTTCTGGATATACTTTGACAACACTGTTTAAATATTTTTGATCGCTAGCTTGATAAGTAATTACTACAGCGGCGATTTTTTCTTTCAGTTCATTCACTGTGATCGTTGACTTGTGAAAAAAAAAGAAATTCTTCAGCGTCCTCGTTAAGCTACTCGACCCACTATCTTGTTAATTAGTTCATTCTTGTCACCTACACTTGTTACAATATACCTGTTGAAAAGAATTCCAGTTCTCTTCGCTGATTTATAACGTCTATCTTACATAAAGTCCCAGGCTCTTGTAGATGACCTTATCTAAAGCTCGCGGCATAAAAAAATGATCTTGTTATAGATCACAGCAGACTGTTGATCTTGTAATATCTTTATCAGAATTTTGAGTTGACCTAGATCATGCATCTTAATTATTACTGGGTTGGCACAGCGAAAAATCAGCCGATGAAACAGTATATGAGTATTGGACGCTCCCATCTTGTTACTGGATATAAATTTAGCACTATGATCAATTAGTGGTAGTACTGAACATTATCATTTATGTTGACATTAAGATAACTTTTAAGTTAACACTGATGGACAGTGAAATTGTGTTCTAATGCTTATCTCCGCTGATTTACTGAAACAACAAACACACTTCTGAAGTTGTTCACCTATTACTTAACTATCATTGTAACTATACAATTCAACTACAACTGAAGCAGCTAACTCTCATTACAAGTGACCTAAACTAATGCCAGTGCGTCCAGCCATTTCTATCAGTCTTGTCTATCTCATAACTCTGAACAACTAACTCACTACTAGTGATCTAAACTAATGTCAGTGTGTCCAGCCATTTCTATCAATTGTCTATCTCATAACTCTGAACAACTAACTCTCACTACTAGTGATCTAAACTAATGCCAGTGTATCCAGCCATTTCTATCAGTTGTCTATCTCATAACTCTGAAGAACTAATTCTCACTACTAGTGATCTAATATAATGTCAGTGTGTCCAGCCATTTCTATCAGTCGTGTCTATCTCATAACTCTGAACAACTAACTCTCACTACCAGTGAGCTAAACTAATGTCTATGCGTCCAACCATTTCTATCAGTCGTGTCTATCTCATAACTCTGAAGTTACTCTTCTACTTGACTGACTGACTACATCTCGTCTCATTTTTTGTTGTAACAAGATACAACAGTCTTTATTCTTAATCTCCGCATTGCTTGACAACATTCTTCAGACACAATCAGCAATGTTCTATCATTCTACAACTTTTTGCAGCGTTACTTTGTAGAGCCAATCGGCGGTGTTTATAGCAATTAACTCCTTGACCGTACTGAAGTTTCTTTGATAATATATAGTAGTTAGCTTGTAATTCTTTGTTCAATTCACACAGTTCTACTCTTGTAATTCGTGAGGACGTTATAGAATCTCTAAGAAATCTCTCGTGCTGATCAATATTATAATAACTCCATTGAACAATCTCTAAAATCTATTAATTTATATCCTAAAGTTTCTACATTTCCACTGATGACTTCTCCAAACTATTCTAGCTCCGCTGCCTGAGACAGGTAACTGAACTCGTCTACTACATTTTTACTGGTACGTCCTAAAGCTTCGATGGCGAATATCGATCTAACTACATCACTCTAAACTCGTCTTCTACATTTTTGCTGGTACGTCCAAAATCTTGTTCTTTTCCTGTGACTCTTTCATTGTTTTCCACTCAGTGATTTGTTCTTTTCCTCCTGCACTACCAGGATGCAGCGACAGGTGGATTTTTTTTTACGTGCCATACAACCGTGTATGATCCCGAGTGCGATTTTCATTAAAACGTTTACATCATCGTGGATTCCCTAGGCATTGTCTTTATTTTCTCTAGTGTTAGTCATTTAAATTATCTAATCTAGTTGTATTTAATGTTAGTAACTTTAATAGCATTAATTAAATTACTTAGCAGGTATGATGCAGGTTTTCAAAGGTGGTTTTGTGGAAGTAGGTGTAGCTCCATTTGATTCTACTTTTGAGTGATTGTTCCTGCTGCTTGACGAGTTGCTTGTAGATGTCTTGTGTTTTGTGACGCATCAGACAGTCATTTCCTTCAAGGGCATGGACGCAGGTCTTGTAGAAGGACGGCATTTTTCCGAAACGGTGTGGTTTGTCGTTGCACATATATTTTTTTAAATTTCATTTTAATAACACATTTTCCTATAGCAGGTTAGGTGGGCTGCTGCCGATAATGTAAAAAAAAAAACCCATCTACGGGCTTTTGCAAAGGGGTATAATGTGGCCAGGCCGCTTGTTCCGAGGCCAACTAGCCCCATCAATATACACATCAGAGTTGAGTGGGTTATTTTATGGGCTTCTGACCCACTGATATCCGCAACTACAGTCGATGTCGAAAACCGAAATGTCCATCTGTTTTACCGGGAAGTGTGTGAATTCTAAGATCTACAACAATTACTTAATGTAATAAACATGACAAGCAAAATATATGGATAAGATATGAAAATAAAAAAAAGACTAAAATAATGATCATAAACAAAGAAAATTATCAAGATCTACAACTAAATGTCAAAGTTTAAGGAATACATCTGGAGACAGTTCAGAGCTACAACTACCTGGGACATACTATAGCCAGTGATGGAAAATGTATAACTGAAATAAACAAACGAAGAGGTATAGCAAAAAGTAATTTTAATGCCATGAAAAATATATTAACATCAAAACAAATAACACCAGGGCTAAAACTAAGAAAAGCAAAATGTTACATCTTCTCAACATTCCTGTATGGTGCAGAAACATGGACATTAGACAATAAAATAGAACAGAAAATTAAAGACTTTGAAATGTGGATTTATAGAAGAATAGGTAGAATTGGATGGAAACAAAAGATAACAAACGATAAAGTTTTAAAAACAACTGAATATAAAAAGAGAACTACTAAATACAATTAAGACAAGACAAATGAAATTTTTGGGGCATGTTAAAAAAAATAACAGCTTAATAAAAGTAATATTGGAAGCTAAGACAGAAGGTAAAAGAGGCAGAGGTAGACCAAGACTAACAAGGATGAGTAACATCAAAAGATGGACAAGTCCACCTATGACAATCTGCCCCATCAAAGCAAGAGACAGAGTGGAATGGCGCTCCATGGTAGCCAACCTTCGATGCGAGACGGCACTCAATGATGATGATGATGATGATCGTGTGAATTCAGCTGAAGTTGCAGCCACGCGATCGATATTCTTTGGCAAATCGTGTCACTTGTCGGTATTTGTAAAACAGTCGTCTATATAGTTGATTTCTGGTACAAAAAATAACTAGATCGTTATAGCATTGAAAACACTTACCTGGCTCCTTTACTCGAGACCTTGGGAAGCATTTTGTGTAGAAGAAACAAAGTTGTCCAAAATCTTCGAGGGAACTTATCTGCTCTAGTCTGTCTACGCTGAATATGCTTCTGTGTGTCCAACTATTCTTCTGTGTGTCCAACTATTCTACTGTCCCTAGTTTATAAATCCCCAGTATCATTATCCCAAGCTCATTTCCGCATCCAATCAAACTACTCCACGTTGTCTCCAATTTACAAACACGTCACTGCCCTCTTTCCAACTTTCAAAACTTCAAGATCACACTATCTTGAACTTTCGACCTTGGATACATTTACAGACTAATATTTTTTTATCGACTTAATTCTCTCGTCACGCACTGCCATATCCCCACAATTTCCATGCACACATGCTCTAGTCACTATACTTTTACAATGGACAATAACGTGAGAATATTTCGAGCATGTGGGTAGGGCTTAATGATAGACAATAACGTGAGTGTATATGTCAAGAATGTGGGTTGGGCTTAGTGATAGACAATAACGTGACTGTATATATCAAGAATGTGAACATAGCTTAGCGTTATAACTTGTCGTAGTTACCGCTCTTTTAACACACAGCGCTGATGCACAATTAATAACTAGAAGGCTGGCTAACTTCCACACAATTTACAAAAAAAAAAAAATAAAGGAATATATGCATATAACGGAACATGATGATGATGTGCAAAAGTCATGATAAACTTTGAAAGTCAAATGAGGAAGAAAATAATAAAAAAAATAAAGAGGACGAGCTACTAAGCTTTCTATATGTTTCGCCTTGCACTTCTCAGAATTTTGTTAAAACCTTTCTAATCATTGAACTTTGACCTTCCACCACACAGTCCCGTAGACTCTAAGGTTCAAGGTCCTGAATTAACAATTAAAAAATGTAGAGAAGACAGTCTGTAAGGGGTAAAAGAAACAAAACTGGGTTATCTGGTTTGTTAGTGCCAATCACTTACATCTTTGTTCTTTTAATTCTAGTTGTCACCCACTGACTGCCTCACGTTACAAATGAGTCTCCAGTTGATACTTTTCAACTCGATCTATTTATTGCTTATGTATTGCACAAACACCTTCATTTTCTTTAAAGGACACCCAGTAAAGGAAGATAATATTTGATATCTTTCTTCAAGGGAATTCATAAAATAATTCTTCTGCTTTTTCTTTCCCTTTCAGCGTCGAGGGGAGATATAATTTGCGGTCTTTTGCTATTCTGTTCGCCTCTGCTGCTGTTATGTTTCCTAGTGCTTCTAATATTCCATCGATCCATCTTTTTCGTGGTCGACCCTTGGGTCTGGTATTCTCGCAACGTTTATTAAGAGCTCGTTGTTTTGTGTTTTGATTGTCACATGGCCAAACCTTTATATCTGTTGTTTCTTTACAAATTCTATGGCGGGGGTTATTCCTAAATATATTGATCGAGTCACCGCACAGTGACATTATAAACACCAGGTTATAACACTTGTTACTACAAGTTTGATAAACTATTCAGAACTTGATTCTCAATTAAAAATTAAAAAAGAATGACTGTCTCTCTGTTTTAATGCTTGAGATGTAATTGTCTATCGCTATTTACATAACAGGATTTTAAGCTGCTTTCATTTTCATATTAGCATTATTAACTGTTTCTTTCTTAATAGTAGGACTTTTTAATGTATCTCTTTTCATACTAAGATTATAAACTGCTTTTCTCTTCATGCTAGTATTTTAAATTGTCTTTCTGGTCATTCTAGGATTTTCAAAAGGTTAACTTTTGATTATAGAAATATAAACTCTCTCAACTCCTACATATTAATCTCTATCTATTAATGCTAGAAATTTAAAATGCCTATCTCTCATTCTCTTTCTTCTATCTGTATCTTAATGTTTAATATATATAACTGTATCTCTCTTTTTCGCTCTCTCTCTCTCTCTCTCTCTCTCTCTCTCTGTCTCTTAATGATAGACTTTTAAACTGCCACTATCCATCTCCAGTGACATGAAGTATGTGCAATTTTCTATCTCCAACTCCTCTCCCTTTTTCTACTACAATTTTGAAATTTCAACAGCATAGTATTTTCCTAGTTTTTTGTATACCTCTCTTTCTCTCTCTAAAATTATCTTTTCTAGACTCTACAGTGAAGTGATGAGACGGCATCAGCTAGTTTTTATAAATTAAATTCTTTGGACCCGTGATCTATAAAAATGTTTAGAAACTATAAACAGTTCATTATCAGCTAAGAAATATAATAATTCTTTGAAGAATATATATTTAAATGTTGCTTAATATTTACAGGCATGGTTCGTTCTAACATATCAAACTTAAATGCAAAAAAAGTGATCTACCGTTGAATTGTTGATGAAAATGTTGATATAAACTTATATGCTTAAGAAAATAATTATAATTTTGCTTTATTATAAGGGAAGTAACTCCAATTATAATAATAGTTAAGAATTCTTTATACGTCGATATATTGTAATTGTAAATTGTCAAAAGTTTTATTGATATGCATATTGTTTCCCGAAAATAATTTTTTTTCTCATAAAATGTGCAAGCTCTTTAATAAATTCCAATAAAATATTGCAAATTCTTAAGAATCAAATGAAAAAGATGTACCTTTCCTAATTTGTGGTTGCAAATATTAATTATTTATACTTTCTGTCAAAAATTAAAAGTTATCTTCCTTTGATCACAAAAAAGTCAACTTTGTCAAATAAGAAAACGATTCTGTATAAAGTCCTGTGTAGTGAACATATTTTTGAAATTACGTGAAATTGAATATAAAAAACGAGCTTCTATTTCAGGCAATCAGTCGCTAATACATGAAACAATAGAAGACCTAAAAGAACACTTAAACAAACTGAACATTACAGACACAAAATACATCATGAAAATCAACAAAACAGAAGTCATGAATGTCGCCAAAAATCAACAGAACATCAACATAACTATAGAAGGCAGACAACTAAAACAAGTAGAGGAATTCAAATACCTAGGAAGTCTAATGACAAACGATAATTCCCAAACAGCAGAGATAGAATCAAGATGCAACAAAGCTTGTCAAATCATCGGACAGTTATCACCACTATTGTCCAACAAGGAAATAACACTGGAGGCAAAACGAGCACTATACAATACAATCTTCATCCCAACGTTGTGCTACCAATGCCAGACCTGGACCCTGGATGCGAAAACAATAAGAAAAATAACGTCTACAGAGATGAAATGTGTTAGACGAATAACAGGAAACAGTCTGAGAGATAAGATCAGAAATGAAGAACTGAGAAAAAAAGCTATGAATAGCCCCCACCATAGAATATATAAGGAAACATCAGATAAAATGGTTTGGCCACGTGTTAAGGCAGAAAGAACAAAACACAACACAACGAGCCTTCAACAAACGTTGTGAGAAAACCAGCTCCAAGGGTCGAGCACGAAATAGATGGGTCGATGGAATATTAGAAGCACTAGGAAACATAACAACAACAGAGGCGAACAGAAGAGCAAAAGACCGCAAATTATATCTCCCCTCGACGCTGAAAGGCAGATGAGGAAGGAAAGAGGACGAGGAAGAATATAACATTTGTCTTATTCATCTACATACTACTGCGGTTGGCTGGCTTGTATTGGGTAAAGAAGTTGTTCACACGATGGAGCTGTGTTTACAGCATGTGTTCAAAATATCCACTGCAGGCCTCAAGACATTCTGAGACTTGTCTAGTATTACTAATTTCGAAAACCTTCTGTATCTATATATCTATCTTTCGTTCGCCTGAAGTATTGTCTATATCGGCAATGTCGTTTCTTGTATAAATGTTACCGTCTTTTGTCATTCTTGCAGTGGTGCATCTAGTCTTGTCTGTAGTGTTGTATTATAATGGTATAAGTGGACTTTCCTCAGTCTACTATATTCAGTGCATTCTTGAAATATGCGTTCCTTTGTCTGGGGCGGCTTCCATATGTACATGTTGTTGAGGTACCGATCTTGAATTTTGTAGACACGTGACTGTGGAGTCATTCCTGTTCTAATGCGGATAATGATAACTTGTTCCCATCTATTCATATAATGAAATGCATCCTGATTTGGAGCATTTGATCTTCTGATTGATTTGATTATCTGTTTCTTATGATGGTATGTAACCAGCGCATCTGGTTGTGTGCCTGTTGCACATTCTTTTGAAAGCTGATCTACTCTCTAGTTTCCTGGTATTCCATAGTGAGATGGGATCCACTGCAGGGCAATCCTGTGGTGTTTGTAGAGTTCAGTCAATAAAGTTAGCAGAAGTAGCAACTTTCTGGATTGCAGTGCCTGGAGCACTGATCTTGCATCTGTCAAAACCTCTACAGGCTGTGGGCTAAGATTACTGTTCAGCAGTTTTTCTATTGCCAACTTTATTGCTTGCATTTCTGCAACGTATTTGTGATAATATTTCCCTGTTGCTATTTTTTCCATATACCTAGTGTTATTTTTTGAGTACTCTATGTAGACACCCTGCTCCCCCTTTATTTTCTATATATTGATCGAGTCCCCGCATAGAGACATTATAAACACCAGGCTATAACACTTGTTACTACAAGTTTGATAAACTATTCAGAACTTGATTCTCAATTAAAAATTAAAAAAGAATGACTGTCTCTCTATTTTAATGCTTGAGATGTAATTGTCTATCGCTATTTACATAACAGGATTTTAAGCTGCTTTCATTTTCATATTAGCATTATTAACTGTTTCTTTCTTAATAGTAGGACTTTTTAATGTATCTCTTTTCATACTAAGATTATAAACTGCTTTTCTCTTCATGCTAGTATTTTAAATTGTCTTTCTGGTCATTCTAGGATTTTCAAAAGGTTAACTTTTGATTCTAGAAATATAAACTCTCTCAACTCCTACATATTAATCTCTATCTATTAATGCTAGAAATTTAAAATGCCTATCTCTCATTCTCTTTCTTCTATCTGTATCTTAATGTTTAATATATATAACTGTATCTCTCTTTTTCGCTCTCTCTCTCTCTCTCTCTCTCTCTCTCTCTGTCTCTTAATGATAGACTTTTAAACTGCCACTATCCCTCTCCAGTGATATGAAGTATGTGCAATTTTCTATCTCCAACTCCTCTCCCTTTTTCTACTACAATTTTGAAATTTCAACAGCATAGTATTTTCCTAGTTTTTTGTATACCTCTCTTTCTCTCTCTAAAATTATCTTTTCTAGACTGTACAGTGAAGTGGTGAGACGGCATCAGCTAGTTTTTATAAATTAAATTCTTTGGACCCGTGATCTATAAAAATGTTTAGAAACTATAAACAGTTCATTATCAGCTAAGAAATATAATAATTCTTTGAAGAATATATATTTAAATGTTGCTTAATATTTACAGGCATGGTTCGTTCTAACATATCAAACTTAAATGCAAAAAAAGTGATCTACCGTTGAATTGTTGATGAAAATGTTGATATAAACTTATATGCTTAAGAAAATAATTATAATTTTGCTTTATTATAAGGGAGGTAACTCCAATTATAATAATAGTTAAGAATTATTTATACGTCGATATATTGTAATTGTAAATTGTCAAAAGTTTTATTGATATGCATATTGTTTCCCGAAAATAATTTTCTCATAAAATGTGCAAGCTCTTTAATAAATTCCAATAAAATATTGCAAATTCTTAAGAATCAAATGAAAAAGATGTACCTTTCCTAATTTGTGGTTGCAAATATTAATTATTTATACTTTCTGTCAAAAATTAAAAGTTATCTTCCTTTGATCACAAAAAAGTCAACTTTGTCAAATAAGAAAACGATTCTGTATAAAGTCCTGTGTAGTGAACATATTTTTGAAATTACGTGAAATTGAATATAAAAAACGAGCTTCTATTTCAGGCAATCAGTCGCTAATACATGAAACAATAGAAGACCTAAAAGAACACTTAAACAAACTGAACATTACAGGCACAAAATACATCATGAAAATCAACAAAACAGAAGTCATGAATGTCGCCAAAAATCAACAGAACATCAACATAACTATAGAAGGCAGACAACTAAAACAAGTAGAGGAATTCAAATACCTAGGAAGTCTAATGACAAACGATAATTCCCAAACAGCAGAGATAGAATCAAGATGCAACAAAGCTTGTCAAATCATCGGACAGTTATCACCACTATTGTCCAATAATGAAATAAAACTGGAGGCAAAACGAGCACTATACAATACAATCTTCATCCCAACGTTGTGCTACCAATGCCAGACCTGGACCCTGGATGCGAAAACAATAAGAAAAATAACGTCTACAGAGATGAAATGTGTTAGACGAATAACAGGAAACAGTCTGAGAGATAAGATCAGAAATGAAGAACTGAGAAAAAAAGCTATGAATAGCCCCCACCATAGAATATATAAGGAAACATCAGATAAAATGGTTTGGCCACGTGTTAAGGCAGAAAGAACAAAACACAACACAACGAGCCTTCAACAAACGTTGTGAGAAAACCAGCTCCAAGGGTCGAGCACGAAATAGATGGGTCGATGGAATATTAGAAGCACTAGGAAACATAACAACAACAGAGGCGAACAGAAGAGCAAAAGACCGCAAATTATATCTCCCCTCGACGCTGAAAGGCAGATGAGGAAGGAAAGAGGACGAGGAAGAATATAACATTTGTCTTATTCATCTACATACTACTGCGGTTGGCTGGCTTGTATTGGGTAAAGAAGTTGTTCACACGATGGAGCTGTGTTTACAGCATGTGTTCAAAATATCCACTGCAGGCCTCAAGACATTCTGAGACTTGTCTAGTATTACTAATTTCGAAAACCTTCTGTATCTATATATCTATCTTTCGTTCGCCTGAAGTATTGTCTATATCGGCAATGTCGTTTCTTGTATAAATGTTACCGTCTTTTGTCATTCTTGCAGTGGTGCATCTAGTCTTGTCTGTAGTGTTGTATTATAATGGTATAAGTGGACTTTCCTCAGTCTACTATATTCAGTGCATTCTTGAAATATGCGTTCCTTTGTCTGGGGCGGCTTCCATATGTACATGTTGTTGAGGTACCGATCTTGAATTTTGTAGACACGTGACTGTGGAGTCATTCCTGTTCTAATGCGGATAATGATAACTTGTTCCCATCTATTCATATAATGAAATGCATCCTGATTTGGAGCATTTGATCTTCTGATTGATTTGATTATCTGTTTCTTATGATGGTATGTAACCAGCGCATCTGGTTGTGTGCCTGTTGCACATTCTTTTGAAAGCTGATCTACTCTCTAGTTTCCTGGTATTCCATAGTGAGATGGGATCCACTGCAGGGCAATCCTGTGGTGTTTGTAGAGTTCAGTCAATAAAGTTAGCAGAAGTAGCAACTTTCTGGATTGCAGTGCCTGGAGCACTGATCTTGCATCTGTCAAAACCTCTACAGGCTGTGGGCTAAGATTACTGTTCAGCAGTTTTTCTATTGCCAACTTTATTGCTTGCATTTCTGCAACGTATTTGTGATAATATTTCCCTGTTGCTATTTTTTCCATATACCTAGTGTTATTTTTTGAGTACTCTATGTAGACACCCTGCTCCCCCTTTATTTTCTATATATTGATCGAGTCCCCGCATAGAGACATTATAAACACCAGGCTATAACACTTGTTACTACAAGTTTGATAAACTATTCAGAACTTGATTCTCAATTAAAAATTAAAAAAGAATGACTGTCTCTCTATTTTAATGCTTGAGATGTAATTGTCTATCGCTATTTACATAACAGGATTTTAAGCTGCTTTCATTTTCATATTAGCATTATTAACTGTTTCTTTCTTAATAGTAGGACTTTTTAATGTATCTCTTTTCATACTAAGATTATAAACTGCTTTTATCTTCATGCTAGTATTTTAAATTGTCTTTCTGGTCATTCTAGGATTTTCAAAAGATTAACTTTTGATTCTAGAAATATAAACTCTCTCAACTCTCTTAACTCCTACATTTTAATCTCTGTCTATTAATGCTAGAAATTTTAAATGCCTATCTCTCATTCTCTTTCTTCTATCTTTATCTTAATGTTTAATATACATAACTGTATCTCTCTTTTTCGCTCTTTCTCTCTCTCTCTCTATCTGTTTCTCTCTCTCTCTCTCTCTCTCTCTCTTTCTCTCTCTCTCTCTTTTCTCTCTCTCTCTCTCTCTCTCTGTCTCTGTCTCTTAATGTTAGACTTTTAAACTGCCACTAACCCTCTCCAGTGACATGACGTATGTGCAATTTTCTATCTCCAACTCCTCTCCCTTTTTCTACTACAATTTTGAAATTTCAACAGCATAGTATTTTCCTAGTTTTTTTTTATACCTCTCTTTCTCTCTCTCTCTAACATTATCTTCTAGACTGTACAGTGAAGTGATGAGACGGCATCAGCTAATTTTTATAAATTAATTTCTTTGGACCCGTGATCTATAAAAATGTTTAGAAACTTTAAACAGTTCATTATTAGCTAAGAAATATAATAATTCTCTGAAGAATATATATTTAAATGTTGAATATTATTTACAGGCACGGTTCGTTCTAACATATCAAATTTAAATGCAAAAAAGTGTTCTACCGTTGAATTGTAGATGAAAATGTTGATATAAACTTATTTGCTTAAGAAATTAAATGTAATTATGCTTTATTATAAGGGAAGTAACTCCAATTATATTAATAGTTAATAATTCTTTATACGTCGATATATTGTAATTGTAAATTGTCAAAAGTTTTATTAATATGCATATTGTTTCCCGGAAAATAATTTTCTCACAAAATGTGCAAGCTCTTTAATAATATCCAATAAAATATTGCAAATTCTTAAGAATCAAATTTAAAAGATTTTCTAATTTGTGGTTGCAAATATTAATTATTTATACTTTCTGTCAAAAATTAAAGGTTATCTTCCTTTGATCACAAAAAAGTCAACTTCTGTCAAATAAGAAAACGATTCTGTATAAAGTCCTGTGTAGTGAACATATTTTTGAAATTACGTGAAATTGAATATAAAAAACGAGCTTCTATTTGCAGGCGATCAGGCGCTAATACATGAAACAACAGAAGACCTACAAGAACACTTAAACAAACTGAACATCACAGGCACAAAATACATCATGAAAATCAACAAAACAGAAGTCATGAATGTAGGTGAAAATAAACAGAACATCAACATAACTATAGAAGGCAGACAACTAAAACAAGTAGAGGAATTCAAATACCTAGGAAGTCTAATGACAAACGATAATTTCCAAACAGCAGAGATAGAATCAAGATGCAACAAAGCTTGTCAAATCATCGGACAGTTATCACCACTATTGTCCAACAAGGAAATAACACTGGAGGCAAAACGAACACTATACAATACAATCTTCATTCCAACGTTGTGCTACCAATGCCAGACCTGGACTCTAGATGCAAGAACAATAAGAGCAATAACCTCTACAGAGATGAAATGTGTTAGACGAATGACAGGAAACAGTCTGAGAGATAAGATCAGAAATTAAGAATTGAGAAAAAAAGCTAGGAATAGCCCCCGCCATAGAATATATAACGAAACAACAGATAAAATGGTTTGGCCACGTGACAAGGCAGAAAGAACAAAACACAACACAACGAGCCTTCAACAAACGTTGTGAGAAAACCAGCTCCAAGGGTCGAGCACGAAATAGATGGGTCGATGGAATATTAGAAGCACTAGGAAACATAACAACAACAGAGGCGAACAGAAGAGCAAAAGACCGCAAATTATATCTCCCCTCGACGCTGAAAGGCAGATGAGGAAGGAAAGAGGACGAGGAAGAATATAACATTTGTCTTATTCATCTCCTTAATACTGCGGTTGGCTGGCTTGTATTGGGTAAAGAAGTTGTTCACACGATGGAGCTGTGTTTACAGCATGTGTTCAAAATATCCACTGCAGGCCTCAAGACATTCTGAGACTTGTCTAGTATTACTAATTTCGAAAACCTTCTGTATCTATATATCTATCTTTCGTTCGCCTGAAGTATTGTCTATATCGGCAATGTCGTTTCCTGTATAAATGTTACCATCTTTTGTCATTCTTGCAGTGGTGCATCTAGTCTTGTCTGTAGTGTTGTATTATAATGGTATAAGTGGACTTTCCTCAGTGTACTATATTCAGTGCGTTCTTGAAATATGCGTTCCTCTGTCTTGGGCGCCTGTCCATATGTACATGTAGTTGAGGTACCGATCTTGAATTTTGTAGACACGTGACTGTGGAGTCATTCCTGTTCTAATGCGTATAATGATGACTTGTTCCCATCTATTCATATAATGAAAGGCATCCCGATTTGGAGCATTTGATCTTCTGATTGATTTGATTATCAGTTTCTTATGATGGTATGTAAACGGCGCATCTGGTTGTGTGCCTGTTGCACCTTCTTTTGAAAGCTGATCTGCTCTCTAGTTTCCTGGTATTCCATAGTGAGATGGGATCCACTGCAGGGCAATCCTGTGGTGTTTGTAGAGTTCAGTCAATAAAGTTTTCAGATGTAGCAATTTTTTGGATTGCAGTCCCTGGATCATTGATCTTGCATATGTCAAAAACTCTACAGGCTGTGGGCTAAGATTACTGTTCAGCAGTTTTTCTATTGTCAACTTTATTGTTTGCATTTCTGCATCGTAATTGTGATAATATTTCCCTGTTGCTATCTTTTCCATACCCCTAGAGTTATTTTTTGAGTACTTTATGTAGACCCCACCCCCCACCCTTTCTTTTCTATATGTGGACGAGTCACCGCACAGAGACATTATAAACACCAGGCTATAACACTTGTTACTACAAGTTTGATAAACTATTCAGAACTTGATTCTCGATTTAAAAATAAAAAGAATGACTGTCTCTCTATTTTAATGCTTGAGATGTAATTGTCTATCGCTATTTTCATAACAGGATTTTAAGCTGCTTTCATTTTCATATTAGCATTATTAACTGTTTCTTTCTTAATAGTAGGACTTTTTAATGTATCTCTTTTCATACTAAGATTATAAACTGCTTTTCTCTTCATGCTAGTATTTTAAATTGTCTTTCTGGTCATTCTAGGATTTTCAAAAGGTTAACTTTTGATTATAGAAATATAAACTCTCTCAACTCCTACATATTAATCTCTATCTATTAATGCTAGAAATTTAAAATGCCTATCTCTTATTCATAACACAGTAAGCCGCTATTATATTCACGGTTTCATTGCTGATGGGAAATGCTGTTATACAATGGAAACATATTTTTTTAAATACGTCTTCGGTAATGATAGCAAATATACTGAAGAAGTTATTCAACAATTTGTGTTGAAATGTCCAGACTCACAAGTCTCCCACCGCAATGAGGCTATGAATTTGATTGACAAGTTTCGTGCTACGGATAGTGTGGTAGATGCATACGAATCTGGAGGGCCTTCAACTTCAGAAGACACAGAACTTGATATGCAAATCAGAATTACAATGAGCCCTAAAAAATCTTTAAGGTAGTTGCCTCAACATGCAAACTTTTCCAACGAATACCGTCCACAAGGTTCTGAAGTGTTAGCCGCACTATCGTCCTTACAGATTAATCGAATCGTCTTAATTCGGTGTGTGTCATGTTAGTCATATAACATATCTTGGTGTGTCCGTGTTATTCATGTCTCATATCTTTATGTGCGTCTGAGTTTAGTAATACCTCATATCTAAGTTTGTATCTGTGTTAGGTATGTGTCATATCTTTGTGTGTGCATGTCTATGTTAGTCATATCTCATATCTTTATGTGCATGTCTATGTTAGTCATGTGTCATATATCTTGATGTGTGTAGGTGATAGTCATGTCTCGTATCGCTGTGTACATGTCTGTGTTATTCACTTCTCATATCTTTGTGTGTGCATGTCTGTGTTAGTCACCTCTAGTGACTCGGGCAGATGGTGCTCGTAAACCTGGGAGGGCCGACCATCTAAGGGCAGAATCCTCCTACAGAAAAGACAATTTGCTGCATTGCAGGAAGATTGGGGATAATCAAAGGCTATGGAAAGCAAACCTGAATAAAATGCTGGCTGAAATCTGATGCACTGGGCTACTGGCGCAGAACAAAGTGCAACGTTTTAACGGGTGTTCAATCAGAGTGAATCTGTCAGACTCTAAATGTGATGTTCTGTATGTGGGGGGGGGGGGGGCGGGGGGCGGCGATCAACACACTTAACCTGACAGCTGACTTCATGTGGGAGTCTGGAATCCTACTCTGATTGAGTCCTGATCGCAGAGAGAGAGAGAGAGAGAGAGAGAGAGAGAGAGAGAGAGAGAGATCGTCTTAATTCCATGCAAGAGATTGTGAATCCAAATTGAACTACTGCATGTTGTTTCAGAACCTTATCTCTGAACAATGTGATGAAGTCCATGACGTCACTTTCTTCACTGATGAGGCACGGTTTCATCTCTCCGGTTGCGTCAACAAGTAAGAACAACCGTATGTAGAGCAGTAAAAAAAACACGGATGAATTACATCAAGTACCGCTTTACGTTCAGAAAGTCGTATGCGGAAAATTGGGAAACATTTTTTTGAATGCAAAACTCAACGCAGAACATTACAGAATGTTTTCGAAAATAGTAAGAGACAAGTCTCAGAATATCTTGATGCCTGATCTAGAAATTTTGAACACATGCTGTAAACACAGTTTCATCACGTGAACAGCTTCTTTACCTAATACAAGTCCGCCAACAGCAGTAGTATCTAAATGAATAACACAAATTGTATAAACAAATTCACGTAATTTCAAAAATATGTTCACTGCACCGGACTTTGTACAGCCTCGTTTTCTTTTTAAAAACAGAAGATGACATAGCACCAGTGATGATACGGGCAAGGTGGGATTTGGAAGCCGTAGCCCAGGTTGTGACACCATACTCTAGAATTGATCTGACTCTTCCTACGTATAGACTTTTCAAAATATTGCTGTCTGCCCACCAGTCCGTTCCTGTCAATTTCTTCATAATATTTGTTCGTTTTCTGGCATTCATCCTTGCTCTGTCTATCTGATTTTTCCAAGTCAGTCTACGATTCATGGTGACAGCAAGATATGTTTGCTGGTGGTCAATAGGGAGTGTTCGCCTCTGTTGTTGTTATGTTTCCTAGTGCTTCTAATATTCCATCGACCCATCTATTTCGTGCTCGACCCTTGGAGCTGGTTTTCTCACAACGTTTGTTGAAGGCTCGTTGTGTTGTGTTTTGTTCTTTCTGCCTTAACACGTGGCCAAACCATTTTATCTGATGTTTCCTTATATATTCTATGGTGGGGGCTATTCATAGCGTTTTTTCTCAGTTCTTCATTTCTGATCTTATCTCTCAGACTGTTTCCTGTTATTCGTCTAACACATTTCATCTCTGTAGACGTTATTTTTCTTATTGTTTTCGCATCCAGGGTCCAGGTCTGGCATTGGTAGCACAACGTTGGGATGAAGATTGTATTGTATAGTGCTCGTTTTGCCTCCAGTGTTATTTCCTTGTTGGACAATAGTGGTGATAACTGTCCGATGATTTGACAAGCTTTGTTGCATCTTGATTCTATCTCTGCTGTTTGGGAATTATCGTTTGTCATTAGACTTCCTAGGTATTTGAATTCCTCTACTTGTTTTAGTTGTCTGCCTTCTATAGTTATGTTGATGTTCTGTTGATTTTTGGCGACATTCATGACTTCTGTTTTGTTGATTTTCATGATGTATTTTGTGCCTGTAATGTTCAGTTTGTTTAAGTGTTCTTTTAGGTCTTCTATTGTTTCATGTATTAGCGCCTGATTGTCTGAAATAGAAGCTCGTTTTTTATATTCAATTTCACGTAATTTCAAAAATATGTTCACTACACAGGACTTTATACAGAATCGTTTTCTTATTTGACAAAGTTGACTTTTTTGTGATCAAAGGAAGATAACTTTTTAATTTTTGACAGAAAGTATAAATAATTAATATTTGCAACCACAAATTAGGAAAGGTACATCTTTTTCATTTGATTCTTAAGAATTTGCAATATTTTATTGGAATTTATTAAAGAGCTTGCACATTTTATGAGAAAATTATTTTCGGGAAACAATATGCATATCAATAAAACTTTTGACAATTTACAATTACAATATATCGACGTATAAATAATTCTTAACTATTATTATAATTGGAGTTACTTCCCTTATAATAAAGCAAAATTATAATTATTTTCTTAAGCATATAAGTTTATATCAACATTTTCATCAACAATTCAACGGTAGATCACTTTTTTTGCATTTAAGTTTGATATGTTAGAACGAACCATGCCTGTAAATATTAAGCAACATTTAAATATATATTCTTCAAAGAATTATTATATTTCTTAGCTGATAATGAACTGTTTATAGTTTCTAAACATTTTTATAGATCACGGGTCCAAAGAATTTAATTTATAAAAACTAGCTGATGCCGTCTCATCACTTCACTGTAGAGTCTAGAAAAGATCATTTTAGAGAGAGAAAGAGAGGTATACAAAAAACTAGGAAAATACTATGCTGTTGAAATTTCAAAATTGTAGTAGAAAAAGGGAGAGGAGTTGGAGATAGAAAATTGCACATACTTCATATCACTGGAGAGGGATAGTGGCAGTTTAAAAGTCTATCATTAAGAGACAGAGAGAGAGAGAGAGAGAGAGAGAGAGAGAGAGAGAGAGAGAGCGAAAAAGAGAGATACAGTTATATATATTAAACATTAAGATACAGATAGAAGAAAGAGAATGAGAGATAGGCATTTTAAATTTCTAGCATTAATAGATAGAGATTAATATGTAGGAGTTGAGAGAGTTTATATTTCTAGAATCAAAAGTTAACCTTTTGAAAATCCTAGAATGACCAGAAAGACAATTTAAAATACTAGCATGAAGAGAAAAGCAGTTTATAATCTTAGTATGAAAAGAGATACATTAAAAAGTCCTACTATTAAGAAAGAAACAGTTAATAATGCTAATATGAAAATGAAAGCAGCTTAAAATCCTGTTATGTAAATAGCGATAGACAATTACATCTCAAGCATTAAAATAGAGAGACAGTCATTCTTTTTTAATTTTTAATTGAGAATCAAGTTCTGAATAGTTTATCAAACTTGTAGTAACAAGTGTTATAGCCTGGTGTTTATAATGTCTCTATGCGGGGACTCGATCAATATATAGAAAATAAAGGGGGAGCAGGGTGTCTACATAGAGTACTCAAAAAATAACACTAGGTATATGGAAAAAATAGCAACAGAGAAATATTATCACAAATACGTTGCAGAAATGCAAGCAATAAAGTTGGCAATAGAAAAACTGCTGAACAGTAATCTTAGCCCACAGCCTGTAGAGGTTTTGACAGATGCAAGATCAGTGCTCCAGGCACTGCAATCCAGAAAGTTGCTACTTCTGCTAACTTTATTGACTGAACTCTACAAACACCACAGGATTGCCCTGCAGTGGATCCCATCTCACTATGGAATACCAGGAAACTAGAGAGTAGATCAGCTTTCAAAAGAATGTGCAACAGGCACACAACCAGATGCGCTGGTTACATACCATCATAAGAAACAGATAATCAAATCAATCAGAAGATCAAATGCTCCAAATCAGGATGCATTTCATTATATGAATAGATGGGAACAAGTTATCATTATCCGCATTAGAACAGGAATGACTCCACAGTCACGTGTCTACAAAATTCAAGATCGGTACCTCAACAACATGTACATATGGAAGCCGCCCCAGACAAAGGAACGCATATTTCAAGAATGCACTGAATATAGTAGACTGAGGAAAGTCCACTTATACCATTATAATACAACACTACAGACAAGACTAGATGCACCACTGCAAGAATGACAAAAGACGGTAACATTTATACAAGAAACGACATTGCTGATATAGACAATACTTCAGGAAAGATAGATATATAGATACAGAAGGTTTTCGAAATTAGTAATACTAGACAAGTCTCAGAATGTCTTGAGGCCTGCAGTGGATATTTTGAACACATGCTGTAAACACAGCTCCATCGTGTGAACAACTTCTTTACCCAATACAAGCCAGCCAACCGCAGTAGTATGTAGATGAATAAGACAAATGTTATATTCTTCCTCGTCCTCTTTCCTTCCTCATCTGACTTTCAGCGTCGAGGGGAGATATAATTTGCGGTCTTTTGCTCTTCTGTTCGCCTCTGTTGTTGTTATGTTTCCTAGTGCTTCTAATATTCCATCGACCCATCTATTTCGTGCTCGACCCTTGGAGCTGGTTTTCTCACAACGTTTGTTGAAGGCTCGTTGTGTTGTGTTTTGTTCTTTCTGCCTTAACACGTGGCCAAACCATTTTATCTGATGTTTCCTTATATATTCTATGGTGGGGGCTATTCATAGCTTTTTTTCTCAGTTCTTCATTTCTGATCTTATCTCTCAGACTGTTTCCTGTTATTCGTCTAACACATTTCATCTCTGTAGACGTTATTTTTCTTATTGTTTTCGCATCCAGGGTCCAGGTCTGGCATTGGTAGCACAACGTTGGGATGAAGATTGTATTGTATAGTGCTCGTTTTGCCTCCAGTGTTATTTCATTATTGGACAATAGTGGTGATAACTGTCCGATGATTTGACAAGCTTTGTTGCATCTTGATTCTATCTCTGCTGTTTGGGAATTATCGTTTGTCATTAGACTTCCTAGGTATTTGAATTCCTCTACTTGTTTTAGTTGTCTGCCTTCTATAGTTATGTTGATGTTCTGTTGATTTTTGGCGACATTCATGACTTCTGTTTTGTTGATTTTCATGATGTATTTTGTGCCTGTAATGTTCAGTTTGTTTAAGTGTTCTTTTAGGTCTTCTATTGTTTCATGTATTAGCGACTGATTGCCTGAAATAGAAGCTCGTTTTTTATATTCAATTTCACGTAATTTCAAAAATATGTTCACTACACAGGACTTTATACAGAATCGTTTTCTTATTTGACAAAGTTGACTTTTTTGTGATCAAAGGAAGATAACTTTTAATTTTTGACAGAAAGTATAAATAATTAATATTTGCAACCACAAATTAGGAAAGGTACATCTTTTTCATTTGATTCTTAAGAATTTGCAATATTTTATTGGAATTTATTAAAGAGCT
The DNA here is from genome assembly GCA_032433765.1 of Megaustenia siamemsis. Lineage (NCBI taxonomy): Eukaryota > Metazoa > Mollusca > Gastropoda > Stylommatophora > Ariophantidae > Megaustenia > Megaustenia siamemsis. The sequence goes on along the minus strand of JAVIAB010000025.1, from coordinate 35,554,652 downwards.
TGCACATTTTATGAGAAAATTATTTTCGGGAAACAATATGCATATCAATAAAACTTTTGACAATTTACAATTACAATATATCGACGTATAAATAATTCTTAACTATTATTATAATTGGAGTTACCTCCCTTATAATAAAGCAAAATTATAATTATTTTCTTAAGCATATAAGTTTATATCAACATTTTCATCAACAATTCAACGGTAGATCACTTTTTTTGCATTTAAGTTTGATATGTTAGAACGAACCATGCCTGTAAATATTAAGCAACATTTAAATATATATTCTTCAAAGAATTATTATATTTCTTAGCTGATAATGAACTGTTTATAGTTTCTAAACATTTTTATAGATCACGGGTCCAAAGAATTTAATTTATAAAAACTAGCTGATGCCGTCTCACCACTTCACTGTACAGTCTAGAAAAGATAATTTTAGAGAGAGAAAGAGAGGTATACAAAAAACTAGGAAAATACTATGCTGTTGAAATTTCAAAATTGTAGTAGAAAAAGGGAGAGGAGTTGGAGATAGAAAATTGCACATACTTCATATCACTGGAGAGGGATAGTGGCAGTTTAAAAGTCTATCATTAAGAGACAGAGAGAGAGAGAGAGAGAGAGAGAGAGAGAGAGCGAAAAAGAGAGATACAGTTATATATATTAAACATTAAGATACAGATAGAAGAAAGAGAATGAGAGATAGGCATTTTAAATTTCTAGCATTAATAGATAGAGATTAATATGTAGGAGTTGAGAGAGTTTATATTTCTAGAATCAAAAGTTAACCTTTTGAAAATCCTAGAATGACCAGAAAGACAATTTAAAATACTAGCATGAAGAGAAAAGCAGTTTATAATCTTAGTATGAAAAGAGATACATTAAAAAGTCCTACTATTAAGAAAGAAACAGTTAATAATGCTAATATGAAAATGAAAGCAGCTTAAAATCCTGTTATGTAAATAGCGATAGACAATTACATCTCAAGCATTAAAATAGAGAGACAGTCATTCTTTTTTAATTTTTAATTGAGAATCAAGTTCTAAATAATTTATCAAACTTGTAGTAACAAGTGTTATAGCCTGGTGTTTATAATGTCTCTATGCGGGGACTCGATCAATATATAGAAAATAAAGGGGGAGCAGGGTGTCTACATAGAGTACTCAAAAAATAACACTAGGTATATGGAAAAAATAGCAACAGGGAAATATTATCACAAATACGTTGCAGAAATGCAAGCAATAAAGTTGGCAATAGAAAAACTGCTGAACAGTAATCTTAGCCCACAGCCTGTAGAGGTTTTGACAGATGCAAGATCAGTGCTCCAGGCACTGCAATCCAGAAAGTTGCTACTTCTGCTAACTTTATTGACTGAACTCTACAAACACCACAGGATTGCCCTGCAGTGGATCCCATCTCACTATGGAATACCAGGAAACTAGAGAGTAGATCAGCTTTCAAAAGAATGTGCAACAGGCACACAACCAGATGCGCTGGTTACATACCATCATAAGAAACAGATAATCAAATCAATCAGAAGATCAAATGCTCCAAATCAGGATGCATTTCATTATATGAATAGATGGGAACAAGTTATCATTATCCGCATTAGAACAGGAATGACTCCACAGTCACGTGTCTACAAAATTCAATATCGGTACCTCAACAACATGTACATATGGAAGCCGCCCCAGACAAAGGAACGCATATTTCAAGAATGCACTGAATATAGTAGACTGAGGAAAGTCCACTTATACCATTATAATACAACACTACAGACAAGACTAGATGCACCACTGCAAGAATGACAAAAGACGGTAACATTTATACAAGAAACGACATTGCCGATATAGACAATACTTCAGGCGAACGAAAGATAGATATATAGATACAGAAGGTTTTCGAAATTAGTAATACTAGACAAGTCTCAGAATGTCTTGAGGCCTGCAGTGGATATTTTGAACACATGCTGTAAACACAGCTCCATCGTGTGAACAACTTCTTTACCCAATACAAGCCAGCCAACCGCAGTAGTATGTAGATGAATAAGACAAATGTTATATTCTTCCTCGTCCTCTTTCCTTCCTCATCTGCCTTTCAGCGTCGAGGGGAGATATAATTTGCGGTCTTTTGCTCTTCTGTTCGCCTCTGTTGTTGTTATGTTTCCTAGTGCTTCTAATATTCCATCGACCCATCTATTTCGTGCTCGACCCTTGGAGCTGGTTTTCTCACAACGTTTGTTGAAGGCTCGTTGTGTTGTGTTTTGTTCTTTCTGCCTTAACACGTGGCCAAACCATTTTATCTGATGTTTCCTTATATATTCTATGGTGGGGGCTATTCATAGCTTTTTTTCTCAGTTCTTCATTTCTGATCTTATCTCTCAGACTGTTTCCTGTTATTCGTCTAACACATTTCATCTCTGTAGACGTTATTTTTCTTATTGTTTTCGCATCCAGGGTCCAGGTCTGGCATTGGTAGCACAACGTTGGGATGAAGATTGTATTGTATAGTGCTCGTTTTGCCTCCAGTGTTATTTCATTATTGGACAATAGTGGTGATAACTGTCCGATGATTTGACAAGCTTTGTTGCATCTTGATTCTATCTCTGCTGTTTGGGAATTATCGTTTGTCATTAGACTTCCTAGGTATTTGAATTCCTCTACTTGTTTTAGTTGTCTGCCTTCTATAGTTATGTTGATGTTCTGTTGATTTTTGGCGACATTCATGACTTCTGTTTTGTTGATTTTCATGATGTATTTTGTGCCTGTAATGTTCAGTTTGTTTAAGTGTTCTTTTAGGTCTTCTATTGTTTCATGTATTAGCGACTGATTGCCTGAAATAGAAGCTCGTTTTTTATATTCAATTTCACGTAATTTCAAAAATATGTTCACTACACAGGACTTTATACAGAATCGTTTTCTTATTTGACAAAGTTGACTTTTTTGTGATCAAAGGAAGATAACTTTTAATTTTTGACAGAAAGTATAAATAATTAATATTTGCAACCACAAATTAGGAAAGGTACATCTTTTTCATTTGATTCTTAAGAATTTGCAATATTTTATTGGAATTTATTAAAGAGCTTGCACATTTTATGAGAAAATTATTTTCGGGAAACAATATGCATATCAATAAAACTTTTGACAATTTACAATTACAATATATCGACGTATAAATAATTCTTAACTATTATTATAATTGGAGTTACCTCCCTTATAATAAAGCAAAATTATAATTATTTTCTTAAGCATATAAGTTTATATCAACATTTTCATCAACAATTCAACGGTAGATCACTTTTTTTGCATTTAAGTTTGATATGTTAGAACGAACCATGCCTGTAAATATTAAGCAACATTTAAATATATATTCTTCAAAGAATTATTATATTTCTTAGCTGATAATGAACTGTTTATAGTTTCTAAACATTTTATAGATCACGGGTCCAAAGAATTTAATTTATAAAAACTAGCTGATGCCGTCTCATCACTTCACTGTAGAGTCTAGAAAAGATCATTTTAGAGAGAGAAAGAGAGGTATACAAAAAACTAGGAAAATACTATGCTGTTGAAATTTCAAAATTGTAGTAGAAAAAGGGAGAGGAGTTGGAGATAGAAAATTGCACATACTTCATATCACTGGAGAGGGATAGTGGCAGTTTAAAAGTCTATCATTAAGAGACAGAGAGAGAGAGAGAGAGAGAGAGAGAGAGCGAAAAAGAGAGATACAGTTATATATATTAAACATTAAGATACAGATAGAAGAAAGAGAATGAGAGATAGGCATTTTAAATTTCTAGCATTAATAGATAGAGATTAATATGTAGGAGTTGAGAGAGTTTATATTTCTAGAATCAAAAGTTAACCTTTTGAAAATCCTAGAATGACCAGAAAGACAATTTAAAATACTAGCATGAAGAGAAAAGCAGTTTATAATCTTAGTATGAAAAGAGATACATTAAAAAGTCCTACTATTAAGAAAGAAACAGTTAATAATGCTAATATGAAAATGAAAGCAGCTTAAAATCCTGTTATGTAAATAGCGATAGACAATTACATCTCAAGCATTAAAATAGAGAGACAGTCATTCTTTTTTAATTTTTAATTGAGAATCAAGTTCTGAATAGTTTATCAAACTTGTAGTAACAAGTGTTATAACCTGGTGTTTATAATGTCTCTGTGCGGTGACTCGATCAATATATAGAAAATAAAGGGGGAGCAGGGGTCTACATAGAGTACTCAAAAAATAACACTAGGTATATGGAAAAAATAGCAACAGGGAAATATTATCACAAATACGTTGCAGAAATGCAAGCAATAAAGTTGGCAATAGAAAAACTGCTGAACAGTAATCTTAGCCCACAGCCTGTAGAGGTTTTGACAGATGCAAGATCAGTGCTCCAGGCACTGCAATCCAGAAAGTTGCTACTTCTGCTAACTTTATTGACTGAACTCTACAAACACCACAGGATTGCCCTGCAGTGGATCCCATCTCACTATGGAATACCAGGAAACTAGAGAGTAGATCAGCTTTCAAAAGAATGTGCAACAGGCACACAACCAGATGCGCTGGTTACATACCATCATAAGAAACAGATAATCAAATCAATCAGAAGATCAAATGCTCCAAATCAGGATGCATTTCATTATATGAATAGATGGGAACAAGTTATCATTATCCGCATTAGAACAGGAATGACTCCACAGTCACGTGTCTACAAAATTCAAGATCGGTACCTCAACAACATGTACATATGGAAGCCGCCCCAGACAAAGGAACGCATATTTCAAGAATGCACTGAATATAGTAGACTGAGGAAAGTCCACTTATACCATTATAATACAACACTACAGACAAGACTAGATGCACCACTGCAAGAATGACAAAAGACGGTAACATTTATACAAGAAACGACATTGCCGATATAGACAATACTTCAGGCGAACGAAAGATAGATATATAGATACAGAAGGTTTTCGAAATTAGTAATACTAGACAAGTCTCAGAATGTCTTGAGGCCTGCAGTGGATATTTTGAACACATGCTGTAAACACAGCTCCATCGTGTGAACAACTTCTTTACCCAATACAAGCCAGCCAACCGCAGTAGTATGTAGATGAATAAGACAAATGTTATATTCTTCCTCGTCCTCTTTCCTTCCTCATCTGCCTTTCAGCGTCGAGGGGAGATATAATTTGCGGTCTTTTGCTCTTCTGTTCGCCTCTGTTGTTGTTATGTTTCCTAGTGCTTCTAATATTCCATCGACCCATCTATTTCGTGCTCGACCCTTGGAGCTGGTTTTCTCACAACGTTTGTTGAAGGCTCGTTGTGTTGTGTTTTGTTCTTTCTGCCTTAACACGTGGCCAAACCATTTTATCTGATGTTTCCTTATATATTCTATGGTGGGGGCTATTCATAGCTTTTTTTCTCAGTTCTTCATTTCTGATCTTATCTCTCAGACTGTTTCCTGTTATTCGTCTTACACATTTCATCTCTGTAGACGTTATTTTTCTTATTGTTTTCGCATCCAGGGTCCAGGTCTGGCATTGGTAGCACAACGTTGGGATGAAGATTGTATTGTATAGTGCTCGTTTTGCCTCCAGTGTTATTTCATTATTGGACAATAGTGGTGATAACTGTCCGATGATTTGACAAGCTTTGTTGCATCTTGATTCTATCTCTGCTGTTTGGGAATTATCGTTTGTCATTAGACTTCCTAGGTATTTGAATTCCTCTACTTGTTTTAGTTGTCTGCCTTCTATAGTTATGTTGATGTTCTGTTGATTTTTGGCGACATTCATGACTTCTGTTTTGTTGATTTTCATGATGTATTTTGTGCCTGTAATGTTCAGTTTGTTTAAGTGTTCTTTTAGGTCTTCTATTGTTTCATGTATTAGCGACTGATTGCCTGAAATAGAAGCTCGTTTTTTATATTCAATTTCACGTAATTTCAAAAATATGTTCACTACACAGGACTTTATACAGAATCGTTTTCTTATTTGACAAAGTTGACTTTTTTGTGATCAAAGGAAGATAACTTTTAATTTTTGACAGAAAGTATAAATAATTAATATTTGCAACCACAAATTAGGAAAGGTACATCTTTTTCATTTGATTCTTAAGAATTTGCAATATTTTATTGGAATTTATTAAAGAGCTTGCACATTTTATGAGAAAATTATTTTCGGGAAACAATATGCATATCAATAAAACTTTTGACAATTTACAATTACAATATATCGACGTATAAATAATTCTTAACTATTATTATAATTGGAGTTACCTCCCTTATAATAAAGCAAAATTATAATTATTTTCTTAAGCATATAAGTTTATATCAACATTTTCATCAACAATTCAACGGTAGATCACTTTTTTTGCATTTAAGTTTGATATGTTAGAACGAACCATGCCTGTAAATATTAAGCAACATTTAAATATATATTCTTCAAAGAATTATTATATTTCTTAGCTGATAATGAACTGTTTATAGTTTCTAAACATTTTTATAGATCACGGGTCCAAAGAATTTAATTTATAAAAACTAGCTGATGCCGTCTCATCACTTCACTGTAGAGTCTAGAAAAGATAATTTTAGAGAGAGAAAGAGAGGTATACAAAAAACTAGGAAAATACTATGCTGTTGAAATTTCAAAATTGTAGTAGAAAAAGGGAGAGGAGTTGGAGATAGAAAATTGCACATACTTCATATCACTGGAGAGGGAAAGTGGCAGTTTAAAAGTCTATCATTAAGAGACAGAGAGAGAGAGAGAGAGAGAGAGAGAGAGAGAGAGAGAGAGAGAGAGCGAAAAAGAGAGATACAGTTATATATATTAAACATTAAGATACAGATAGAAGAAAGAGAATGAGAGATAGGCATTTTAAATTTCTAGCATTAATAGATAGAGATTAATATGTAGGAGTTGAGAGAGTTTATATTTCTAGAATCAAAAGTTAACCTTTTGAAAATCCTAGAATGACCAGAAAGACAATTTAAAATACTAGCATGAAGAGAAAAGCAGTTTATAATCTTAGTATGAAAAGAGATACATTAAAAAGTCCTACTATTAAGAAAGAAACAGTTAATAATGCTAATATGAAAATGAAAGCAGCTTAAAATCCTGTTATGTAAATAGCGATAGACAATTACATCTCAAGCATTAAAATAGAGAGACAGTCATTCTTTTTTAATTTTTAATTGAGAATCAAGTTCTGAATAGTTTATCAAACTTGTAGTAACAAGTGTTATAACCTGGTGTTTATAATGTCTCTGTGCGGTGACTCGATCAATATATAGAAAATAAAGGGGGAGCAGGGGTCTACATAGAGTACTCAAAAAATAACACTAGGTATATGGAAAAAATAGCAACAGGGAAATATTATCACAAATACGATGCAGAAATGCAAGCAATAAAGTTGGCAATAGAAAAACTGCTGAACAGTAATCTTAGCCCACAGCCTGTAGAGGTTTTGACAGATGCAAGATCAGTGCTCCAGGCACTGCAATCCAGAAAGTTGCTACATCTGCTAACTTTATTGACTGAACTCTACAAACACCACATGATTGCCCTGCAGTGGATCCCATCTCACTATGGAATACCAGGAAACTAGAGAGCAGATCAGCTTTCAAAAGAATGTGCAACAGGCACACAACCAGATGCGCTGGTTACATACCATCATAAGAAACAGATAATCAAATCAATCAGAAGATCAAATGCTCCAAATCAGTATGCCTTTCATTATATGAATAGATGGGAACAAGTCATCATTATACGCATTAGAACAGGAATGACTCCACAGTCACGTGTCTACAAAATTCAAGATCGGTACCTCAACTACATGTACATATGGACAGGCTCCCCAGACAGAGGAACGCATATTTCAAGAATGCACTGAATATAGTAGCCTGAGGAAAGTCCACTTATACCATTATAATACAACAATACAGACAAGACTATATGCACCACTGCAAAAATGACAAAAGATGGTAACATTTATACAGGTAAAGACATTGTCGATATAGACAATACTTCAGGCGAACGAAAGATAGATATATAGATACAGAAGGTTTTCGAAATTAGTAAGAGACAAGTCTCATAAAGTCTTTTGGCCTGCAGTGGATATTTTGAACACATGCTGTAAACACAGCTCCATCGTGTGAACAACTTCTTTACCCAATACAAGCCAGCCAACCGCAGTATTATGTAGATGAATAAGACAAATGTTATATTCTTCCTCTTCTCCTTTCCTTCTTCATCTGCCTTTCAGCGTCGAGGGGAGATATAATTTGCGGTCTTTTGCTCTTCTGTTCGCCTCTGTTGCTGTTATGTTTCCTAGTGCTTCTAATATTCCATCGACCCATCTTTTTCGTGGTCGACCCTTGGGGCTGGTTTTCTCACAATGTTTGTTGAAGGCTCGTTGTGTTGTGTTTTGTTCTTTCTGCCTTGTCACGTGGCTAAACCATTTTATCTGTTGTTTCCTTATATATTCTATGGTGGGGGCTATTCCTAGCTTTTTTTCTCAGTTCTTCATTTCTGATCTTATCTCTCAGACTGTTTCCTGTCATTCGTCTAACACATTTCATCTCTGTAGAGGTTATTTTTCTTATTGTTCTTGCATCTAGGGTCCAGGTCTGGGGTTAAGGCAAAGAAATGCAAGTGAATGCATAAAATGCGAAGCTCGAAGCTGCAGTAAAGCTGAATGCAAGGAAAAATAGAAAAAAAAAGAAAAAATGGTATGTTAGAAGCTTTACCTGATTAGTAGACGACACAGATTTGAACGACGTTTCGGCTCAATAGGCCTTCAGCAGGTACAAACAAACAACATACACACACAGATATGTGAATAAATAAAACTAATCCTACATAGCTAACTAGTAATGAAACATCAAAAACAAAATAATCGAAATATGTTGACTTCCCTGTGTGTCGTGGACTGGTCAGGCTAGGAAAGGAATTTCTCACGAGTGTAGCTGTAATTTATACCCTGTGGTCAGAGTGAAGGGTTCTAAAAATACACGAGTAGGGGGAACGCTATCTAGGTACGTCGACTACAAAGGCACAGGCAATATCTGAAAATATCTTAGGGCCCATAAATACATGTATACATACACACAGATGCGTGTATACATATGTACACGTGCAAGAAGACGTGCACATACTAATACATATCAACATACACATACATATACATACACATACATGCGTATGCATACAAGCAAGAGCACATATACATACATGTATATGCGTATACATATATATACCAATACCCGTATTGGTACCTACCTGGCATTGGTAGCACAACGTTGGGATGAAGATTGTGTTGTATAGTGCTCGTTTTGCCTCCAGTGTTATTTCATTATTGGACAATAGTGGTGATAACTGTCCGATGATTTGACAAGCTTTGTTGCATCTTGATTCTATCTCTGCTGTTTGGGAATTATCGTTTGTCATTAGACTTCCTAGGTATTTGAATTCCTCTACTTGTTTTAGTTGTCTGCCTTCTATAGTTATGTTGATGTTCTGTTTATTTTCACCTACATTCATGACTTCTGTTTTGTTGATTTTCATGATGTATTTTGTGCCTGTGATGTTCAGTTTGTTTAAGTGTTCTTTTAGGTCTTCTATTGTTTCATGTATTAGCGCCTGATCGCCTGCAAATAGAAGCTCGTTTTTTTTTATATTCAATTTCACGTAATTTCAAAAATATGTTCACTGCACAGGACTTTATACAGAATCGTTTTCTTATTTGACAAAGTTGACTTTTTGTGATCAAAGGAAGATAACTTTTAATTTTTGACAGAAAGTATAAATAATTAATATTTGCAACCACAAATTAGCAAAGGTACATCTTTTCATTTTATTCTTAAGAACTTGCAATATTTTATTGGAATTTATTAAAGAGCTTGCACATTTTATGAGAAAATTATTTTCCGGGAAACAATATGCATATCAATAAAACTTTTGACAATTTACAATTACAATATATCGACGTATAAAGAATTCTTAACTATTAATATAATTGGAGTTACTTCCCTTATAATAAAGCAAAATTACAATTAATTTCTTAAGCATATAAGTTTATATCAACATTTTCATCAACAATTCAACGGTAGAACACTTTTCTTGCATTTAAGTTTGATATGTTAGAACGAACCGTGCCTGTAAATATTAAGCAACATTTAAATATATATTCTTCAAAGAATTATTATATTTCTTAGCTGATAATGAACTGTTTAAAGTTTCTAAACATTTTTATAGATCACGGGTCGAAAGAATTTAATTTATAAAAACTAGCTGATGCCGTCTCATCACTTCACTGTAGAGTCTAGAAAAGATAATTTTAGAGAGAGAAAGGGAGGTATACAAAAAACTAGGAAAATACTATGCTGTTGAAATTTCAAAATTGTAGTAGAAAAAGGGAAAGGAGTTGGAGATAGAAAATTGCACATACTTCATGTCACTGGAGATGGATAGTGGCAGTTTAAAAGTCTAACATTAAGAGACAGAGACAGAGAGAAGAGAGAGAAAGAAAGAGAGAGAGAGAGAGAGAGAGAGAGAGAGAGAGAAAGAGCGAAAAAGAGAGATACAGTTATATATATTAAACATTAAGATACAGATAGAAGAAAGAGAATGAGAGATTGGCATTTTAAATTTCTAGCATTAATAGATAGAGATTAATATGTAGGAGTTGAGAGAGTTTATATTTCTATAATCAAAAGTTAACCTTTTGAAAATCCTAGAATGACCAGAAAGACAATTTAAAATACTAGCATGAAGAGAAAAGCAGTTTATAATCTTAGTATGAAAAGAGATACATTAAAAAGTCCTACTATTAAGAAAGAAACAGTTAATAATGCTAATATGAAAATGAAAGCAGCTTAAAATCCTGTTATGTAAATAGCGATAGACAATTACATCTCAAGCATTAAAATAGAGAGACAGTCATTCTTTTTTAATTTTTAATTGAGAATCAAGTTCTGAATAGTTTATCAAACTTGTAGTAACAAGTGTTATAGCCTGGTGTTTATAATGTCACTGTGCGGTGACTCGATCAATATATAGAAAATAAAGGGGGAGCAGGGGTCTACATAGAGTACTCAAAAAATAATACTGGGTATATGGAAAAAATAGCAACAGGGAAATATTATCACAAATACGATGCAGAAATGCAAGCAATAAAGTTGGCAATAGAAAAACTGCTGAACAGTAATCTTAGCCCACAGCCTGTAGAGGTTTTGACAGATGCAAGATCAGTGCTCCAGGCACTGCAATCCAGAAAGTTGCTACATCTGCTAACTTTATTGATTGAACTCTACAAACACCACAGGATTACCCTGCAGTGGATCCCATCTCACTATGGAATACCAGGAAACTAGAGAGCAGATCAGCTTTCAAAAGAATGTGCAACAGGCACACAACCAGATGCGCTGGTTACATACCATCATAAGAAACAGATAATCAAATCAATCAGAAGATCAAATGCTCCAAATCAGTATGCCTTTCATTATATGAATAGATGGGAACAAGTCATCATTATACGCATTAGAACAGGAATGACTCCACAGTCACGTGTCTACAAAATTCAAGATCGGTACCTCAACTACATGTACATATGGACAATCTCCTCAGACCGAAGGAACGCATATTTCAAGAATGCACTGAATATAGTAGACTGAGGAAAGTCCACTTATACCATTATAATACAACACTACAGACAAGACTAGATGCACCACTGCAAAAATGACAAACGATGGTAACATTTATACTGGAAAAGACATTGCCGATATAGACAATACTTCAGGCGAACGAAAGATAGATATATAGATACAGAAGGTTTTCGAAATTAGTAAGAGACAAGTCTCAGAATGTCTTGAGGCCTGCAGTGGATATTATGAACACATGCTGTATACACAGCTCCATCGTGTAAACAACTTCTTTACCCAATACAAGCCAGCCAACAGCAGTAGTATCTAGATGAATAAGACAAATGTTATATTCTTCCTCTTCTCCTTTCCTTCCTCATCTGCCTTTCAGCGTCGAGGGGAGATATAATTTGCGGTCTTTTGCTCTTCTGTTCGCCTCTGTTGCTGTTATGTTTCCTAGTGCTTCTAATATTCCATCGACCCATCTTTTTCGTGGTCGACCCTTGGGCTGGTTTTCTCACAACGTTTGTTGAAGGCTCGTTGTGTTGTGTTTTGTTCTTTCTGCCTTGTCACGTGGCCAAACCATTTTATCTGTTGTTTCCTTATATATTCTATGGCGGGGTTATTCCTAGCTTTTTTTCTCAGTTCTTCATTTCTGACCTTATCTCTCAGACTGTTTCCTGTCATTCGTCTAACACATTTCATCTCTGTAGAGGTTATTTTTCGTATTGTTCTTGCATCTAGGGTCCAGGTCTGGCATTGGTAGCACAACGTTGGGATGAAGATTGTATTGTATAGTGCTCGTTTTGCCTCCAGTGTTATTTCATTATTGGACAATAGTGGTGATAACTGTCCGATGATTTGACAAGCTTTGTTGCATCTTGATTCTATCTCTGCTGTTTGGGAATTATCGTTTGTCATTAGACTTCCTAGGTGTTTGAATTCCTCTACTTGTTTTAGTTGTCTGCCTTCTATAGTTATGTTGATGTTCTGTTTATTTTCACCTACATTCATGACTTCTGTTTTGTTGATTTTCATGATGTATTTTGTGCCTGTGATGTTCAGTTTGTTTAAGTGTTCTTTTAGGTCTTCTATTGTTTCATGTATTAGCGCCTGATCGCCTGCAAATAGAAGCTCGTTTTTTATATTCAATTTCACGTAATTTCAAAAATATGTTCACTGCACAGGACTTTATACAGAATCGTTTTCTTATTTGACAAAGTTGAATTTTTGTGATCAAAGGAAGATAACTTTTAATTTTTGACAGAAAGTATAAATAATTAATATTTGCAACCACAAATTAGCAAAGGTACATCTTTTCATTTTATTCTTAAGAACTTGCAATATTTTATTGGAATTTATCAAAGTGCTTGCACATTTTATGAGAAAATTATTTTCCGGGAAACAATATGCATATCAATAAAACTTTTGACAATTTACAATTACAATATATCGACGTATAAAGAATTCTTAACTATTAATATAATTGGAGTTACTTCCCTTATAATAAAGCAAAATTACAATTAATTTCTTAAGCATATAAGTTTATATCAACATTTTCATCAACAATTCAACGGTAGAACACTTTTCTTGCATTTAAGTTTGATATGTTAGAACGAACCGTGCCTGTAAATATTAAGCAACATTTAAATATATATTCTTCAAAGAATTATTATATTTCTTAGCTGAAAATGAACTGTTTAAAGTTTCTAAACATTTTTATAGATCACGGGTCCAAAGAATTTAATTTATAAAAACTAGCTGATGCCGTCTCATCACTTCACTGTAGAGTCTAGAAAATATAATTTTAGAGAGAGAAAGGGAGGTATACAAAAAACTAGGAAAATACTATGCTGTTGAAATTTCAAAATTGTAGTAGAAAAAGGGAAAGGAGTTGGAGATAGAAAATTGCACATACTTCATGTCACTGGAGATGGATAGTGGCAGTTTAAAAGTCTAACATTAAGAGACAGAGACAGAGAGAAAGAGAGAGAAAGAAAGAGAGAGAGAGAGAGAGAGAGAGAGAGAGAGAGAAAGAGCGAAAAAGAGAGATACAGTTATATATATTAAACATTAAGATACAGATAGAAGAAAGAGAATGAGAGATTGGCATTTTAAATTTCTAGCATTAATAGATAGAGATTAATATGTAGGAGTTGAGAGAGTTTATATTTCTATAATCAAAAGTTAACCTTTTGAAAATCCTAGAATGACCAGAAAGACAATTTAAAATACTAGCATGAAGAGAAAAGCAGTTTATAATCTTAGTATGAAAAGAGATACATTAAAAAGTCCTACTATTAAGAAAGAAACAGTTAATAATGCTAATATGAAAATGAAAGCAGCTTAAAATCCTGTTATGTAAATAGCGATAGACAACTACATGTCAAGCATTAAAATAGAGAGACAGTCATTCTTTTTTAATTTTTAATTGAGAATCAAGTTCTGAATAGTTTATCAAACTTGTAGTAACAAGTGTTATAGCCTGGTGTTTATAATGTCACTGTGCGGTGACTCGATCAATATATAGAAAATAAAGGGGGAGCAGGGGTCTACATAGAGTACTCAAAAAATAATACTGGGTATATGGAAAAAATAGCAACAGGGAAATATTATCACAAATACGATGCAGAAATGCAAGCAATAAAGTTGGCAATAGAAAAACTGCTGAACAGTAATCTTAGCCCACAGCCTGTAGAGGTTTTGACAGATGCAAGATCAGTGCTCCAGGCACTGCAATCCAGAAAGTTGCTACATCTGCTAACTTTATTGATTGAACTCTACAAACACCACAGGATTACCCTGCAGTGGATCCCATCTCACTATGGAATACCAGGAAACTAGAGAGCAGATCAGCTTTCAAAAGAATGTGCAACAGGCACACAACCAGATGCCCTGGTTACATACCATCATAAGAAACAGATAATCAAATCAATCAGAAGATCAAATGCTCCAAATCAGTATGCCTTTCATTATATGAATAGATGGGAACAAGTCATCATTATACGCATTAGAACAGGAATGACTCCACAGTCACGTGTCTACAAAATTCAAGATCGGTACCTCAACTACATGTACATATGGACAATCTCCCCAGACCGAAGGAACGCATATTTCAAGAATGCACTGAATATAGTAGACTGAGGAAAGTCCACTTATACCATTATAATACAACACTACAGACAAGACTAGATGCACCACTGCAAAAATGACAAAAGATGGTAACATTTATACAGGAAAAGACATTGCCGATATAGACAATACTTCAGGCGAACGAAAGATAGATATATAGATACAGAAGGTTTTCGAAATTAGTAAGAGACAAGTCTCAGAATGTCTTGAGGCCTGCAGTGGATATTATGAACACATGCTGTATACACAGCTCCATCGTGTAAACAACTTCTTTACCCAATACAAGCCAGCCAACAGCAGTAGTATCTAGATGAATAAGACAAATGTTATATTCTTCCTCTTCTCCTTTCCTTCCTCATCTGCCTTTCAGCGTCGAGGGGAGATATAATTTGCGGTCTTTTGCTCTTCTGTTCGCCTCTGTTGCTGTTATGTTTCCTAGTGCTTCTAATATTCCATCGACCCATCTTTTTCGTGGTCGACCCTTGGGGCTGGTTTTCTCACAACGTTTGTTGAAGGCTCGTTGTGTTGTGTTTTGTTCTTTCTGCCTTGTCACGTGGCCAAACCATTTTATCTGTTGTTTCCTTATATATTCTATGGCGGGGGTTATTCCTAGCTTTTTTTCTCAGTTCTTCATTTCTGACCTTATCTCTCAGACTGTTTCCTGTCATTCGTCTAACACATTTCATCTCTGTAGAGGTTATTTTTCGTATTGTTCTTGCATCTAGGGTCCAGGTCTGGCATTGGTAGCACAACGTTGGGATGAAGATTGTATTGTATAGTGCTCGTTTTGCCTCCAGTGTTATTTCATTATTGGACAATAGTGGTGATAACTGTCCGATGATTTGACAAGCTTTGTTGCATCTTGATTCTATCTCTGCTGTTTGGGAATTATCGTTTGTCATTAGACTTCCTAGGTGTTTGAATTCCTCTACTTGTTTTAGTTGTCTGCCTTCTATAGTTATGTTGATGTTCTGTTTATTTTCACCTACATTCATGACTTCTGTTTTGTTGATTTTCATGATGTATTTTGTGCCTGTGATGTTCAGTTTGTTTAAGTGTTCTTTTAGGTCTTCTATTGTTTCATGTATTAGCGCCTGATCGCCTGCAAATAGAAGCTCGTTTTTTATATTCAATTTCACGTAATTTCAAAAATATGTTCACTGCACAGGACTTTATACAGAATCGTTTTCTTATTTGACAAAGTTGAATTTTTGTGATCAAAGGAAGATAACTTTTAATTTTTGACAGAAAGTATAAATAATTAATATTTGCAACCACAAATTAGCAAAGGTACATCTTTTCATTTTATTCTTAAGAACTTGCAATATTTTATTGGAATTTATCAAAGTGCTTGCACATTTTATGAGAAAATTATTTTCCGGGAAACAATATGCATATCAATAAAACTTTTGACAATTTACAATTACAATATATCGACGTATAAAGAATTCTTAACTATTAATATAATTGGAGTTACTTCCCTTATAATAAAGCAAAATTACAATTAATTTCTTAAGCATATAAGTTTATATCAACATTTTCATCAACAATTCAACGGTAGAACACTTTTCTTGCATTTAAGTTTGATATGTTAGAACGAACCGTGCCTGTAAATATTAAGCAACATTTAAATATATATTCTTCAAAGAATTATTATATTTCTTAGCTGAAAATGAACTGTTTAAAGTTTCTAAACATTTTTATAGATCACGGGTCCAAAGAATTTAATTTATAAAAACTAGCTGATGCCGTCTCATCACTTCACTGTAGAGTCTAGAAAATATAATTTTAGAGAGAGAAAGGGAGGTATACAAAAAACTAGGAAAATACTATGCTGTTGAAATTTCAAAATTGTAGTAGAAAAAGGGAAAGGAGTTGGAGATAGAAAATTGCACATACTTCATGTCACTGGAGATGGATAGTGGCAGTTTAAAAGTCTAACATTAAGAGACAGAGACAGAGAGAAAGAGAGAGAAAGAAAGAGAGAGAGAGAGAGAGAGAGAGAGAGAGAGAAAGAGCGAAAAAGAGAGATACAGTTATATATATTAAACATTAAGATACAGATAGAAGAAAGAGAATGAGAGATTGGCATTTTAAATTTCTAGCATTAATAGATAGAGATTAATATGTAGGAGTTGAGAGAGTTTATATTTCTATAATCAAAAGTTAACCTTTTGAAAATCCTAGAATGACCAGAAAGACAATTTAAAATACTAGCATGAAGAGAAAAGCAGTTTATAATCTTAGTATGAAAAGAGATACATTAAAAAGTCCTACTATTAAGAAAGAAACAGTTAATAATGCTAATATGAAAATGAAAGCAGCTTAAAATCCTGTTATGTAAATAGCGATAGACAACTACATGTCAAGCATTAAAATAGAGAGACAGTCATTCTTTTTAATTTTTAATTGAGAATCAAGTTCTGAATAGTTTATCAAACTTGTAGTAACAAGTGTTATAGCCTGGTGTTTATAATGTCACTGTGCGGTGACTCGATCAATATATAGAAAATAAAGGGGGAGCAGGGGTCTACATAGAGTACTCAAAAAATAATACTGGGTATATGGAAAAAATAGCAACAGGGAAATATTATCACAAATACGATGCAGAAATGCAAGCAATAAAGTTGGCAATAGAAAAACTGCTGAACAGTAATCTTAGCCCACAGCCTGTAGAGGTTTTGACAGATGCAAGATCAGTGCTCCAGGCACTGCAATCCAGAAAGTTGCTACATCTGCTAACTTTATTGATTGAACTCTACAAACACCACAGGATTACCCTGCAGTGGATCCCATCTCACTATGGAATACCAGGAAACTAGAGAGCAGATCAGCTTTCAAAAGAATGTGCAACAGGCACACAACCAGATGCCCTGGTTACATACCATCATAAGAAACAGATAATCAAATCAATCAGAAGATCAAATGCTCCAAATCAGTATGCCTTTCATTATATGAATAGATGGGAACAAGTCATCATTATACGCATTAGAACAGGAATGACTCCACAGTCACGTGTCTACAAAATTCAAGATCGGTACCTCAACTACATGTACATATGGACAATCTCCCCAGACCGAAGGAACGCATATTTCAAGAATGCACTGAATATAGTAGACTGAGGAAAGTCCACTTATACCATTATAATACAACACTACAGACAAGACTAGATGCACCACTGCAAAAATGACAAAAGATGGTAACATTTATACAGGAAAAGACATTGCCGATATAGACAATACTTCAGGCGAACGAAAGATAGATATATAGATACAGAAGGTTTTCGAAATTAGTAAGAGACAAGTCTCAGAATGTCTTGAGGCCTGCAGTGGATATTATGAACACATGCTGTATACACAGCTCCATCGTGTAAACAACTTCTTTACCCAATACAAGCCAGCCAACAGCAGTAGTATCTAGATGAATAAGACAAATGTTATATTCTTCCTCTTCTCCTTTCCTTCCTCATCTGCCTTTCAGCGTCGAGGGGAGATATAATTTGCGGTCTTTTGCTCTTCTGTTCGCCTCTGTTGCTGTTATGTTTCCTAGTGCTTCTAATATTCCATCGACCCATCTTTTTCGTGGTCGACCCTTGGGGCTGGTTTTCTCACAACGTTTGTTGAAGGCTCGTTGTGTTGTGTTTTGTTCTTTCTGCCTTGTCACGTGGCCAAACCATTTTATCTGTTGTTTCCTTATATATTCTATGGCGGGGGTTATTCCTAGCTTTTTTTCTCAGTTCTTCATTTCTGACCTTATCTCTCAGACTGTTTCCTGTCATTCGTCTAACACATTTCATCTCTGTAGAGGTTATTTTTCGTATTGTTCTTGCATCTAGGGTCCAGGTCTGGCATTGGTAGCACAACGTTGGGATGAAGATTGTATTGTATAGTGCTCGTTTTGCCTCCAGTGTTATTTCATTATTGGACAATAGTGGTGATAACTGTCCGATGATTTGACAAGCTTTGTTGCATCTTGATTCTATCTCTGCTGTTTGGGAATTATCGTTTGTCATTAGACTTCCTAGGTGTTTGAATTCCTCTACTTGTTTTAGTTGTCTGCCTTCTATAGTTATGTTGATGTTCTGTTTATTTTCACCTACATTCATGACTTCTGTTTTGTTGATTTTCATGATGTATTTTGTGCCTGTGATGTTCAGTTTGTTTAAGTGTTCTTTTAGGTCTTCTATTGTTTCATGTATTAGCGCCTGATCGCCTGCAAATAGAAGCTCGTTTTTTATATTCAATTTCACGTAATTTCAAAAATATGTTCACTGCACAGGACTTTATACAGAATCGTTTTCTTATTTGACAAAGTTGACTTTTTTGTGATCAAAGGAAGATAACTTTTAATTTTTGACAGAAAGTATAAATAATTAATATTTGCAACCACAAATTAGGAAAGGAATATCTTTTTAATTTGATTCTTTAGAATTTGCAATATTTTATTGGAATTTATCAAAAGTGCTTGCACATTTTATGAGAAAATTATTTTCCGGGAAACAATATGCATATCAATAAAACTTTTGACAATTTACAATTACAATATATCGACGTATAAAGAATTCTTAACTATTAATATAATTGGAGTTACTTCCCTTATAATAAAGCAAAATTACATTTAATTTCTTAAGCATATGGATGGATGGATGGATGCGTTCGCCCGATGATTTGAGGTGTTCTAGCGGATACGAACCGTAGACTTCCTCCTCGTCATCCGCCCTTAAAAGGACGTTAAGTGGACGTAGTTACGTTGTGTTGAAGTTTGCAGTGTAGCACTGTGATATCTGCGCCTTTCGGCCCAACACATCCGACTTCAGCGCGACTTTTTTGAGTACCGGGTTGTCTTCCCTCTTCGATCCCTGCTCGCTTGGCCAGACTAGACAGGTTAGTCTGTTTCTGGAGGCACCGCGGAGAGGTGTAGCAATGATGTATATATTGAAAGACTAAGGAGAATAGATGGGACAATGATGTATGTATTGAAAGACTAAGGAGAATAGATGGGACAATGATGTATGTATTGAAAGACTAAGGAGAATAGATGGGACAATGATGTATGTATTGAAAGACTAAGGAGAATTGGTGGGACAATGATGTATGTATTGAAAGACTAAGGAGAATGAGTGGGACAATGATGTATGTATTAAAAGACTAAGGAGAATGGGTGGGACAATGATGTATGTATTGAAAGACTAAGGAGAATGGGTGGGACAATGATGTATGTATTGAAAGACTAAGGAGAATGGGTGGGACAATGATGTATGTATTGAAAGACTAAGGAGAATGGGTGGGACAATGATGTGTGTATTGAAAGACTAAGGAGAATTGATGGGACAATGATGTATGTATTGAAAGACTAAGGAGAATAGGTGGGACAATGATGTATGTATTGAAAGACTAAGGAGAATGGGTGGGACAATGATGTATGTATTGAAAGACTAAGGAGAATGGGTGGGACAATGATGTATGTATTGAAAGACTAAGGAGAATGGGTGGGACAATGATGTATGTATTAAAAGACTAAGGAGAATGGGTGGGACAATGATGTATGTATTGAAAGACTAAGGAGAATGGGTGGGACAATGATGTATGTATTGAAAGACTAAGGAGAATGGGTGGGACAATGATGTATGTATTGAAAGACTAAGGAGAATGGGTGGGACAATGATGTATGTATTGAAAGACTAAGGAGAATTGATGGGACAATGATGTATGTATTGAAAGACTAAGGAGAATAGGTGGGACAATGATGTATATATTGAAAGACTAAGGAGAATTGGTGGGACAATGATGTATGTATTGAAAGACTAAGGAGAATGGTTGGGACAATGATGTATATATTCAAAGACTAAAGATAATAAGATGGCGATGGTATCTGGTCGATCCGAAGTGCTTGGTGGGAAAAGCAAATGTATTTACAATCAACCCCTTACATGAACAATCAATCTGGGAATCATAGGAGGAAGAGGTATGTACTACAGCACTACATCACACATTTTAAAAGATTCCATATAATTTTTAGTAACTTGTCATCAGTTGCTTCCCCTTCACAAGAAAGAAGAAAACTTAAATTTCCTAAAGCTTATATTAATATTTTCATCAACAATTCAACGGTAGAACATGTTCTTGCATTTAAAGGTTTATTTTTGCTTGTTTTAGAACGAGGTGTGACTCAAAATATTATGTAACATTTGTACATGTTTCTTAAAAGATTATAATTCGTCTTCTTCCTTTGGGGATTCCAACAAACGCATGTCGAGTAATATCCCCAAATGGCTGCTGTAGTGTGTGTGTCCTATCTAGTGACATCGTCATCATCGTATTCAGTAGAAGTGGATCTTGAAACAGTAACAGATAAGACAGACAGTTGTGGAAAAAGTTGTGTGGTCACATATAAGAAATATGATATTAATCTTCATCATTTGTTCTATGTAAGGGCATGGTTGTGTTGTCACATATAAGAAATATGATATTAATCTTCATCATTTCTTCATTGTAAGGGCATGGTTGTGTGGTCACATATAAGAAATATGATATTAATCTCCATCATTTGTTCTATGTAAGGACACGGTTGTGTGGTCACATATAAGAAATATAATATTAATTTCCATCATTTGTTCTATGTAAGGACACGGTTGTGTTGTCACATATAAGAAATATGATATTAATCTCCATCATTTGTTCTATGTAAGGACACGGTTGTTTGGTTACCTATAAGAAATATGATATTAATCTTCATCATTTGTTCTATGTAAGGACACGGTTGTGTGGTCACCTATAAGAAATATGATATTAATCTTCATCATTTGTTCTATGTAAGGACATGTTTGTGTTGTCACATATAAGAAATATGATATTAATCTCCATCATTTGTTCTATGTAAGGACATGGTTGTGTTGTCACATATAAGAAATATGATTATAATCTCCATCATTTGTTCTATGTAAGGGCATGGATGTGTTGTCACATATAAGAAATATGATTATAATCTCCATCATTTGTTCTATGTAAGGACATGGTTGGGTAATTTCCTAGTTTGATCAGATATATTATTTCAGTTGGAAGAGTGATGTCCCCTAAAATATGTCTGCCAAAATACAGTGGTTCTACGCATTCTTGGCGTTGGGGTCATTACGCTGGCATGTAATCATTTCGGAGTATCTGTTGATTGGGCGTTGGGTCCAGGGGTTAGGTTTAGCTTTAGTGTTAAATATTTATAAATATATTATAACGCGTGACAAAAACGACGCCACTCGGCCTAATTATGATCTTCTGATCGAAGGGAATTGTGTGATAATTTGTAAGAAGAAGCATAAGAAAGGATAGACAAACTAGCCTATATATATAGGCGGATAATTAGTAAGAAGAAGCATAAGAAAGGATAGGGGTTCAGCCAATTATTAATTAACATCTCGATTTGGACGCAGACGCTGACCCGAACGCCACGCTGACCCAAACGCCAGTGTGAGTGATACATGCCAGCGTAATGACCCCAACGCCAAGAATGCGTAGAACCACTGTATTTTGGCAGACATATTTTAGGGGACATCACTCTTCCAAACTGAAATAATATATCTGATCAAACTAGGAAATTACCCATGGTTGTGTTGTCACATATAAGAAATATGATTATAATCTCCATCATTTGTTCTATGTAAGGACACGGTTGTGTGGTCACCTATAAGAAATATGATATTAATCTCCATCATTTGTTCTATGTAAGGACATGGTTGTATGGTCACCTATAAGAAATATTAATCTTCATCATTTGTTCTATGTAAGGACACGGTTGTATGGTCACCTATAAGAAATATGATATTAATCTCCATCATTTGTACTATGTAAGGACATGGTTGTATGGTCACCTATAAGAAATATTAATCTCCATCATTTGTTCTATGTAAGGACATGGTTGTGTGGTCACCTATAAGAAATATGATATTAATCTCCATCATTTGTTCTATGTAAGGACATGTTTGTGTTGTCACATATAAGAAATATGATATTAATCTTCATCATTTGTTCTATGTAAGGGCATGGTTGTGTTGTCACATATAAGAAATATGATTATAATCTCCATCATTTGTTCTATGTAAGGGCATGGTTGTGTTGTCACATATAAGAAATATGATTATAATCTCCATCATTTGTTCTATGTAAGGACACGGTTGTGTGGTCGCCTAACATCAAACTCAATGGCACACATTTCCATGGCACTCAAAGAGATTACATAAAACTACATGGAAGAACACCGCATCCCATCGTAAAGGAAGATAACTTTAAATGGTTGATAAAGATATTTTTATAATTAATATTTTACCACAACTTAAAGGAAAATACATTTTATTTTGTTTGATTATTCTTTTATATAATTGGTCTATATATTAAACTTTTAAAGAAATGCAAATATATGATGAAATGCTATATTTACAAAGCAATATGCATTATAGAGATGGTTGAAAAAAATTACTTTGTCAAATACTACATATAGTTAGTTGTTAATTAGTCAAAAGTTGCTTCCCCTGTACAAAGAAGCGGATAACTTAAATTTGCTCAAGCTTATATTAATATTTTCATCAACAATTCAACGGAAGAGCATGTTATTTTATTTAAATTGGTTGCTTTAGAACTAGGAGACGAAAAAAATTATGCAACATTTGTACATCTTTCTTCAAAGATTATAATTTGTCTTCTTTTTGGGGGGATTCCAAAAAATGCATGCCAAGTAATATCCCCAAATGGCAGCCGCAGTGTGTCTGTCCCATCTAGTGACATCGTCATCATCGTATTCAGTAGAAGTGGATCCATAATATTATCTGTATGTTGTCTTCGTGATACTTTGTGAGAGACTGACATTTGTCCTTATTTTGATGTTGCTCAGAAGCTCGTTGGTCACATTAGCTGTGCTTTAATTCAAGGTCTGGTTCCATTCATAAACGAAATCTGCATAAGATATTAACTTTCTCAACATTAGAGCTGCCAAGAAAATTCAAATAAATAAAAACAGAAAACGTCTTGCTTGTGTGTTCACCTATAAGAAATATGATATTAGTCTCCATCATTTGTTCTATGGAAGGGATTGGTTGTGTGTTCACCTATAAGAAATATGATATTAGTGTCCATCATTTGTTCTATGGAAGGGATTGGTTGTGTGTTCACCTATAAGAAATATGATATTAGTCTCCATCATTTGTTCTATGGAAGGGATTGGTTGTGTGTTCACATATAAGAAATATGATATTAGTCTCCATCATTTGTTCTATGGAAGGGAGTGGTCCGGGTTTATGAAATTCCAGTGAATATTTTTAAACCAACTGCAAAATTGTTTTTCCTTTTGGATTGTGTTTCATTTATTATGTTTTCTGTGGTGACGTAAATGTCACAAAAATGGATGTTCCTCTATTTGATTTAGATGAAGATTTTGAGGGAAACATCATACATAGGAGTGGCACGCTTGTTCTCAACATTTCTGGTCAAGACATTTCAAAGGTGAACTTTAACCTTCTACTGGGAGTTGTGTCCGGTCCTTTTGGTATCGGACAGAACAGCATCACCAGCCTGTACCGCTTGGAGAGCCCATTCAAGTGGTACTTTACACTCAAGCTCGGCGGGACACATCACCAGCCTGTACCGCTTGGAGAGCCCATTCAAGTGGTACTTTACACTCAAGCTCGGCGGCACACATCACCAGCCTGTACCGCTTGGAGAGCCCATTCAAGTTGTACTTTACACTCAAGCTCGGCGGCACACATCACCAGCCTGTACCGCTTGGAGAGCCCATTCAAGTTGTACTTTACACTCAAGCTCGGCGGCACACATCACCAGCCTGTACCGCTTGGAGAGCCCATTCAAGTGGTACTTTACACTCAAGCTCGGCGGCACACATCACCAGCCTGTACCGCTTGGAGAGCCCATTCAAGTGGTACTTTACACTCAAGCTCGGCGGCACACATCACCAGCCTGTACCGCTTGGAGAGCCCATTCAAGTGGTACTTTACACTCAAGCTCGGCGGCACACATCACCAGCCTGTACCGCTTGGAGAGCCCATTCAAGTGGTACTTTACACTCAAGCTCGGCGGCACACATCACGCGATACAAGAAGTTGGAAGGAAAAAAGGTTACCCTCAACAGAAGGGGGTGATCCATTGGTTACCCTCAACAGAATGGGGTGATCCATTGGTTACCCTCAACAGAATGGGGTGATCCATTGGTTACCCTCAACAGAATGGGGTGATCCATTGGTTACCCTCAACAGAATGGGGTGATCCATTGGTTACCCTCAACAGAATGGGGTGATCCATTGGTTACCCTAAACAGAATGGGGTGATCCATTGGTTACCCTAAACAGATGGGAGTGATCCATTGTTTACCCTAAACAGAATGGGGTGATCCATTGGTTACCCTAAACAGAATGGGGTGATCCATTGGCTACCCTAAACAAAAGGGAGTGATCCATTGGTTACCCTCAACAGAAGGGGGTGATCCATTGGTTACCCTCAACAGAAGGGGGTGATCCATTGGTTACCCTCAACAGAAGGAAGTGATCCATTGGTTACCCTCAACAGAAGGGAGTGATCCATTGGTTACCCTCAACAGAAGGGGGTGATCCATTGGTTACCCTCAACAGAAGGGAGTGATCCATTGGTTACCCTCAACAGAAGGAAGTGATCCATTGGTTACCCTCAACAGAAGGAAGTGATCCATTGGTTACCCTCAACAGAAGGGAGTGATCCATTGGTTACCCTCAACAGAAGGAAGTGATCCATTGGTTACCCTCAACAGAAGGGAGTGATCCATTGGTTACCCTCAACAGAAGGGGGTGATCCATTGGTTACCCTCAACAGAAGGGGGTGATCCATTGGTTACCCTCAACAGAAGGGGGTGATCCATTGGTTACCCTCAACAGAAGGGGGTGATCCATTGGTTACCCCCAACAGAAGGGTGGGACCCATTGGTTACCCCCAACCATCGACAAAGAACTTGTTGAAAGACTCGTCGCCAAGATGACTGGCGACAAAGAAGCTGAAGCTACACGAATCGGTATCACGTGCGACTGGATGTTTAGATACAAGCCAGTAGAAGGCGTCACGATCCCATACTACATGAAAGTAAAATCCCGAAGTGGGAGAATTGTTACCACGTGGGTGAGACTACCAGGTCGCCGGACACAATGCACACACTGTACCAGTGATGCCCATTGGAACAGTCAATGTCCTATTAGAAAACAGAGGATAGAAAGGCGACGCGTCGAAGAGAAAGAGAGGCTAGTAATCATGGCCGAAGATATCCAACAAGACCTCCCATCAGAGGAACAGACAGAACCGACCGCTATCAAACAGACAGCCACAAAAAAAGAGACAGTCGAGATCAGCACGACTAAAGCTGACAGCAATAAAAGCAGAGAAGCGCCAAACAGTGACGGTTTCGTCACTGTCCATGCCGGGAAAAAACCTCGACACAACAGCCAAATGAAGAGAATTTCAGCAGAATCATCAGAGCTCGAGAGCGAGGAAGAGTCAACACAAGCGGAAATGCCCACAATGGGACGTTTAATCATTAATACAGACACGGAATTCACAGAGACCTTCGGATTAACCAGATCGCTTCGACATGGGTGTTCTCTCTCTCCTTTGCTTTACGTTTTGACCATAGAACCGCTCTTAGAGAGCATCAGACAAGACAGTACATAAAGGATACATTCACACCAGGGAAAGGAGAGCAGAAATTGTTAGCCTACGCTGACGATACTGTCTTCTTGCCATCAAACATCACATCAATAGACAACATCCTCAATACTTTCACAGAATTTGGGAAAGGTAGCGGGGCACAGATAAACACACATAAATCATTCATCATGGGCATAGGCAGGTGGAAGAACAAAGTGGACTTTCCCTCTGCTCTAACACCTGTTCCTAACATCAAGTTGTATGGAATTACATATCTTTGCAACCCAAACAGAACACACAAACCAACATGGCAGAACCTAGTCACACAGATAACAGACATGCTGCAGAGATACAAATACAAAACATCCACAATTTTTGGTAGGAGCATCATTGTAAACACTTACATCATCCCAAAGGGTGTCCGGTTAGCGCAATCGATAGGCGGTTGGCTTACCACGGCAACAGCCGGGGTTCGTAATACTGGCGAGGACACCTGGGTTTTACTAATTCCCTAAAAATTAGTAGGAGCCGCGATAGCTCAGTGGTTAGTGAACTGGACTACTACGGACAAGGGGTAGGGTTCGATCCCAACCGACGGCTCCGGGTTCACCCAGCCTTAAATGGGTACCGGATTTTTTCTGGGAAAGTAAAAGCAGCACGGGCGTAATACCGACCACATTACCCCAAAAATCATGTGCTGAAGGTCTGTAAAATATAGGGTCACTAACACCATATTTCCCTATACGCCACTTGGCGTGACGGGGGGTACTTTACTTTTTACATCATCCCAAAACTAACATACATAGCTACAGTCCTTAATCCACCTCAACCAACAATCACAGAATTAAGAAAACTAATAAGGCATTTTGTTTTTGGACACACTATACACAGCATACAATACACAACACTAATACAGCACAAAAAACAATGAGGGATTTCACTACAGGACATACACACAAAAATTAAAGCTCTCAGGATAAGCCACGTGAGCCGCATCATCCAACAACCAGACAATCATATTTTCGCACACTATTACATGGGACTGAGATTACTCAAATTCAGAAAACCCAACAATTCAATACCTCACCACTTCGGTCCCACACTCACATTCTACAAAACTTGCATTCAAGCCATCTAAGGACACGACAACCTATTACATCAAAAGACAAACACCATTTACAAACACCTCATTAAACAGCAAGCACCTCCATTACAGCTCAGAATCAAGAGAGGTCAAACATATTTTCTCACAGACTACACCAGCATTTTCTCAAACCTCCAAAGCCTTTTTTTCTGCCTTAAATTTACAGACTTTTGTGTCAAAGTTGAGTCCGTTATTTTCGAGCAAAATTAGAGTTTAAAATCAATAATGCTTGTGAGGGAGAAGTACTCCACCGTCCCTACACTCTTGTACTGACTGTACCTGGGTACCTATCTATAGGAACTGGTACTTCCTGATTGTGGAAATCAACATAGGGCCCATCTGTGTAGGGACAAAAGGAATTGCATCGTTGTACCGCTTTGAAAACCCGAAGAAGTAGTAGGTGTCGTTAAGTACCTCCGCCCACGTTATCATGGGAATGCACCGGAAAAAATGTGTGAGTGGCAGAACACACAAATTGCTGTCATTATCAACAAACAAACACCTTGAGAAAGAAAAGACAAAAGGTACCCTACTCTATGGCCCCCGATTACCATAAAGGTTACCTTCAAACGATCGCCAAATACATCACTGGGGTCCCAGAAACAGATGTCTACCCCATAACAAAATGCCACAGACAAGTGGACCTTTCTTAACTAGAAAGTCATCAACAGCCCACACAATGTTAATGCCAATCTAGTTTTTGAAAATAAAGAAAATAACAGAAGTCATTGCAGGTACAGCACCAAGACAGAGCACAAAATAAAGGTCAATGAAAGAATAGCAAAGATGCAGACACAGACATTAACAACGATAAAGACACAGACATTAGCAACAATACAGACATAGATATGAGCAACGATACAGACACATACATTAGCAACGATACAGACACATGCATTAGCAACAATACAGACACAGACATTAGCAACAATACAGACACAGACATTAGCAACAATACAGACACAGACATTAGCAACGATAAGACACGTTCAATAACAACAATGTAGACACAGACATTAACAAATGAAAGACATAGACGTTAGCAACAATACCGACATTAGCAACATTCTATTATAACATTCTATTAGACATCCAACATTCTATTATAACATTCTATTAGACATCCAACATTCTATTATAATATTCTATTAGACAGACGATCTTTTAATTGTAATGGGAGATTTCAACGCCAAAGTGGGACACGATAACGCAGGAGTGGAACATGTGATGGGGAGAGAAGGCTGTGATACTACAAGTCAGAATGGAGAAAGATTAATAGAATTATGTTTAATAGAAAATTTAGTTATAGGTGGGACATTATTTCCACACAAAAATATTCACAAAACAACATGGATATCTCCTGATGATAGAACCTCAAATCAAATTGACCACCTACGTATTAAACAATAATTCAGATCATCATTAATAGATGTAAGAGCATACAGAGGTGCTGATGTTAATAGTGACCACAACCTGTGCATTGGGAAAATAAGATTAAAATTTAGAAACCAACAGAAGAGGTCAATTACACATAAAATTGATATTCATAAACTGAAAGATGAAGCCATAAAGGAAAAGTTTAACATAGAGCTAAATAATTGTTATACAGCACTCGGTGAAATAGACTTAGATATCAATGAAATGTGGGACTCACAGAGCAAAATACTAATGACAGCAG
This sequence comes from Megaustenia siamemsis, assembly GCA_032433765.1. NCBI lineage: Eukaryota > Metazoa > Mollusca > Gastropoda > Stylommatophora > Ariophantidae > Megaustenia > Megaustenia siamemsis. The sequence goes on along the minus strand of JAVIAB010000025.1, from coordinate 35,525,394 downwards.
CAGAAGCAAGTGCCGGACTAAAGAAAATGGAAAAACGAGCTTGGATCTCAGACACCACGTGGAAATACATCAAAGAAAGAAGAGAAGCGAAGAGAGCCATGACTAATGTAAAGACAGATCTTGGAAAGGTTCTGGCAAAAGCAACATACAAAGAATTAGACAACAAAGTGAAAAGTTCAGCAAGAAGAGATACGAGAGCTTATATAAACAACTTGGCAGAGAAAGCAGAGACAGCTGCAATTACAGGAGACAGCAGAACTCTCTATACTGTACAAAAGATGCTGACAAACACCTATACATACAGTGGAACACCAATTCTAGACAAATCAGGATTAATGCAAACAACAAGCGCAGACATAACAGCCCGTTGGGCGGAACACTTCAAAGAAATTCTTAACCGTCCACTACCCCACAGTTTAATAGATTTTGAAGCTGAAACACCAGCAGCAGAATTAGATGTAAATTTAGATGACTTCACCTTTAGTGAAATAGAAACCACATTAAAGCTTATGACCAATAACAAGGCTGCTGGAGAGGATAAGTTGACAGCTGAGATCCTCAAGGCAATTGATAGCCATAATCTAATACATCTCCAGAAAATGCTCAACATCATTTGGAAAACAGAGAAGACGCCTTTAAATGAAAAAAAGGAATCATTGTTAAGATCCCAAAAAATGGCAATCTTAGAGATTGTAACAACTGGAGAGGCGTGACACTATTGTCAGTTGCCTCAAAGTTATTCTGCAAAATCATCCTAAATAGAATAAAGGATTCAATAGATACAGTAATGCATGAAGAACAGGCTGGGTTTAGAAAAGGGAGAAGCTGTCTTGACCACATTTTCACTCTACGACTTATATTGGAGGAACACATTGAAAAGCAAAAACCTTTTGTACTTAACTTCATCGACTTCAAAAAAGCATTTGATAGTATTCATAGAGATTCTTTGTGGAAAATCTGAAGCAATATGGTTTACCATCAAAAATCATAAATATTATCAAAGACATGTATGATGGTTACACATGTGCAGTTCGAACAGAGGAAGGACTGAGCGAATGTTTCCCAATAGAAACTGGGGTTAAACAAGGATGTATTTTATCGCCCTTGTTATTTGGAATTGTTATGGACTTCATAATGAAGAAATGCTGCACTGGTAATAAAGGCGTCGAATGGATACAAGGAGACCATTTGGAGGACCTCGACTTTGCTGATGACATAGTTCTCAACAGCAGTCAGATAAAAACGATGCAGGAAAACACAAATGAACTATCATCAATAGCCAGAAAAATTGGGCTTGAGATCAATCATGAAAAGACTAAAGTCATGAAAAGTTTAATTCCAACAGGTGACAAAATATACATGGAAAACAAACCAGTAGAAGAGATCGATCACTTTATCTATCTTGGAAGTCACATTGATCGAGACGGGGATACGAGCAAAGAAATTAGAATCAGAATAGCTAGAGAAGCAATGTCTTTCAGAAGCCTTGAAAAGTTGTGGAAATCAAAACTCATCAGCACAAACACAAAACTTAGGCTATTCAAATCAAATGTACTATCAACCCTTACGTATGCGTGTGAAAGCTGGAAAACAACAAGAGATATAGAAACAAAGTTGAACGCATTCGAAAATAAATGTCTAAGGAAAATACTTGGTATAGCGTGGAACGAATTCAAAACAAACGAGGAAATTAGAGAAATCGCCAATCAACCACTAATATCTTCAGTAATAAAGAAAAGACGATGGTCATACGTCGGACATGTGATGAGAAGAGATAATAACCGAATAGCAAAGCAAGCCCTCATATGGGAAACAACAGGTAAAAGAAAAAGAGGAAGACCCAGGGAGACACTGAGAAGAACATTGATGAGAGAGGCAAGAGCAGCAGGAATCGGCTCCCTCAATGAGATAGAACTGCTTGCACAGAACAGAGACAGATGGCGAGATTTGATAAAATATCTTTAAAAGAAAACTGCTAGAACAAAAAAATTCATATAGGAGAAGGTGTATCTTGGTCTACGCCCTATGGGCCGGTTACGGCTCGAAAGGTCAATAGATAGATTAGACATCCAACATTCTATTATAACATTCTATTAGACATCCAACATTCTATTATAACATTCTATTAGACATCCAACATTCTATTATAACATTCTATTAGACATCCAACATTCTATTATAACATTCTATTAGACATCCAACATCCTATTATAACATTCTATTAGACATCCAACATTCTATTATAACATTCTATTAGACATCCAACATTCTATTATAACATTCTATTAGACATCCAACATTCTAAGAAAACAAGCAAACATTGGAACAAAATGTATTTCCCATTCTGATGGCAAATACACAAATATTCATATTTTCTGGAAGTAATTCAACACAATAATCTTCCCTTCTTTCTATCTATCTATCTATTGACATTTCGAGCCGTGGCCGACCCATGGGGCATAGACCCTGATACTCTTTCTCTTTTTCTAAATTTCCTTTCTAGCTGTCTCAATCCTTGCAACAAACATTTATCAAATCCTGCCATTTGTCTCTGTTATGTGCAAGTATCTCAATCTCATTGAGGGAGTCGATTCCTGCTGCCTTTGTCTCTCTGATCAATGTTCTTCTCCGTGTTTCTCTGGATCTGCCTCTTTTCCTCCTAAATGTTGTTTTCCACATGGGGGCTTGCTTTGTTATTATTTCTTCTCATAACTTGTCCAACGTCTTTTCTTGATTACTGATATTAGTGGTTGATTGGAGATTTCTCTAATATCCTCATTTAGTTTGATTTCGTTCCACGCTATAGCAAGTATTTACCTTGGACATTTACTTTCAAATGCGTCCATCTTGGTTTCTATGTCTCTTCTTGTCTTCCAGCTCATATGTAAGGGTTGATAACATGTTTGAGAGTTCTGATGTCTTCTGTAATTGCAGCTGTCTCTGCTTTCTCTGCCAAATTTTATATACAGGCTCTTTTATCTCTTCTTGCCGAACTATTTACTTTGTTGTCTACTTCTTTGTATGTTGCTTTTCTCAAGTCCTTTCCAAGATCTGTCTTTACATTAGTCATTGCTCTCTTCGCTTCTCTTCTTTCTTTGATGTATTTCCATGTAGTGTCAAAAGAAAATAAATATAAGTAAGAACAAGGGAAGAAGAATAATAAATAGTAGTAATAGAAGTAGGAACAGAGGAACAAGAAAAATAAATAGTAGCAATAGAAGTAGGAACAGAGGAACAAGAAAAATAAATAGTAGTAATAGAAATAGGAACAGAGGAACAAGAAAAATAAATAGTAGCAATAGAAGTAGGAACAGAGGAACAAGAAAAATAAATAGTAGTAATAGAAGTAGGAACAGAGGAACAAGAAAAATAAATAGTAGTAATAGAAGTAGGAACAGAGGAACAAGAAAAATAAATAGTAGCAATAGAAGTAGGAACAGGGGAAGAAAACGTAGAAACAGAAACATAAAAAAAAGAGACAAAGTTGAGAAGAAAGAAAGACGAAATAGAAATAGAGGAATAAGAAGCAGAAGAGGAAGTTAAAGAAGAGATGAAAAAGAGGAAAAAAAGAGGAAGATGACGAATAAAAAGAAACAGCAGAAGAAGTAAAAACAGTGGAAGAACATGTAGAAAGATCAGCAGCAGAGGAAAGAGAAGAAGAAAATATAGAACACTGAACATAAACAAGAATAAATCCAACGATTTAAAACAGAGACATTTTGTTTTCTTTTATTGTATGATTACATCCCCTGATCTCTGCGTCTGTGTTTGTATAGAATGGTATGTCCAATTCCTAAGACAGCAGTCTCCGAACACTTTAGATAGCAATAAAGTTGTGAGAGATCCCAGTAGCTTCATCTCTGCGTCTGTGTTTGTGTAGAATGGTATGCCCAATTCCTAAGACAGCCGCCTCCGAACACTTTAGATAGCAATAAAGTTGTGAGAGATCCCAGTAGCTTCATCTCTGCGTCTGTGTTTGTATAGAATGGTATGTCCAATTCCTAAGACAGCAGTCTCCGAACACTTTAGATAGCAATAAAGTTGTGAGAGATCCCAGTAGCTTCATCTCTGCATCTGTGTTTGTATAGAATGGTATGCCCAATTCCTAAGACAGCAGCCTCCGAACACTTTAGATAGCAATAAAGTTGTGAGAGATCCCAGTAGCTTCATCTCTGCGTCTGTGTTTGTATAGAATGGTATGTCCAATTCCTAAGACAGCAGTCTCCGAACACTTTAGATAGCAATAAAGTTGCGAGAGATCCCAGTAGCTTCATCTCTACGTCTGTGTTTGTATAGAATGGTATGCCCAATTCCTAAGACAGCAGCCTCCGAACACTTTAGATAGCAATAAAGTTGTGAGAGATCCCAGTAGCTTCATTTCTTCGACCACATTTTGAATGGCCTGCGATGATTCCTAGAAATAAACAAACCCATTAATGATCAATTAAATTATTACAGAAGGGAGATAATTCAAGTACTTCCTAACTCTTCAACTGCAGATCTTCAAGCCTGTATTTTATTTTCTGCAATTTCATGAACTTTCTTTACAAATAGTCAAACAACACCAACTGAACAATTCCCAGAAATTGTCTGAGCAGCTCTTTGTTTCTCTTCACATTTCCATAATTTAGTTCCTTTTATTTAATAGACAGTAGGTTGTTAATAAAAAAGTGGGGAAACTATTTGACAACCTTGTGGTGTTAAAATATCTAGATAACAAATTATATGCAAGAAAACCAAACTTAGAATATAAACAAAAAAGTATTGACAACACTTACCTATGCATGTAGAGATGGAAAGTATAAAAAGATACTGGGAAAAAAAGTAAATGTTTTTGAAGATAAATGTATCTAAGACAAAAACTGTACAGTGGAATGAATTCAAGACTAATATTGAAATAAGTGAAATGGGCATGCAACCAAAGATCTCATCTACAATTAAGGAAAGAAGATGGTGGGATGAATTCAAGACTAATATTGAAATAAGTGAAGTGAGCATGCAACCAAAAATCTCATCTACAATGGAATGAATTCAAGACTAATATTGAAATAAGTGAAATGAGCATGCAACCAAAGATCTCATCTACAAAGGAATTAATTCAAGACTAATATTGAAATAAGTGAAATGAGCATGCAACCAAAGATCTCATCTACAATTAAGGAAAGAAGATGGTGGGATGAAGGTTGTCCCACATTTATAATCAAGTTTAAAACTTCATTCCTCTACAGTCTCATTGACATTCATGTTATTGAATAACTTGCCATTTTTCTGATACAATTGATTCTGCTGACATTCATTTGAACAGCTTGTATTATATCCTGTTTTAGATTCTCTAGCTCTCAGTAAGCTCCATATGGAACACATGTCTTGGTTTTTATTTCATTGGAATAATGCAGCCATTAATCCACTGTGTGATTGTTCAGTCAAATGTGAGAGTTTGTATGTTAAAGAAAAAACAAAGTTTAGAATTAATAATTAAATTATAGTTCTATCAGTTTTATCCAAAAATAACAGTTTGTTTTATAATAAAACTATTATTTCCTATATGTAGAACCAGTCTTAAGATATGGATATGAATCGTGGACAATAGACAAGAAAATCACTGGAGGTTGTAAAATTATTATTTTACAGAAGAATATTGAGAATATCATGGACAGCTAAGATGAGTAATGGAATCATTCTGAAAGAGGCCAAAGAAAAAAGAGAGCTAATTTCCAATATTAGATAGAAACAATCATTTTATGGCCATGTACTGGGAAGAGAACAGCTGGAATATATTGTGACAACTGGAAAAATATAATGATGAAGAGATAGAGGGAAGGAAAGTGAAAAGATACCAGACAGTTTAAGGAAATGGCTTGGTAGAAGGTCAACAACAGAAATGATAGATAACTGTTGAGATTAAGAGTTGTAGAGAGACATGATCACATACACCAGCAGGCATGATACTTGATGATGATGATTATATCCTAATATTTTGTTAAAGGTTTCTCTTTTATTTATACTGTAACTATAACTTAGTCAGTATGACTGTAGCATATCACTTTTAACTATAACGTATTCAGTATGACTGTAGCCTATCACTTTTAACTATAACGTATTCAGTATGACTGTAGCATATCACTTTTAACTATAACGTATTCAGTATGACTGTAGCATATCACTTTTAACTATAACGTATTCAGTATGACTGTAGCATATCACTTTTAACTATAACTTAGTCAGTATGACTGTAGCATATCACTTTTAACTATAACTTAGTCAGTATAACTGTAGCATATCACTTTTAACTATAACTTAGTCAGTATGACTGTAGCATATTACTTTTAACTATAACTTTTAGTCAGTATGACTGTAGCATATCACTTTTAACTATAACTTAATATGTCTACAACATACAAAATGTTTATTTGATGTTATTAATTAAAAGAAAAAATAGTCGCTGTTTGTGTAAATCGAACACTAATCTATCTGAGGTCTTACTTCAAGAGCCACAATATGAACCAAAATATGAATTACCTTATTTAAAACCATAACATTTTACAGAATTTTGACATTCATAACATCGGTTATTCACAACGACAATTCACAAACAGCAGAAATAGACTCAAGATGGTAAAAAGCTGGTCAAATCTTCAGATAGCTATCATCGCTGTTGTCCAACAAGGAAATAACTCTAGAGGCAATCTAAAACACAATCTTCATCTCATTGTTGTGCTACCAATGCCAGGAAACAGTCTGAGAGATCAGATCAAAAATGAAGAACTGAAACAAAAGCTAGGAATAATCCCCGCCATAGAATATATCAAGAAACAAAAGATAAAATGATTTGGCTACGAAACATTATAACTTAACAGATGTTCTGATGGCTGTAGAGGTCAAACGTCAGTTTATGGACAACAAGGCACTGAGGACAAATCCCACCAGATGGTGGGAAGTTCCCGCATTGAAGCTGTGGTTTTATCATTGCATTATCCACCCCACTCTCTTAGTAGTTGATGTTTACATTCATCCGATGACTAAAGGTCACACCTCTTTGTCATCCGTCCTTAAGAGGATGTTAAGTGGGCGTGTCTGTAGTGCGTTGTGGTGTGCAGTATAACCGTGATATTTGCGCCTTTTAGCCCAACACATCCGACTTCAGCACACCATTTTTGAGTGACGGGTTGTCATCCCTCTTCGATCCCTACTCACTTGGCCAGACTAGACAGGTTGGTCTGTTTCTGGAGGCACCACAGAGAGGTGGAGCAGGATCTGGGTGGTTCTGGTTCATCGGTCCTGGTGCAAACCACCAGCTGTGGGTCGCTGACAACTTCCAGCTCTGCTGCTGTGAGGCACTTTTGCCTCTTCTCTTGGGAGTGAGATTCAAAGTCTAGACCTGTTGGATAACAGCAAAAGACTGGAGGCCTCCGTGTGCACTCTGGGCATGTTAAAGAAATCTTGGCAGTTGGAAACAGAAAGGAGTAGGTTGATAATGACCACTGTATGGACTAAACTGATAGGAAACAGAAAGGAGTAGGTTGATAATGACCACTGTATGGACTAAACTGATAGGAAACAGAAAGGAGTAGGTTGATAATGACCACTGTATGGACTAAACTGATAGGACAACAGAAAGGAGTAGGTTGATAATGACTACTGTATGGACTAAACTGATAGGAAACAGAAAGGAGTAGGTTGATAATGACCACTGTATGGGCTAAACTGATAGGAAACAGAAAGGAGTAGGTTGATAATGACCACTGTATGGACTAAACTGATAGGACAACAGAAAGGAGTAGGTTGATAATGACCACTGTATGGACTAAACTGATAGGACAACAGAAAGGAGTAGGTTGATAATGACCACTGTATGAGCTAAACTGATAGGAAACAGAAAGGTGTAGGTTGATAATGACCACTGTATGGGCTAAACTGATAGGACAACAGAAAGGAGTAGGTTGATAATGACCACTGTATATGGGCTAAACTGATAGGACAACAGAAAGGTGTAGGTTGATAATGACCACTGTATATGGGCTAAACTGATAGGACAACAGAAAGGTGTAGGTTGATAATGACCACTGTATGGGCTAAACTGATAGGAAACAGAAAGGAGTAGGTTGATAATGACCACTGTATGGGCTAAACTGATAGGAAACAGAAAGGAGTAGGATGATAATGACCACTGTATGGACTAAACTGATAGGAAACAGAAAGGAGTAGAAAGGAGGATGATAATGACCACTGTATGGACTAAACTGATAGGAAACAGAAAGGAGTAGAAAGGAGGATGATAATGACCACTGCATGGACTAAACTGATAGGTAGAAATCTATCCAAAAAAAAAAATTCTTAAAGATTAAAATTTGGGAGTACCTCTAAAGTTGGAGAATGCCTGCAAATATAGAAAGGGATACCTTGGAGTGAAAAATAGGAATAAGTGATATTAATACAAATATTCTGTCCCTGTGGACTTCAGAGATATAAAGCTGGAAGTAAAAAAACAAATGTTTTATTCTAATCAGTCTCTTCTAATAATTTGTTAGAAATAAACTGACCTTCTTCGATAAGAAATTCAACTACATCTGGTCATTGTATGGCTACAGCCAGTGACAGAGGTAACATATGATTCTAGTCCGTTATGTTCACATTAGCGTCGTGGGAGAGAAGTAGCCGTATTGTCTGTGAAAACAAGTCATGATATGTTACAATGTCATAGAATCTTAACAATCAAATTTCTCAAAATGATCTTCTAGTTTCCATTCAGATTTTTCTTTCAGCGTTGAGCAGAGATATAGTTTTGTGGTATTTAACTCTTCCCTTGGCCTCTCCTGATGTTATGTTTCCTTGTGTTTCTAATATTCCATCAATCCATCTTTTACTCTCCTGTTGTTTTGTTTCCTTGTGTTTCTAATATTCCATCAATCCATCTTTTACTCTCCTGTTGTTATGTTTCCTTGTGTTTCTAATATTCCATCAATCCATCTTTTACTCTCCTGTTGTTATGTTTCCTTGAGTTTCTAATATTCCATCAATCCATCTTTTACTCTCCTGTTGTTATGTTTCCTTGTGTTTCTAATATTCCATCAATCCATCTTTTACTCTCCTGTTGTTATGTTTCCTTGTGTTTCTAATATTCCATCAATCCATCTTTTACTCTCCTGTTGTTATGTTTCCTAGTGTTTCTAATATTCCATCAATCCATCTTTTACTCTCCTGTTGTTATGTTTCCTAGTGTTTCTAATATTCCATCAATCCATCTTTTACTCTCCTGTTGTTATGTTTCCTTGTGTTTCTAATATTCCATCAATCCATCTTTTACTCTCCTGTTGTTATGTTTCCTTGTGTTTCTAATATTCCATCAATCCATCTTTTACTCTCCTGTTGTTGTGTTTCCTTGTTTTTCTAATATTCCATCAATCCATCTTTTACACTCCTGTTGTAAAGCCCTTTGGTCTGTTCTCATAATGTTTATTGAATGCTTTATATGTTGTGTTTTGGTCGTTATGTCATATCACATGGCCAAAACATTGTACCTGTTGCTTCTTTATGTACTCTACTGGGAATTATTCCTTAGCTTGTTTTCTCAGTTCTTCATTACTGATCTTGTCTCTCAAACTCATACCATCAGAAGAAACAGATAATCAAATCAATCGGAGGACCACAAGCCCCAAATCAGGATGCCTTTCATAATATGAATAGATGGGAACACATCATTTATACGCCTCAGAACAGGACACAATTGACTCCAGTCACATGTATACAAAATTCAAGATCGGCACCTAAAACTACATGCATATGTGCACAGGCGTCTTAGACTGCTGAACACATATTTCAAGGCTGTACTGAATATAGAAGACTAAGGAAAATCCATTGGTCCATAGATACAACACTACAGGCACCCCAGACTGCTGAACACATACTTCAAGATTGTACTAAATATAGTAGACTGTGGAAAATCCATTGGTCCATAGATACAACACTACAGGCACCCCAGACTGCTGAACACATACTTCAAGACTGTACTAAATATAGTAGACTGAGGAAAATCCATTGGTCCATAGATACAACACTACAGGCACCCCAAACTCCTGAACACATACTTAAAGACTGTATTGAATATAGTAGACTGAGAAAAATCCATTGGTCCATAGATACAACACTACAGGCACCCCAGACTGCTGAACACATACTTCAAGACTGTACTGAATATAGTAGACTGAGGAAAATCCATTGGTCCATAGATACAACACTACAGGCACCCCAAACTCCTGAACACATACTTCAAGACTGTACTGAATATAGTAGACTGAGGAAAATCCATTGGTCCATAGATACAACACTACAGGCACCCCAGACTGCTGAACACATACTTCAAGACTGTACTGAATATAGTAGACTGAGAAAAATCCATTGGTCCATAGATACAACACTACAGGCACCCCAGACTGCTGAACACATACTTCAAGACTGTACTGAATATAGTAGACTGAGGAAAATCCATTGGTCCATAGATACAACTTCCCGTGTGTTACCAGGGCCTCATTATGAGGGAGTAAAGAATAGTGACACTGTGACATTCCAGACATGTCATAAGAGGCGACTAAGGAGGTTGATCGATGGCTTGACAAGCTGTCATTGTAAAAAGTATTGTTATGGAAACAGAGCCATAGATTTTGGAAGCAGTGATCTCTGCAATATGTGCCATTTTGGCACGCAAGGTTTCTGTTTTTAAGATTGTGGTTCTGCCCTATGTGCCGTCTTTGGCTCGAAAGGACAATACATAGATAGATAGATTAGGTAGGTAGGTAGGTAAGTTGGTAGATAGATAGATACAACACTACAGGCACGCCAGACTACTGAACACATACTTCAAGACTGCACTGAATATAGTAGACTAAGGAAAATCCATTGGTTTATAGATACAACACTACAGGCACCCCAGACTGCTGAACACATACTTCAAGATTGTACTGAATATAGTAGACTGAGGAAAATCCATTGGCCCATAGAGACAACACTACAGGCACCCCAGACTGCTGAACACATACTTCAAGATTGTACTGAATATAGTAGACTGAGGAAAATCCATTGGCCCATAGAGACAATACTACAGGCACCCCAGACTGCTGAACACATACTTCAAGACTGCACTGATTATAGTAGTGAGGAAAATCCATTGGTCCATAGAGACAACACTACAGGCACTCCAAACTGCTAAACACATACTTCAAGACTGCACTGATTATAGTAGTGAGGAAAATCCATTGGTCCATAGAGACAACACTACAGGCACTCCAGACTGCTGAACACGTACTTCAAGACTGCACTGAATATAGTAGACTGAGGAAAATCCATTGGTCCATAGATACAACACTACAGGCACCCCAGACTGCTGAACACATACTTCAAGACTGCACTGATTATAGTAGTGAGGAAAATCCATTGGTCCATAGAGACAACACTACAGGCACTCCAGACTGCTGAACACGTACTTCAAGACTGCACTGATTATAGTAGTGAGGAAAATCCATTGGTCCATAGAGACAACACTACAGGCACTCCAGACTGCTGAACACGTACTTCAAGACTGCACTGAATATAGTAGACTGAGGAAAATCCATTGGTCCATAGATACAACACTAGTAGTAGTAGTGGCTGTGAACCCACCCTAAAAGTGGAATAACATGCACCGAAAGACAATAGATTTGGCACCGACTTTGCACGAAACATGCACCAAAACGGTGCAAAAAAAAAAAAAAAAAAAAATTTTTTTTTTTTTCGAATTCGCGATTTTTTCGAACTTCATTATTTTTTTTGGGGGGGGGAATTTTTTTTTTTTTTGGGGTTCGTCAGTTTGTCGAAACGGTCTACTGTTACTGAGAGCTTAACTCAGGTAAATTCAAAAGATCGTGTGCTAATCGGCTTATTGTCCGGTGATATGCTCTCGCTGTGTGTTAGATGAAAATATTTGTGAAAGAGTATTTTAAAAGAGTATATTTGTGAAAGTAAAAATTCAGAATTATTTAAAAAATATGTATTTGTGAAAGTAAACTCAGAATTATTAAAAATAAAAAAAAAACAGTCTCCCTTCAGGATTCGAACACGGGTCTACTACGTGACAGGCCAGGCAACATGTAAAAAAAAAAATGCTGACAAGCAATAACATTGAAAGGTTAGTTTTGTCGAACGGTCTCCTGTGTTCCTGAGAGCTTAACTGCAGGTAAATTCAATAGAGACTCGGTGCTAATCCGTGTCCGGTGATCGTCGCTCCGTGTCCGGTGATCGCCTCGCTCGTGTTAGAAATTTGTGAAAGAGTATTTTAAAAGAGTATGTGAAAGTGATAAATAAAAAATACGAAATGTTTCAAAACGTTAAGAAATATAGTTAAATGTGATAAAACTGATTTTAAAAAAAGGCGAAATAATAAAAACTATGAAAAAAATAAGTTAACTGTAAATACTGACGGAAAACTGTATGTTAAGTCAAGAAACTGGAATGACATGGCAGCTTTTGTTGACTGGGCTAGTGGTACTTGAGGAATGCTATTGTTAGGAAAAATCGCTTATTATTGTCAAGGAATCGTGGTCATTGATAGGAAAATACGACTAGCGCGCGGGCGGGAACGAGTTGGTTGACACAGGTGTGTTATTGTAGTATCGCTAACATCATGTGCCAGGATAGCGGTTCTTGGGGAAAGATTATTGGTCGTGTGTGTTATCGCTACCAACATCATCATGTGTCGGTTAGTAAGGTGTGCTAATATTAAATAGTGACGCTCGCTCTTTCTCATTCAATGTAAAGCAAAACAAAAAATTCTATATTTCACAATTTTATTAATACATCATATATATATTACTGTCCGGATGCTGATAATTTTAACCGTCTGGGTTTCCTACACAACCGCCCTCCATTTTGACAAAACCTTGATCAAAGCTGGAATAGGTAATCGAGGACTTGGCTGAAACATCCTGGTCATCCATACTGGCTGCCGGAGCTGTCGTCTGATTAACAAGAGTGAGGTCCCCTTGGTTAACAGAAAAGGGCGTGTAGTTGATGTTAGCATAAGCGTTTTCGAGACTACCTTAACGCCATGTGCCACCCTCAACACCATCCTCTCTCTCTCTCTCTCTCTATCGCATATCCAAGCTAACTCAAGTCAAATAAAAATCATCACCAAGCCACACAAATTGACACATCATCATCATGTGCCACCCTCAACACTATCATCATCATCATCCACCCTCATCACCCCTTCCTATCATCATCATGTGCCACCCTCAACACTATCATCATCATCATCCACCCTCATCACCCCTTCCTATCATCATCATGTGCCACCCTCAACACCATCCTCTCTCTCTCTCTCTCTCTCTCTCTCTCTCTCTCTATCACATATCCAAGCTAACTCAAGTCAAATAAAAATCATCACCAAGCCACACAAATTGACACATCATCATCATGTGCCACCCTCAACACCATCTCTCTCTCTCTCTCTCTCTCTCTCTCTCTATCGCATATCCAAGCTAACTCAAGTCAAATAAAAATCATCACCAAGCCACACAAATTGACACATCATCATCATGTGCCACCCTCAACACTATCATCATCATCATCCACCCTCATCACCCTTCCTATCATCATCATGTGCCACCCTCAACACCATCCTCTCTCTCTCTCTCTCTCTCTCTCTATCACATATCCAAGCTAACTCAAGTCAAATAAAAATCATCATCATGTGCCACCCTCAACACTAGCATCATGTGCCACCCTCAACACTAGCATCATGTGCCACCCTCAACACTAGCATCATGTGCCTCAATACTATCATCTTGTGCCTCAACATCACCCTTCAAGTCCTATCATCATCATGTGCCACCCTCAACACCATCATCAGCCATTCAGGTCCTAGCATCAAACCACACAAAGTATCAACCAGCGAAATTCTCTCTCTCTCTCTCTCTCTCTCTCTCTCTGTCTCTCTCACATTCATGGTCAAGTCAAATAAAAATCATCATCATGTGCCACCCTCAACACCATCATCCCTTCATGTCCTATCATCATCATGTGCCACCCTCAACACTAGCATCATGTGCCACCCTCAACACTAGCATCATGTGCCTCAACACTATCATCTTGTGCCTCAACATCACCCTTCAAGTCCTATCATCATCATGTGCCACCCTCAACACCATCATCAGCCCTTCAGGTCCTAGCATCAAACCACACAAAGTATCAACCAGCGAAATTCTCTCTCTCTCTCTCTCTCTCTCTCTCTCTCTCTCTCTGTCTCTCTCACATTCATGGTAAACCAAAACAAAATAAATCACTAAGATTTTACCACCATAACACACAAATTTAGGGTCATATTAAAAAGTCGACTTTAAAACCATACAAATCTACTCCCATACTCATAAAAGTTAGACACATCAAACAGATAATTACTTCCAAACTCCAAAAAAAAAAAAAAAGTTAGACCAAATCACGCCTCGATCGTTCTCTAACATTGCCTCGATCGTTCTTTAACATTGCCTCCAGCGTTCTTTAACATTGCCTCCAGCGTTCTTTAACATTGCCTCCAGCGTTCTGTAACATTGCCTCGATCGTTCTTTAACATTGCCTCCAGCGTTCTGTAACATTGCCTCGATCGTTCTTTAACATTGCCTCCAGCGTTCTCTAACATTCCCTCGATCGTTCGTTAACATTGCCTCCATCGTTCTTTAACACTGCCTCCAGCGTTCTCTAACATTCCCTTGCTCGTTCTCTAACATTTTCATTAGTTGGAGTCTTTGTGTTGCCTTCTTAGTGAGATTCTCTACGTGTTTCTTCAGGCTCAATTGTCAGTCTAGTTGTATTCCTAAAAAATCTACTTCCATACTGATACTAGTTAGACACAATGATCAGATAGTTACATCCAAATCGCAAACATTTTACCCCAGAACACAAAAATTTAGGGTCATACTAAAAAAGTCGACCTAAAAATCCCAAAGGGCAGAAACTTAGGAGGCAAGGGCAGAAACCTAGGAGGCGAGGGCAGAAACCAAAGAGGCAAGGTCAGAAATCTAGGAAGTTGTGTTAGAAAACAAGGAGGGAAGGTCAGAAACCTAGGAGGCATGGTCAGAAATCTAGGAAGCTGTGTTAGAAAACAAGGAGGGAAGGTCAGAAAGGACATGCTCACCTATCGGAACTTTTGTCCCTCATATGCTATTTCAAAAGTTGTCTTCGTCAATTTAGGGAAGGTCAGAAAACTAGGAAGCAAAGGCTGAAAACAAGGAGGGAAGGTCAGAAACCTAGGAAGCAAAGGCTGAAAACAAGGAGGGGAGGTCAGAAATCTAGGAAGCTGTGTTAGAAAACAAGGAGGGAAGGTCAGAAACCTAGGAGGCATGGTCAGAAATCTAGGAAGCTGTGTTAGAAAACAAGTAGGCAAGGTGAGAAAACAAGGAGGGAAGGTCAGAAATCTAAGAGGCGAGGGCAGAAACCTAGGAGACAAGGGCAGAAACCTAGGAAGCAAAGGCTGAAAACAAGGAGGCATGGTCAGAAATCTAGGAAGCTGTGTTAGAAAACAAGGAGGGAAGGTCAGAAACCTAGGAGGCATGGTCAGAAATCTAGGAAGCTGTGTTAGAAAACAAGGAGGCGAGGGCAGAAACCAAAGAGGCAAGGTCAGACATTTTCATTATTTGGAGTCTTTGTATTACCTTCTTAGTGAGATTCTCTACGTGTTTCTTCAAAAAGCTACTCTCATTCTCATACTAGTTAGACACATCGAACCGTTCGTTATTTCTAAAGCCCAAAAAAAAAAGTTTGGCCAAATCACTAACAATTTACCCACAGAACAAAATAAATATAGACTCATATTAAAAAAGTCGACCTCAAAACCATAAAAATCTACTCCCACACTCATCTAAAAGTTACACCAAAACCGCACGAGATTTGCACCGTGCAAAAACATGCACAAGTTTGACACGCGCACCAGTTTGGCACAATGCACATTCGTAAAGGGCGTAACAATCAGCATTCGTAAGGGGCGTAACAATCATAAAAGTGATTTTTAAGTAAATTTTTTTTTTTTTTTGGTATGGGGATGTCTATTGGTGCATTGTGCCAAACTGGTGCGCGAGTCAAACTTCCTAGATTTCTGACCTTGCCTCTTTGGTTTCTGCCCTCGCCTCCTAGGTTCTGCCCTGCCTCCTAGGTTTCTGCCCTTGCCTCCTAAGTTTCTGCCCTTTGGGATTTTTAGGTCGACTTTTTTAGTATGACCCTAAATTTTTGTGTTCTGGGGTAAAATGTTTGCGATTTGGATGTAACTATCTGATCATTGTGTCTAACTAGTATCAGTATGGAAGTAGATTTTTTAGGAATACAACTAGACTGACAATTGAGCCTGAAGAAACACGTAGAGAATCTCACTAAGAAGGCAACACAAAGACTCCAACTAATGAAAATGTTAGAGAACGAGCAAGGGAATGTTAGAGAACGCTGGAGGCAGTGTTAAAGAACGATGGAGGCAATGTTAACGAACGATCGAGGGAATGTTAGAGAACGCTGGAGGCAATGTTAAAGAACGATCGAGGCAATGTTACAGAACGCTGGAGGCAATGTTAAAGAACGATCGAGGCAATGTTAAAGAACGATCGAGGCAATGTTACAGAACGCTGGAGGCAATGTTAAAGAACGCTGGAGGCAATGTTAAAGAACGATCGAGGCAATGTTAGAGAACGATCGAGGCGTGATTTGGTCTAACTTTTTTTTTTTTTTTGGAGTTTGGAAGTAATTATCTGTTTGATGTGTCTAACTTTTATGAGTATGGGAGTAGATTTGTATGGTTTTAAAGTCGACTTTTTTTAATATGACCCTAAATTTGTGTGTTATGGTGGTAAAATCTTAGTGATTTATTTTGTTTTGGTTTACCATGAATGTGAGAGAGACAGAGAGAGAGAGAGAGAGAGAGAGAGAGAATTTCGCTGGTTGATACTTTGTGTGGTTTGATGCTAGGACCTGAAGGGCTGATGATGGTGTTGAGGGTGGCACATGATGATGATAGGACTTGAAGGGTGATGTTGAGGCACAAGATGATAGTGTTGAGGCACATGATGCTAGTGTTGAGGGTGGCACATGATGCTAGTGTTGAGGGTGGCACATGATGATGATAGGACATGAAGGGATGATGGTGTTGAGGGTGGCACATGATGATGATTTTTATTTGACTTGACCATGAATGTGAGAGAGTCAGAGAGAGAGAGAGAGAGAATTTCGCTGGTTGATACTTTGTGTGGTTTGATGCTAGGACCTGAATGGCTGATGATGGTGTTGAGGGTGGCACATGATGATGATAGGACTTGAAGGGTGATGTTGAGGCACAAGATGATAGTATTGAGGCACATGATGCTAGTGTTGAGGGTGGCACATGATGCTAGTGTTGAGGGTGGCACATGATGATGATTTTTATTTGACTTGAGTTAGCTTGGATATGTGATAGAGAGAGAGAGAGAGAGAGAGAGAGAGAGAGAGGATGGTGTTGAGGGTGGCACATGATGATGATAGGAAGGGGTGATGAGGGTGGATGATGATGATGATAGTGTTGAGGGTGGCACATGATGATGATGTGTCAATTTGTGTGGCTTGGTGATGATTTTTATTTGACTTGAGTTAGCTTGGATATGCGATAGAGAGAGAGAGAGAGAGAGAGAGAGAGAGAGGATGGTGTTGAGGGTGGCACATGATGATGATGTGTCAATTTGTGTGGCTTGGTGATGATTTTTATTTGACTTGAGTTAGCTTGGATATGTGATAGAGAGAGAGAGAGAGAGAGAGAGAGAGAGGATGGTGTTGAGGGTGGCACATGATGATGATAGGAAGGAGTGATGAGGGTGGATGATGATGATGATAGTGTTGAGGGTGGCACATGATGATGATAGGAAGGGGTGATGAGGGTGGATGATGATGATGATAGTGTTGAGGGTGGCACATGATGATGATGTGTCAATTTGTGTGGCTTGGTGATGATTTTTATTTGACTTGAGTTAGCTTGGATATGCGATAGAGAGAGAGAGAGAGAGAGGATGGTGTTGAGGGTGGCACATGGCGTTAAGGTAGTCTCGAAAACGCTTATGCTAACATCAACTACACGCCCTTTTCTGTTAACCAAGGGGACCTCACTCTTGTTAATCAGACGACAGCTCCGGCAGCCAGTATGGATGACCAGGATGTTTCAGCCAAGTCCTCGATTACCTATTCCAGCTTTGATCAAGGTTTTGTCAAAATGGAGGGCGGTTGTGTAGGAAACCCAGACGGTTAAAATTATCAGCATCCGGACAGTAATATATATATGATGTATTAATAAAATTGTGAAATATAGAATTTTTTGTTTTGCTTTACATTGAATGAGAAAGAGCGAGCGTCACTATTTAATATTAGCACACCTTACTAACCGACACATGATGATGTTGGTAGCGATAACACACACGACCAATAATCTTTCCCCAAGAACCGCTATCCTGGCACATGATGTTAGCGATACTACAATAACACACCTGTGTCAACCAACTCGTTCCCGCCCGCGCGCTAGTCGTATTTTCCTATCAATGACCACGATTCCTTGACAATAATAAGCGATTTTTCCTAACAATAGCATTCCTCAAGTACCACTAGCCCAGTCAACAAAAGCTGCCATGTCATTCCAGTTTCTTGACTTAACATACAGTTTTCCGTCAGTATTTACAGTTAACTTATTTTTTTCATAGTTTTTATTATTTCGCCTTTTTTAAAAATCAGTTTTATCACATTTAACTATATTTCTTAACGTTTTGAAACATTTCGTATTTTTTATTTATCACCTTCACATACTCTTTTAAAATACTCTTTCACAAATTTCTAACACGAGCGAGGCGATCACCGGACACGGAGCGACGATCACCGGACACGGATTAGCACCGAGTCTCTATTGAATTTACCTGCGGTTAAGCTCTCAGAAACACAGGAGACCGTTCGACAAAACTAACCTTTCAATGTTATTGCTTGTCAGCATTTTTTTTTTTTTACATGTTGCCTGGCCTGTCACGTAGTAGACCCGTGTTCGAATCCTGAAGGGAGACTGTTTTTTTTTTTATTTTTAATAATTCTGAGTTTACTTTCACAAATACATATTTTTTAAATAATTCTGAATTTTTACTTTCACAAATATACTCTTTTAAAATACTCTTTCACAAATATTTTCATCTAACACACAGCGAGAGCATATCACCGGACAATAAGCCGATTAGCACACGATCTTTTGAATTTACCTGAGTTAAGCTCTCAGTAACAGTAGACCGTTTCGACAAACTGACGAACCCCAAAAAAAAAAAAAATTCCCCCCCAAAAAAAAATAATGAAGTTCGAAAAAATCGCGAATTCGAAAAAAAAATAATTTTTTTTTTTTTTTTTTTTTGGCACCGTTTTGGTGCATGTTTCGTGCAAAGTCGGTGCCAAATCTATTGTCTTTCGGTGCATGTTATTCCACTTTTAGGGTGGGTTCACAGCCACTACTACTACTAACACAACAGACAAAACTATATGGACCACTGGAAGAATTACAAAAGACAGTAAAATTTGTACAGGAAACGACATCGCAAAGTGTTAAAAAAATGAAGCGATCAAAAAAATTATGACTGTCACTTCTACTCACCAAAATTATTAGATTGTATTTTTGCATAAACAGATTCAAAATGTTAATATCAGAAACTAAATGTCATGAATTAAGTGGATCGTAAGATATAATTAATATCACTTATGAGAGATTAAATGTCATGAATTAAGCGGATTGTAAGATATAATATCACACATATATATATATGGCCCTTTTCGTCTTGTCAGACGGTCTAGTGGAGGCTATTGCGTATTTTTTTGAGGTATTGTTTTTGCCGAACAGCTTCTCTCGTGGCTAATTCTACCAATGTTTGACAAACACACGCGGTCACATAATGAACAGGTCAGGCTCGCTGGTCCACAGGGTTTACCATCCTTTTTCATGAGTCTCTTCTCTTCTAAGTCCTGTCTTAGAACAGTCTCAAATGTTGTTATACCGTTCCTTATACGTGCTCTCCATGATGTGCGATCACTTGCCAGATGTTGCCAGTCGTTTTCACAGATGGAGAAGTCTTTCAGAGATGATTTGCAGATATCTCTATATCGTAGTTTAGGTCTGCCGATTTGTCGTTTTCCGTGTTTTAGCTCGCCATATAGTATTTGCCTAGGAATGCGTTTTTCTTCCATCCGTTGGACATGCCCCAGCCATCTTAGCCTTCGACTTCTGAGCATCGACATGATTGTTAGGGTCTTAGCACGTTGCAGGACAGTTAAGTTTGTTATTTTGTCCTGCCATTTGATGTGCATTATTTTGCGGAGACATCGCATGTGGAAGACATTTAGTCTTTTTTCCTGGTTTGAGTATGTTGTCCAGGTTTCGGATCCATATAGTAGTGTGCTAAGCACACATGTTTGATATATTAAGAGTTTAGTCTTTTGAGTTAGTTTCGTGTTGTTCCATGCCCTTTTTGTGAGTTTGCCGAAGGTCGTAATATATCACATATGAGAGATTAAATGTCATGAATTAAGCTGATCATAAGATATAATTAATATCTCATATGAGAGATTAAATGTCATGAATTAAGTGGATTGTAAGATATAATATCACATATGAGAGATTAAATGTCATGAATTAAGTGGATTGTAAGATATAATATCACATATGAGAGATTAAATGTCATGAATTAAGCGGATCATAAGATATAATTAATATCACATATGAGAGATTAAATGTCATGAATTAAGCAGATCATAAGATATAATTAATATCACATATGAGAGATTAAATGTCATGAATTAAGCGGATCATAAGATATTAACATCACATAAGAGTTATTAAATGTCATGAATTAAGCGGATCGTAAGTTAATATCACATATGAGAGATTAAATGTCATGAATTAAGTGGATCGAAAGATATAATTAATATCACATATGAGAGATTAAATGCCATGAATTAAGTGGATCGTAAGATATAATTGATTTCACATATGAGAGATTAAACGTCATGAATTAAGCGGATCATAAGATATAATTAATATCACATATGAGAGATTAAATGTCATGAATTAAGCGGATCATAAGATATAATTAATATCACATATGAGAGATTAAATGTCATGAATTAAGCAGATCATAAGATATAATTAATATCACTTATGAACAGTAGCGCAGCGAGCAAAGAAAAAAACAGATCTTCTCAGGATACACATGTAACAAAATTGAGCGGTCAAAAAGTTCATGACTCTCACTTTTACTTACAGAAATTATTAAACTTGACTGCTGTATATAATAATTTAGATTAAAAATGTTAATATGAGAGATTTAATGTTGTGAATTAAGTGGATTGTAATATAAAAGATAGTCCAGGTTTTTTCAGCAGCAGAGGCGGTCTAGAAACATTCTGGTTAGATTTGGCAGGAGAGAATTATGTACTTGACATCACGACTACATAAAACTAAGGTAGATGTTTTAAAGAGCAGGCACTCACATGTGTAAGGTATCATATAAAACTGGCTGTTTTTTTCTCTTTTAATTTTTCTAATTTTTCAAGAGATTAGTTTTTTTCTATTATGATGGGGGAAATCTTCTCGGCTGTCGGCGAGACATGAAACAAACCTTTGTAACATGGGATAGCCAGCAAACAATACTTAGAGGAAGCCGAACATATGACTAGATTAACGGACTTAGGCGGCTGCGTGAATAGACATCATAACACCTCCAGTAGCCACAGCATGAATAAGTTGCATTTCAGGACATAAATCTAATGTAACCCAGGAAATGATCACAGCCTCCAATTCCCATGTCTCTGCTTGGGTAAACACACAGCATGTAGCAACAGTTTAAAGAAAATACTATTTTTGGTACTCCAAATGTAATAATTAAGTGGTAGTAATTTTTTCTACGGTATTGTGAAAATGTCACTCACAGAAAGGTCTTGTAATCTAAGTTTAAGTGGGCGTAGATGTATTATTTTGAGCTTTACAGCCAGGCTTTGATATCTGTGCCTTTCAGCCTAACACATCTGACCTCATCACAGCATTTCTGAGCACTGGGTTGCCTACCCTCTTTGCTTTGATCCCTTTTTACTTGGCCAAACTGGTTAGTTTATTTTCAGAAGCACCACTGGGGGGTGGGGTTGCAGTAGGATCTTGATCAGCTCTGTCATTGGCTGATCCTCATGCAGGAACTGTCTGCTCTCAACTCAGTTACCGGATGAGAAACTTGGTGCCCACCCCCATTTCATTTTCTTTAATACTTCTACATTATTACCACAAAATATCCCAGCTGTCATGAAATATAGTTGTCACAAAACATGCCAGCTGTCACAAAGCATCAAAACTGTCACAAAAAGATCCCTGTTGTCACATAATTTCCCAGCTGTAACAAAATATGCTAGATGTCACAAAATGTCTCTGATGTCACTGATAGCAAAAAATATCCCAGCTGTAATAACAATTCCCAGGTGTAAGAAAATATCTCCATTGTCACAAAATATTTTAGCTGTAACAAAAATATCCCAGCTGTCACAAAATATCACCGCTGTCACAAAAATATCACAGCTTTCACAAAATATATAATTTGTCACAAAATATCCTAGAAGTGACAAAATATCTCAGTTATCACAAAATATCCCTGATGTCAATAAATATCTCAGTAGTCACGAAATATCCAAAATGTCACAAAATATCAAAGCTGTCACAAAAATATCTCAGCAGTCACAAAACATTCCAGTTGTAACAAAAGATCCCAGCTGTCACAAAATATATCTATTGTCACAAAATGTCACAGCTGTAACAAAATATTATAGCTATCACAAAATATCCCGACTGCACAAAATATCTCAGATGTTCTAAAATATCCCATCTGTCATAAGATATCACAGCTGCAACAAAATATCCCAGCTGTCATAAAATCACAGTTGTCACAAGATATACCATGTCACCAAAAATCCCCATTGTCATTAAATATTCCTGATATATAACAAATTCTATGCTGTAAAAAACAAACCCAGGAGAAGGAAAATACCGCTGTTGTCTCAAACTATTCCAGCTATAACAAACTATCCCAGCTATAACAAACTATCTTAGCTATAACAAACTATCCCAGCTATAACAAAATATACCAGCTATAACAAACTATCCCAGCTATAACAAACTATCTCAGCTGTCACAAAATATCTCAGCTGTCACAAAATATCACAGCTGTCACAAAATATCACAGCTGTCACAAAATATCTCAGCTGTCACAAAATATCACAGATGTCACAAAATATCACAGCTGTCACAAAATATCACAGCTGTCACAAAATATCACAGTTGTCACAAAATATCACTGTTGTCACAAAATATCACAGTTGTCCCAAAATATCTCAGTTGTGACAAAATATCCCAACTGTCACAAAATATTACAGTTGTCACAAAATATCTCGGTTGTGACAAAATATCTCAACTGTCAAAAAACATCACAGTTGTCACAAAATATCACAGCTGTCACAAAATATCACAGCTGTCACAAAATATCACAGCTGTCACAAAATATCACAGTTGTCACAAAATATTACAGCTGTCACAAAATATCACAACTGTCACAAAATATCACAGTTGTCACAAAATATTTCAGCTGTCACAGAATATCACAGCTGTCACAAAATATCTCAGCTGTCACAAATTATCTCAGTTGTGGCAAAATATCCCAACTGTCCAAACATATCACAGTTGTCACAAAATATCCCAACTGCATAAAAATATTCCAGATGTCACAAAATGTCCAGTTATAACAAAATATCCCAGCTATAACAAAATATCCCAGCAGTAAAAAAATATCCCAGCTGTCACAAATTATCAAAGCTATCACAAAATTATTCCAGCTGTCAACCCATAGTGATTATGATTTGATTATGTCCTTTCATGAAGACATGAATGCTAAAATCTACTTTGATGGGAGTTCATCAGAGTTTTAAAGTCAACAACGGAGTGAAACAGGGATGTGTCCTCGCCCCCACCCTTTTTGGTATATTGTTTGCTGCCCTAAATTACGCATTCGAAAACAGCTCAGGAGATATTTACATTCGCACAAGATCAGATGGCTCACTGTTCAACTTAGCACGACTAAGAGCAAAAACCAAAACAAATGTTGCCCTACTTAAAGAACTTTTATTTGCTGACGATGCTGCCATTGTCGCTCATAGTGAAGCCACCCTACAATGGCTGATCAACAACCTGGATAAAGCATGCACCCTTTTTTCATTGTCAATTAATGTTCAAAAGATAGTAATACTAAGTGAAGGCGACATCAAACCTCTATTAATCACTCTAAAGGATTGTCCTCTAGAATCAGTTAAGAAATTTACATATCTTGGATCCACAATTACGCAAACCATCTCTCTTTATGAAAAAATAAACAGTTGAATTGGTAAGGCAGCAACAACCTTCGGCAAACTCACAGAAAGGGCATGGAACAAGATGAAACTAACACCAAAGACTAAACTCTTAATATATCAAACTTGTGTGCTTAGCACACTATTATATGGATCTGAAACCTGGACAACATACTCAAACCAGGAAAAAAAAGATTAAATGTCTTCCACATGCGATGTCTCTGCAGAATAATGTACATCAAATGACAGGACAAAATAACCAACTTAACTGTCCTGCAACGTGCTAAGACCCCAACAATCATGTCGATGCTCAGATGTCGAAGACTAAGATGGCTGGGGCATGTCCAACGAATGGAAGAAAAGCTCATTCCCAGGCAAATACTATATGGTGAACTAATACACAGAAAAAAACAAATTGACAGACCTAAACTACGATATAGAGAGTAAAGTAAAGTACCCCCGTCACGCCAAGTGGCGTATAGGGAAATAAGGTGTTAGTGACCCTATATTTTACAGACCTTCAGCACATGATTTTTGGGGTAATGTGGTCAGTATTACGCCCATGCTGCTTTACTTTCCCAGAAAAATCCGGTACCCATTTAAGGCTGGGTGAACCCGGAAGCCGTCGGTTGGGATCGAACCCTACCCCTTGTCCGTGGTAGTCCAGTTCACTAACCACTGAGCTATCGCGGCTCCCTGATATAGAGATATATGTTAATCATCTCTGAAATCTCTCCATATGTGAATTTGACTGGCAACATCTGGCAAGTGATCGCACATCACGGAGAGCATGTATAAGGAACGGTATAACATCATTTGAGACTGTGCTAAGGCAAAACTTAGAAGAGAAAAGACTCATGAAAAAGGATGGAAAACCCTGTGGATCAGTGGGTCTGACTTGTTCATTCTGTGGCTTATGTGTTTGTCAAACATTGGTTGAATTAGCCACGAGAGAAGCTGTTCGACAAAAACAAACCCTAAAAAAATACACAATAGCCTCCACTAGACCGTCTGAGAAAATGAAAAGGGCCATATATATACCCCATAGTAACAAAATATAATAGCTGTCACAAAATATCTCAGTTGTAATAAAATAACCTAGATGTCAAAACATATCAAATCTGTCAGAACAATATCCCAGCTGTAACAAAGTATCAAAGCTGTCACAAAATATTTGTTCAAAATATAAAAACTGTCACAAAATATCCCAGCTGTCACAAAATGACTCAGTTGTCACAAGATATCCAAGCTGTCACAAAATATCATAGTTGTCATAAAATAACACAGCTGCAACAAAATTTCCCATCTGTCGCAAAATATCCCAGCTGTCACAAAATATCCCAACTATAACATAATATCCCAGCTGTAACAAAATATCAGAGCAGTAACACAATATCCCAGCTGTCAGAAATCAACAAAGCTGTCACAAAAATATCCCAGCTGTCACATAATTTTCCAATTGTAACAAAATATTCTAGACGTCACAAAATGTCTCTGATAGCAAAAAATATCCCAGCTGTAATAAAAATTCCCAGGTGTAAGATAATATCTCCATTGTCACAAAATATTCTAGCTGTAACAAAATATCAAAGTTGTAACAAATATAACAAAGATGTCACAAAAATATCCAGCTGTCACAAAATATTCTAGCTGTAACAAAATATCAAAGTTGTAACAAATATAACAAAGATGTCACAAAAATATCCAGCTGTCACAAAATATCACAGTGGACACAAAATATATCATTTGTCACTAAATATCCTAGCAGTCAAGAAATATCCCAGCTATCACAAAATATTCCTCATGTCAATAAATATCTCAGTTGTGACAAAATATCCAAACTGTCAAAAATATCAAAACTGTCACAAAATATTCCAGTTGTAACAAAACATCGCAGCTGTCACAAAATATATCTATTGCCACAAAATGTCACAACTGTAACAAAATATTATAGCTGTCACAAAATAATCTGAATTGTCACAAAATATTCCAGCAGTCACCAAAAATATCCCAATTTGTCACAAAATATTCCAACTATAATCAAATTTCCTAGCTACCACAAAATATCAAATCAGTCAAAAAAATACCAAAGATGTCACAAAATTTCATATGTTTTCAAAATATCATAGCTGTCACAAAATATCCCAACTGTCACAAAATATCTCAGTTGTCCAAAAATATCGCAGTTGTCATAAAACATCCAAACTGTCATAAAAATATCCCAGTTGACACAAAATATCTCAGGTGTCACAAAATATCCCGGTTATAATAAAATATCCTATTAAAAAAATTATCAGTTGTCACAGAATGTCACAACTGTAACAAAATATTCCAGCTGTCACAAAATAATCAGTTGCCACAAAATATAGTTGTCACATAATATAGTTGTCACATAATATCGCAGTTCTCACTAAACATTAAAGCTGTCACAAAATGTCCTTGCTATAACAAAATATCCCAGCAGTAACAACATATCCCAGATGTCACAAATTATCAAAGCTGTCACAAAAATATATCATGTCACATAATATCCCAGTTGTCACAAAATATCTCAGTTGTAACAAAATATCCTACCTGTCACAAAAAATATCAGTTGTAACAAAATGTCCCAGTTGTCAAAAAAATATATCAGCTGTAAGAAAATATCTCAGTTGTCACAAAATATCACAGTTGTCACCAAAAATATCCCAGTTGTCACAAAATGGCACTGATAGCAAAAAATATCCCAGCTGTAACAAAAATTCCCAGGTTCAAGAAAATATCTCAGTTGTCACCAAATATTCTATCATATTATATTATGATTATTATATTACACCTATATTAACATGGCTCCAAGTGATGAATGTCTCTTTCTGACATTGGAAATTAGCTTTCCTCTTTTATTTGGCCTCTTTTAGAACATACTAATTACTCTTTTAGAGCATCTTATTTACTCTTTTGGAACATCCTAATTACTCTTTTAGAACATCCTGATTACTCTTTTAGAACATCCTGTTTACTCTTTTAGAACATCCTAATTACTCTTTTAGAAGATCCTAATTACTCTTTTGGAACATCCTAATTACTTTTTTTAAAATATCCTAATTACTCTTTTAGAACATCCCAATTACTCTTTTAGAACATCCTGATTACTCTTTTAGAACATCATGATTACTCTTTTAGAACATTCTGATTACTCTTTTACAACAATCTAATTACTCTTTTAGAACATCCTAATTACTCTTTTACAACATCCTAATTACTCTTTTAGAACATCCTAATTACTCTTATAATATTCTAATTACTCTTTAACAACATCCTAATTACTCTTTTACAACATCCTAATTACTCTTTTACAACATCCTAATTACTCTTTTAGAACATCCTGATTACTTTTTTAGAACATCCTGATTACTCTTTTACAACATCCTAATTACTCTTTTAGAACATCCTAATTACTCTTTTACAACATCCTAATTACTCTTTTACAACATCCTAATTACTTTTTTTACAACATCCTAATTACTCTTTTACAACATCATAATTACTCTTTTAGAACAACTTAATTACTCTTTTACAACATCCTAATTACTCTTTTCTATCTATTGACCTTTCGAGCCGTAACCGGCCCATAGGGCGTAGACCAAGATACACCTTCTCCTATATGGATTTTTTGTTCTAGCAGTTTTCTTTTAAAGATATTTTATCAAATCTCGCCATCTGTCTCTGTTCTGTGCAAGCAGTTCTATCTCATTGAGGGAGCCGACTCCTGCTGCTCTTGCCTCTCTCATCAATGTTCTTCTCAGTGTCTCCCTGGGTCTTCCTCTTTTTCTTTTACCTGTTGTTTCCCATATGAGGGCTTGCTTTGCTATTCGATTATTATCTCTTCTCATCACATGTCCAACGTATGACCATCGTCTTTTCTTTATTACTGAAGATATTAGTGGTTGATTGGCGATTTCTCTAATTTCCTCATTTGTTTTTAATTCGTTCCATGCTATACCAAGTATTTTCCTTAGACATTTATTTTCGAATGCGTTCAACTTTGTTTCTATATCTCTTGTTGTTTTCCAGCTTTCACACGCATACGTAAGGGTTGATAGTACATTTGATTTGAATAGCCTAAGTTTTGTGTTTGTGCTGATAAGTTTTGATTTCCACAACTTTTCAAGGCTTCTGAAAGACATTGCTGCTTTAGCTATTCTGATTTTAATTTCTTTGCTCGTATCCCCTTCTCGATCAATGTGACTTCCAAGATAGATAAAGTGATCGATCTCTTCTACTGGTTTGTTTTCCATGTATATTTTGTCACCTGTTGGAATTAAACTAGTCATGACTTTAGTCTTTTCATGATTGATCTCAAGCCCAATTTTGCTGGCTATTGATGATAGTTCATTTGTGTTTTCCTGCATCGTTTTTATCTGACTGCTGATGAGAACTATGTCATCAGCAAAGTCGAGGTCCTCCAAATGGTCTCCTTGTATCCATTCGATGCCTTTATTACCAGTGCAGCATTTCTTCATTATGAAGTCCATAACAATTCCAAATAACAAGGGCGATAAAATACATCCTTGTTTAACCCCAGTTTCTATTGGGAAACATTCGCTCAGTCCTTCCTCTGTTCGAACTGCACATGTGTAACCATCATACATGTCTTTGATAATATTTATGATTTTTGATGGTAAACCATATTGCTTCAGAATTTTCCACAAAGAATCTCTATGAATACTATCAAATGCTTTTTTGAAGTCGATGAAGTTAAGTACAAAAGGTTTTTGCTTTTCAATGTGTTCCTCCAATATAAGTCGTAGAGTGAAAATGTGGTCAATACAGCTTCTCCCTTTTCTAAACCCAGCCTGTTCTTCACGCATTACTGTATCTATTGAATCCTAATTACTCTTTTACAACATCCTAATTACTCTTTTAGAACATCCTAATTACTCTTTTAGAACATCCTAATTACTCTTTTAGAACATCCTAATTACTCTTTTAGAACATCCTAATTACTCTTTTAGAATACTCTTGTTACTCTTTTAAAACATCCTCATTACTCTTTAGAACAACCTCATTACTCGTTCCTAGTAGTATTAGGAATTCTCAACATTCTTCTGTAAAACCACATTATTGCGAGCTTTCTTCGTAATTCTTCACTTCTAATTTTATCTCTCAGACTGTTACTTAACTATTACAAAAAAATGTGGACACAACTCAAAAGAACAAAATTAGTATAAAAAGCTGCTTTATAGAATTACTGGATTTGTGTGTTCTGTGATGGCTCTCTTGCAGTACTTTCTAACCATAGCATATGCATCAGGGGACAGACAACAATCCTGGACATGCAACTGCTGAAATGAAGAGCACCTATAGGCAATCATCACTATTCCTTTGTCTATTGTCGCATCTCATGACTTCATCCAAAGTTTGCATAGATTTGGACAGTGCATCGTTAAGGCATACACTCCATCAATTATGTCACATTTACCTATGTCCAACAAGTGAAGTCTTGAGCAGTTCTGTGCCAGAAAATCTAAGCCAGTGTCTGAGATAGCCTCACAGCCCTGAACATTGAGGTAGCATAGCTTGCTGTAGTTCTTAGTAATGTGGATGACCCCTTGGTCTGACACCTTGGTAAACAAGGAAAAATTTGTAAAAAATTTATAACAGGCTTTTGTGAGCAATTATATATGTAAATGTTTGTAAATAGTACTAACATACTTTCTAAAATGTGTAAATAATTAAAAACAATGGTCATATTATATATGAATTTGTAGATAATTGAACAAGGTATTATATTCCACCAATACCAAGATGATACAAGACATGTAAAAAGAATATGGTTTGATGACGGTTTACACTAATCAAATTGAGAGTGATGCAATATGTGGCAAAATGTACGCAGCCGAAATCTGCATGATGCACAGTACGGCGAAACGTATGGAAAGAGTTAATGCCATGAAAAATATACTAACATCAAAATAAATAAAGCCAGGGCTAAAACTAAGAATAGCAAATTATTATATCTTTTCAACATTCCTGTATGGTGCAGAAACATGGAAATTAGACAAGAAAACAGAACAGAAAATTGAAGCTTTTTTGAGATGTGGATTTATAGAAGAATAGAAAGAATTGGAAGAAAAGAAAACAAATGATGAAGTCTTAAAACAACTGAAAATGAAAAGACAACTGCTAAACACAATTCAAACAAGACAAATGAGATTTTTTGGGCAGGTTAAAAGACACAGCAGTCTATTAAAAGTAATCTTGGGAGGGAAAATGCAAGACAAAAGAGGCAGAGGTAGACCAAGGCTAATATGGACGAGTAACATCAAAAGATGGACAAGTCAGCCTATGATAATCTGCATCATTGAAGCAAGAGACAGAGCAGAAAGGTGCACCATGGTAGCCAACTTTGGATGCAGAGACAACACTCAATAAATGAATGAATGACAAATGAAAATGTCAGACAAAATTGATACTTAACTCTCTAAAGAAACAATTTTAAACTGATATGCTGTGAAAGTCTGTATCTGCACTGCAAAAGCTTTATAAAATGTTTCCAATGTAAAGAAAGTTTTTTTTTATTTTTTTTGCTCTTCCAAAAAAAAAATTTCCCACAGTCTGGTGTCACATACTTCCTTGTGTTAGTTATCAAAATGTCCCACAGTCTGGTGTCACATACTTCCTTGTGTTAGTTATCAAAATGTCCCACAGTCTGGTGTCACATACTTCCTTGTATTAGTTAACAAAATGTCCCACAGTCTGGTGTCACATACTTCCTTGTGTTAGTTATCAAAATGTCCCACAGTCTGGTGTCATATACTTCCTTGTATTAGTTAACAAAATGTCCCACAGTCTGGTGTCACATACTTCCTTGTGTTAGTTATCAAAATGGTAGATGCACGGAAAACGTGTCAGAAGCTATAAGCTGTGATTGAAATTCTCACAGTCTGGTGTCCCATGCTTCCTTGTGTTAGTTATGAAAATGGTAGATGCACTGAAAACATGTCAGAAGCTATAAGCTGTGATTGAAATTCTCACAGTGGAAAGTTTTGAGCCTAAAGCAATTCACAATTCTCTGTGGAATGTGCTTGAAGAGGAAGTTTTCAATCTCAAGTTATGCCAGTCTCGAGACAGAGAGGTTGTGAGTTTAAATCCCACTGAACAAGTTGGGATTTTTATTTGTGATTTCTCTCTGCAGCAACCACCCCTGGTCTCAACAGTGAGGTCCGGCTTGAAACAAAAATTAAACATCAACAGAAAAAATATGAGTACCTCCGAGATGGACTTATCTGCCTGGGTGGCGAAGGGGCCCCTGTGCACATGGCTGCCAAGGTAAAATAAATTAACATGCACAATTCAGTTCCTAGGCTATAGGGACATTGCCTTAGGTGAAAGGTGGCGAACGCAGAGAAAAAATATTAGTGTATATTGTACTTTTTGGGTTAATGTAATAAATCATTTTATAGTAAAAATATTAGTCTATATTGTACTTGTTGGGTTAATGTAATAAATCATTTTAAAGTAAAAATATTAGTCTATACTGTACTTGTTGGGTTAATGTAATAAATCTTTTTATAGTAAAAATATTAGTCTATACTGTACTTGTTGGGTTAATGTAGTAAATCATTTTATAGTAAAAATATTAGTCTATACTGTACTTGTTGGGTTAATGTAGTAAATCATTTTATAGAAAAAAATCTGAGTATAAATGTTTGTTGTGATAAAAATAGCATAATACACATTACACGTAGATCAACATTTTTTATTACAAATATTTGGCTGTTAAACTTGTAGATGTAGGTGGTCGGTGAGCTGGTACAAGATGCCTGCTTACTCTCATTGAATTCAGGACTAGTGGTTTTTTCAAGGCGGTATCTTTTCAATAATTGCTATACTACCTTGGGTTTACACTTTTCTTCAAAGTTGAGTAAGGTAGAATTTTAGTGAAGATTGAGAAGCTCGGCCAGAATAAGGACATATGACAAGGTACACCGAAAACCCAGTGTGGCATCTGATGGCACTGCAGGGCATTAGACGTAAGACAGTCATGGAAATATATGGGTACTAACATACTTTTCTTCAAAGTTGAGTAAGGTAGAATTTTAGTGAAGATTGAGAAGCTCAGCCAGAATAAGGACATATGACAAGGTACACCGAAAACCCAGTGTGGCATCTGGTGGCACTGCAGGGCATTAGAGGTAAGACAGTCATGGAAATATATGGGTACTAACATACTTTTCCCAATACCCCACAACTTTTAAAAATAAAGAGGCATTAGAATGTATAATCCTCCATTACCTTTTTATATTTGGCCACACTGAGGTAACGTAGAGTCTTTAGTAATTTGGCCGCTCTCGCATGCTTAGTTCAGATACACTTTTGCAATCACTCAGCCTCAGTTCACATAAGCCTGTCAAAGAAATAATTTTAAAATTGTTTAATGACCAGACATAAAGAGGCTTTAATTAAAATTACAAAGTAAACACGTTTTAAACAGTTAAACCAATACACTGAATATTTATTTATTTTATGCTCCAGGTGAATGCAAATTTATAACAGGTGACATATACCAGATGGCCTATTAAAATCAATATTCATAGCCTTACCAAAGAAATCTGGTGTGATTGAATGGGATGATCATCGCACAATAAGCCTTATGAGTCACACGTCTAAGATATTACTAGGAATCATCATGCGAAGAGTGCGAAACAAAATCAGTCTAAAAATTAGTGAACAGTGTGATTTTGTTGGAGGTAAATGTATGAACAATGCATCATAAGATCTTTAATAGAAAGAGTCACAGAAAACAAATCTATGTTTCATAGACTATACCAACACATTTGATAAAGTAAAGCACCATGAAATAATCACAATTTTAGAAGGCGTAAAAGTTGACAGCAAAGATTAGTAACTTAAGGTAATTATTATTATTTGTAATATTAGAATGACATTATAATCATATTAATATATAATTTTTACCTGCGGCAAACTTAATTCTTATTTAATTAGAATCATGCCAATAAGACAATGAATAATAATGAATAAATATTAATTTATTTTCACTATTTGAAGTACCTTGATTTAAACTTTGCCAATACTATTTATAGAACTCATTTTAATCATTCCTTGAGGATATTCTAAGTTATTTTGTTCGAGAACCTAAAATATATGGCGTCCAATGTTCCTGAAAATATGATTTGATTGTGACCACCTACCCTATATTTTGTGGGGATAAGATGAAAATAAAATATCTCGTTTATATATGCAGTCATCTTGACAAGAAATGTGGAGTTCTTGTTGAATTTTATGAATACTTTATAATTGTCAATTGCTACCATTTAAAAACAAATTCATTTTCTATATTTTGCATAAACATTTAAAAGCAAATTTATTTATTGCATTAATTTAAATCTACATGCATTGTTAAACATGTCTAACAATTAATATTTTACAGAATATTATGAACTGTCTAAAAGGTTAAAGCAATTACCCCTACTAACAATAACTTAAAGAAAAATTAAATTGGCAGTGACTTCATATAATAACCAAAGAAAATAATACTTTTAAAAACTATCTAAAAAGATCTATACCTATGTTTTATAGATTATACCAAAGCATTTGATAAAGTAAAGCACAAGAAATAATAACAAATTGTAGATGGCATTAATATTGACAGCAAAGATCAAAGAATAATTAGAACATGTACTGGCAACAAACAGTGGCCATAGAACTGGAAATCCAAGAAGGCAACAATAATTACACATATGTTCAATTTATGAAGCAAAAGTAACTTACACTTTTAATTTTGGATAACAATCACGGTCTAATATAACGTGAAAGACTTAGTCTGAGGCTAAACGGATTGTGCCTGGCCAAGAAGTGGGCAAAACCTGCAAGACAAAAACAGAAACATTACACATAGTTTGTTGGGAATCTCAATCAGAGAGACAGACAGACAGACATACACACATATATATTAATAATATTTGTAATAAATTAATGTGTAACATAACAACATTTATAGAATCACTAATTTGACACTATTTAGAGTGAAATATAGCATAAAGTTGTGAGAGATCATGGTAGCTTCTTCATCTCATCAACCAATTTTGAAGGCCATTATATGAATTCTAGAAATTAAAAGAAGATCATAAATGATAAGTGAAATTATTACAGAAGAGAGATTTTTAAAAGTATTACAACAGCTCTTCAACAAAGTAGGTGATTAATTTTCTGTTATTTCAGGATACTTTTTTTAGAAAGAGTAAATATACATGTTGAACAATTTCAATAAATTGTCTGTAGAGCTATTTTTTCTCTTCACATTGGCATAATTATATTTATTTTTCCCTTTCAAATTCAACCTTAGCTTCCATTTATTTGCTCCTCACCACTGCTGTCAATCTACCATCAAAAGTTAACATTGTACCCAAGTATTTGAACTCTTTCATATTTTAAACTATCAATTTAATGTAATTGATGGCAGGTTGTTCACACACATAAGGTGAAGTTTAAAACTTCCATTTAACAGCTTGTATTATATCCTATTTTAGATTCTCTAGCTCTCAGTAAACTCCACTTGGAAAACCTTTCTTGTTTTATATTTTATTTTTAATAATGCTGTCGTTAATCAATCTACTATGTGATTGTCAAACCAAATATGATTGTGAGAAACTGTATAAAAAACAACGTTTAGAATTAATAATTAGATTAACATACTGTCTGCTTTATCCAACAAAAAAGAGAACAGTTTGTTTTACTGTCTTGTACTAAAATTATTTTATCTTAATTTTTCAAGAAATGTTTCTCTATTATTTATACTCTAACTATAACTTAATAAGAATGTCTAGAAGGTACAACTTGTAGTCCATTTTTATCCAGAACTGCACTTTATTGTGACTGCAAAAATAATGTGTGTGTGAGAGAGCTATTAATATTAATGATTTCATTTAATTTGATTAATTTAAAAATAATAATTGGTAGCTTAAGATAATTCTTATTATTATTTGCAATATTAGAATGACACTACAATCATATATATATATATATATATTATACATATATATATAACTTTTGCCTGCAGCAAACTTAATTCTTTTGTAAGTTAGAATCATGACAAATAAACAATGAATAATAATAAATGAATATTAATTCATTTTCAATATAAAGATTGAATTACCTTGATCTGTGGAAATTGTATTTATAAATCATCTTAATAACTACTTGAAGATATTCTAAGTTATTCTGTTAGAGAACCTGAAATAATATGGCCTTCATGTTCCTGAAAATATAATTTAATTTTGACTACCCACTCTGCATTTTGTGGGGATACGATGAAAATAAAATATATTGTTTACATACCATGCAATTTTAAGAAAAATCTTGGATTTCTTGTTGAATTGTATGCATATTAAATAATTTTAAATTGCTCACCATAATGTGCCCTACCGGTTGGCGTAGGCGATCATGCCCTTCCACAATCTTCTATCCACAGTGCATCGTATCAGTTCTGTTGTTGACTGTTTTCCATGCCATGACACCAAGCTATCCAGTATTTTCTCTCTTTGTCGTCCGCGATCTCTCTTTCCTTTTATTTGCCAGTTGTAACCAAGTATTCCAACTTTCCTCTTCTCATGATGTCCCTGAAAAATGCTGATTGCTTCTTTCTGATGTTTTTTAAGAGCTCCCTTTTTGTGTTGGCCTCTTTGAGAACTTCCTCATTGGTCTTTTTAGCTGTCCAGGGAACTTTCAACATTCTTCTGAGAAATCCCATCTCTGTGGCCTCTAATCGTCTTTTCATTTGTTTGTCTACTATCCATGATTCTTAAATTTAAATTGCTGCCATTTAAAAACAAATTAATTTTCTATAATTTCCACAAAACTTAGAAGCACATTTATTTATGACATTAAATTAAATTTATACGCATTTCTAAACATGTCTAATGATTAATATGTTGTTTACATTGGCGCCATTTTGAGAAAAATCGTGGAGTTCTAATTGAATTTTATGCATACTAGATAATTTTAAATTGATAACATTTAAAACAAATTAATTTCATATAATTTGCACAAAAATTAGAAGCACATTTATTTATCGCATTAAATTAAATCTATATGCATTGCTAAACATGTCTAATGATTAATATATATTTAAAAAGAGCGTAATTTTTTAGAAAAATCTTTGAGTGCTCATTGAATTTTATGCATACTTGATAATTTTAAATTGATAACATTTAAAACAAATTAATTTCGTATAAAATGCACAAAACTTAGAAGCACAATTATTTATCGCATTAATTTAAATTTATATGCATTGTTAAACATGTCTAATGATTAATATTTTACATAATATTATGAACTGTCTAAAAAGTTAAAGGAATTACCCCTACGAACAATAACTTGTACTTTACGAGAAATTAAATTTTTGCTGTGACTTCCCTTAATAAACAAGGACAATAATACTTTAAAAAAATTAATATAAAATAATATTTCCCATTTGCATCGTAAATTAAAGGCACATCAACTTTGTTTGATAATGTTTAATCCTAGTGCACTTTGGGATACATTGTATAATAGTTTTTATTTATATTTAAACATACGTACTTTTCATCAAATGTTCTTTTTAAGTGATATGCAAACTTAGGTACTCTTATAATATTACACTATCAAGTGTGTTATATAATATTTGTTAGTTTTATGACTTTCTAGTGGCCGCTTTCTCAGAAATACTAGTGTATATTTTGAGAAGGAACTGTCTGATTGTTGCCAATGATTAAGACGTGACTGCTCGTGTCATCCTAGGTTCAGCTCCTGTGTTGCCTGCTCTAGCAGCACAGACTGTGTCATGTCGGCTACATGGCATAGTAGTCTTTGGGTACTGTGCTGATACCTCCCATTATATCATTGTTTGAACGCAACATCAGAGGGGTGGAAGATGCGTGGTCGGACCAGGGTAACACCCCATGTCCTTAGTGCCGAGATTGCAATCGCGCACGGCTGTGTGCTGTTGAATCTGGGCTAGTTTCCACTAGCTAGGCAGCTCTAGCATAGAGCATCAGTCCTAGTGAGGTGGGGATCCTGGGGACAGCAGCCCTTCCATTTGCACAAATGACATGAATAGTTATCCCCTTAACTTCTGTTTTCTCCTACATTTCCTGTGGAGCGTGAAGAGATGTAAATTCTGTGATATGGTGTGTGACTGATACAGGCAAATCACTCCTTAAAAACTGCAGACCCATTTCACTACTTAACACAGACTACAAAATTCTAACAAAAGCATTAACAAACAAACTCAAACCTTTCATGACAACACTCATTCACAAAGATCAACAGTGCAGAGGGCAGAAACATCCACCAGCGCGCACATTTTATACGAGACATCATAATGTACACTCATGACAAAGACAGTCAGTCTTCCATTCTATCTCTCGACCAAGAAAAAGCCTTTGACAGAGTAGCTCATTCCTACATCCACAAGACACTACTGAATTGCAACATATGAAGAAGCATCAGATAGTGGATACACATACTTTATGCTAAACCTGAAAGCAAAGTCCTAGTGAACCACTCGTTCACAGAGGCCTTCAGACTAACCAGATCGGTTCAACAGGGATGTTCTCTCTACTCTACTTAACGCTCTGACTATAGCCCCGCTCTTAGAGAGCATCAGGCAAGACAGTACATAAAGGATACATTCACACCAGGGAAAGGAGAGCAGAAATTGTTAGCCTACGCTGACGATACTGTCTTCTTTCCATCAAACATTACATCAAAAGACATATCGTTATTGGACAAACTATACACAACATACAACACAAAACACTAATACAGCACACACAAAAAACAAGGAGGTATTTCACTACAGGACATACACACACAAATTAAAACTCTCAGGATAAGCCACGTGAGCCGCATCATCCAACAACCAGACAATCATACTTTCGCACACGATTACATGGGACTGACATTACTCAAATTCAGAAAACCTAACAATTCAATACCTCTTGCTGATCTCAATATCTTTATGTGTGTATGTGTTTAGTCATATCTCATATCTTAGTGTGTATCTGTGTTAATCATGGGTCACATCTTTGTGTGTACATGTTTGGGTTAGTGATATCTCATATCTTTGTGTGCATGATTATGTTAGTCATATCTCATATCTTTGTGTGTGCATGTCTGTGTATGTCACATCTCATATCCTTGTGTGTGCATGGCTCTGTTAGTCACATCTCATATCTTTGTGTGTGCATGTCTGTGTTAGTCACATCTCCTATCTTTGTGTGTGCATGTCTATGTTAGGCACCTCTCATATCTCTGTGTGTGCATGTCTGTGTTAGTCACATCTCCTATCTTTGTGTGTGCATGTCTGTGTTAGTCATATCTCATATCTTTGTGTGTCAGTGTTAGTCATGTCTCGTATCGCTGTGTGTATGTCTGTGTTGGTCACATCTCACATCTTTGTGTGTCCGTGTCTGTGTTAGTCACCTCTAGTGACTCGGGCAGATGGTGCTCGTAAACCTGGGAGGGCCGACCATCTAAGGGCAGAATCCCCCTACAGAAAAGATCATCTGCTGCCTTGTAGGAAGATTGGGGACAATCAAAGGCTAGGGAAAGCAAACCTGAATAAAATTATGGCTGAAATCGGATACACTGGGCCACTGGCGCAGAACACAGTGCAACGTTTTAACGGGTGTTCAATCAGAGTGGATCTGGCAGACTCTGACTTGATGTGAGAGTCTGGAATCCTACTCTGATTGAGTCCTGATCGCAGAGACAGAGAGAGAGAGAGAGTGAGAGAGAGAGAGAGAGAGACGAATTCTATTTTTGCTGTGGTCTTCTAACTCTTCTTCTATCCCAACTGTGTCTAGCTTGCATCTATTTCCATTGGTATATGTTCTACTTCTCTATCCCTCCTATTTTGAACATGTCTGTCTTAATCTATCCCCATTTGTGGGTGACTCAATTCTCTTGTTGGATCTATATTCCTAGTTTCCTCATGTCTGTCTTAATCTATCCTCATTGGTGGATGACTCAATTCTCTTGTTGGATCTATATTCCTGGTTTGCTCATGTCTGTCTTAATCTATCCTCATTGGTGGATGACTCAATTCTCTTGTTGGATCTATATTCCTGGTTTCCTCATGTCTGTCTTAATCTATCCTCATTGGTGGATGACTCAATTCTCTTGTTGGACCTATATTCCTGGTTTCCTCATGTCATGTGCACCTTGGAATGTTTGGATTGTCTTCAATCGCATATCTTTTCAAATGGTTTTCTTCTTTAATTGGTAAATCCAATGTTTTATTGATTGTCTTGAGCTCCTTTCTCAGCAAATACGATCTTAACCTCCTGTTGTTGAACTCTTCAATAAAAATAGTTATTATCTGCATCTGGATATCCTCATTCCTTTCACCTGACACCGCGCAAATGCTCTTTCCGCTAAACTAATCAATGTCTCAATACGTACACACGGCTTCCCATTCTTTTTGCTTCATCTTGTGTAATTTTACAAATAAATCTTGTGGACTTCTTTCTTCTGCATACCTCAACTGTTCATATTTGTTCGCACTCGCCCACGTTTCCACGGGTACTGACTCTAACCTTCTTCTTATGAACGCAGACACTTCATCTGAACTGGTCTGAAATGCTATATTCCTTAGTTCTTTATTTTTCGTTAAGTGAGCTAATTTTTTTTCTATATTTTTTATCCACTCTCTAAATTTCGATGGTTCTCCTTTGAACGTGGCAGTCCGATTGCTAATATTTTGATGGTTCATTGCTATCCTCAACTCACTTACCGTTTCAGTTGCTAGTCTCATCGCTTCATTGCCAGGATATAAGGTTGTTGCCATGTTTTACTATGTTATCTTTAGCACTAATGCAATTTCTCACTTCGATCGATTGACACTGTTGTAAACATGTTTTCTATCGTCTGCTAATATCTAACTCTTGATTCTATATATGCAAGAATTTATTCCACTTCATTTTTATATAATTATGCAATTGAGATTTTCCTTTTGTGCCCTGTCACAATGTGCATGAAGCGATTGATAATTTAATATAATTTAACAACATATATTCAATTCATAATACAAAGGTCTTCATCTCTCTGGAAGGAAAACAGTTTATATTACTTTCTGTGGACAAATTTCAGTCCATTTTTTGTAACTTGAAAATATATTTCAATTAAATACTATTTTATAACACTTGTATTCTAGCAAACAATAACAATACAGTAAGTTCTATTTCAACAATCAATTCAAAAGGACAATCAATTCATAAATATAATGAACTAAGTCAGTAATTAATACTTAATAATCCTTGGAGAATGAAAGAACACAAGCGATGTTAATGTTTCTTAGATCCTGAAGTAGGCTACACTCACACGGTCACGTGATTGCACGGCTGTCTCTCCGGCCACAACGTTTTAAGTTCGACGATCCCACAATGTCACACTGTTCCCTAGTTAACCTGGATTTGTCGTACGCTAATTGACAATTGATGATTTCAATCTTAAACGTACTCTGTTGTCTGGCAATATTCGGGAGTTTCTCGTGACACGACGCGCTGAAGTAACTTGAATCTCTAGTTGTGAACTTATTGTTGACATCAATTTGACTTGTCTCGACAACTTGAGCATGCTTTGTCTTGAGCTGTCATGATAACTTGCTATTTTGAGTTCTTGATCAGTTAACGTGGATGTATATATAACTTGCTTATTCCTTGCATTGAACGTGACTTCTTTGCTATATTCATATTTTCTTGATATACTTTGACAACACTGTTTCAATATTTTTGATAGCTGGCTTGATAAGTAACTACTAAGGCGGCGTTCTTTTATTTTTCTTAGTTCATTCACTTGGCTCGTTGAGCTTCTATTATGTGTTGTAATGCTGTTATTGTTGGTCCTACTGTCGGGCATCTATAGTAAATGTGTTCTGTTTCACGTGGGTTTCCTGTGCACAGCTGACATCGGCCTGCGTGTGGGTGTACCGTTGTCGTGTTGTAAATCAACATTTAGATGATCTCCTTGGTTCTTGGGTGGATGCCTGCTTGATACAGGTTTTTTAAAGTGGTTTTGTAGTTTTTGTGGAAGTAAATTGTCGGATGACGGATCTTTCACGAGACAATAAAAAGGCCATCAATATTTGTTATTGGTTATTGGTTATGGAAGGCCTCGGTATCTCTGTAAACGAATTAAAATCCATAATTGCTCAACCGCCCGTGCCAGTGGAATCATCCGAATTCCTAACACATCTCCCAAACAAAGACAGGTAACTGTAGTCCCCATCGTAGCAGTCTCAGC
Organism: Megaustenia siamemsis; assembly: GCA_032433765.1. Lineage (NCBI taxonomy): Eukaryota > Metazoa > Mollusca > Gastropoda > Stylommatophora > Ariophantidae > Megaustenia > Megaustenia siamemsis. Next base: position 35,483,685 of record JAVIAB010000025.1, on the reverse strand, counting down.
ACACGCCAAAAGACATAAGGCGAAACCGCGCAGCAAGTGAATACAGCCAACTGTTCCCTGTCATACGATATCATCATTCATCGTAAAGAAGCGGGATATCGGAACAGGATCAAAGCGGATGAGACGCACAGCTCACGGTGTGCACAGAGCACTTAACTCAGTAGCTCCTGCAGCAAGCCGGGGCCATCAATAGTTTCCAACAACTGGCAGTAGAGGCTAAGAGAGAGCGATGGATTCGGTTCACGAAGGAGGTCACAGTACAGATCTCTCTACGTTTGGTCTCTCTATGCTCGCATGAAGATAATATCATGCCAAGAGCTAACAATGCCATCAGTGAGGGTCGAATCTACTCACAGATGATCAAAGAGGCACCAGAGACACATCTATCAGTTCAATGTGGTACTTGACTTACTGTGGATTAGAGTGTGACATAGCTCTGATCAGGTCGCCTAACATCAAACATATTTCCATGGCACTCAAAGAGATTACATAAAACTACATGGAAGAACACCGTATCCCATCTTAAAGGAAGATAACTTTAAATGTTTGAAAAAGATTTTTTAAATAATTTAATATTTTACCACAACTTAAAAGAAAATACATTTCTTTTATTTGATTCTTTTTTTAGATAATTGGTCTATATATGAAACTTTTAAAGAAATAGGAGTGGCACGCTTGTGCTCAACATTTCTGGTCAAGACATTTCAAAGGTGAACTTTAACCTTCTACTGGGAGTTCTGTCCAGTCCTGTTGGTATCGGACAGAACAGCATCACCAGCCTGTACCGCTTGGAGAGCCCATTCAAGTGGTACTTTACTCTGAGCTCTGCGGCACACATCACCAGCCTGTACCGCTTGGAGAGCCCATTCAAGTGGTACTTTACTCTGAGCTCGGCGGCACACATCACCAGCCTGTACCGCTTGGAGAGCCCATTCAAGTGATACTTTACTCTGAGCTCTGCGGCACACATCACTCTATACAGCAGTTGGAAGGAAAAAAAATCGATTTGGCTTCACCTAAATTGTACATCGAAATCGAGCAGGTGGAGAGGGAGAAGCAGAAGGGGATGATCCATTTGTTACCCCCAACCATCGACAAAGAACTTGTTGAAAGACTCGTCGCCAAGATGACAGGCGACAAAGAAGCTGAAGCCACTCGAATTGGTATTTCATGTGACTGGATCTTTAGATACAAACCTGCAGAAAATGTCACAATCCCACACTACATGAAAGCAAGATCCCGAAGTGGGAGAATTGTTACCACGTGGGTGACACTACCAGGTCGCCGGACACAATGCACACACTGTACCAGTGATGACCATTGGAGCAGTCAATGTCCTATTAGTAAACAGAGGATAGAAAGGCGACGCGTCGAAGAGAAAGAGAGGCTAGTAATCATCGGCGAAGCCACAAATATCCAACAAGACCTACCATCAGAGGAACAGACAGAACCGACCGCTATCAAACAGACAGCCACAAATATCCAACAAGACCTCCCATCAGAGGAACAGACAGAACCGACCGCTATCAAACAGACAGCCACAAATATCCAACAAGACCTCCCATCAGAGGAACAAACAGAACCGACCGCTATCAAACAGACAGCCACAAATATCCAACAATAGCTCCCATCAGAGGAACAGACAGAACCGACCGCTATCAAACAGACAGCCACAAATATCCAACAAGACCTCCCATCAGAGGAACAAACAGAACCGACCGCTATCAAACAGACAGCCACAAATATCCAACAATAGCTCCCATCAGAGGAACAGACAGAACCGACCGCTATCAAACAGACAGCCACAAATATCCAACAATAGCTCCCATCAGAGGAACAGACAGAACCGACCGCTATCAAACAGACAGCCACAAATATCCAACAATAGCTCCCATCAGAGGAACAGACAGAACCGACCGCTATCAAACAGACAGCCACAAATATCCAACAAGACCTCCCATCAGAGGAACAGACAGAACCGACCGCTATCAAACAGACAGCCACAAATATCCAACAAGAGCTCCCATCAGAGGAACAGACAGAACCGACCGCTATCAAACAGACAGCCGCAAATATCCAACAAGACCTCCCATCAGAGGAACAGACAGAACCGACCGCTATCAAACAGACAGCCACAAATATCCAACAAGACCTCCCATCAGAGGAACAGACAGAACCGACCGCTATCAAACAGACAGCCACAAATATCCAACAAGACCTCCCATCCATCAAAGGAACAGACAGAACCGACCGCTATCAAACAGACAGCCACAAATATCCAACAAGACCTCCCATCAGAGGAACAGACAGAACCGACCGCTATCAAACAGACAGCCACAAATATCCAACAAGACCTCCCATCAGAGGAACAGACAGAACCGACCGCTATCAAACAAACAGCCACACATATCCAACAAGAGCTCCCATCAAAGGAACAGACAGAACCGACCGCTATCAAACAGACAGCCACAAATATCCAACAAGACCTCCCATCCATCAAAGGAACAGACAGAACCGACCGCTATCAAACAGACAGCCACAAATATCCAACAAGAGCTCCCATCAGAGGAACAGACAGAACCGACCGCTATCAAACAGACAGCCACAAATATCCAACAAGACCTCCCATCAGAGGAACAGACAGAACCGACCGCTATCAAACAGACAGCCACAAATATCCAACAAGACCTCCCATCAGAGGAACAGACAGAACCGACCGCTGTCAAACAGACAGCCACAACAAAAGAGACAGTCGAGGTCAGCACGACTAAAGCTGACAGCAATAAAAGCAGAGAACTGACAAAAAGTCACGGTTTCGTCACTGTCCCTGCCGGAAAAAACGTCGACACAACAGCCAAATGAAGAGAATTTCAGCAGAATCATCAGAGCCCGAAAGCGAGGAAGAGTCAACACAAGCGGAAATCCCCACAATGGGACGTTTAATCATTAATACAGACACCACATTACGGACAGTAACCAATCTTTTATGACAGACTAGAGAGCCTGTTTGCAGGCTCATACAGGGAACAATATATTATCTTAGGGGGAGACTTTAACTGCGTCCTTACAGATATGGACATCATTGGAGGAGAGGTCAGGAAGCAGATAAGGAAAACAAGTAAAGATGACAATCACCAATTGGATATTTTACACACAATAATTGACACTCACGGTTTGACTGATGCATATAGATACACACACCCACACGGCATGGACATCACACACAAAAACCACTCCCACAACAGGGCTACACGGCTAGATAGGATTTATGTCCCATCCACAAACTTCATCAGCCAGGCCACACATATCAGAAAAGCACTCAAGTTTACAGACCACAAGGCAGTCATTGCAACAATTAACACCGCATTCACAAACACTCATTCCAGGAGGTCACCTCACTGGAAATTCAACAACACCCTACTGCAGAACAAAACATATACAGAACACATTAAACAAATTATCCAGCTATACACTGACGACAAAGATATAGATGACATACAGCAGCATTGGGAACTCCTCAAAAACACTATACGAGAAAGAACACAGATTATAGCACTACAGATAAACAAACACAGATTAAAACAAGAAACATTTCTAGAAGAAGCTATCAAATTAACAAAACAAATAGACAGACATGCACCCAACATCCTCACACTAGAGGAGGAGTTGGAACAGCACAGACATCACAAATTTCACGAAGCACTGCTTCGCACAGGTTGGCTTACCACGGCAACAGCCGGGGTTCGTACCCTGGCGAGGACACCTGGGTTTTACTAATTCCCTAAAAATTAGTGGGAGCCGCGATAGCTCAGTGGTTAGTGAACTGGACTACTACGGACAAGGGGTAGGGTTCGATCCCAACCGACGGCTCCGGGTTCACCCAGCCTTAAATGGGTACCGGATTTTTTTCTGGGAAAGTAAAGCGGCACGGGTGCAATACCGACTACATTACCCCAAAAATCATGAGCCGAAGGTCTGTAAAATTTATGGTCACTAGCACCATATTCCCTATACCCACTTGGCGTGACGGGGGGTACTTTACTTTTTTTTTTATTCCATACCTGAATAACGTTCCCTCCTACCCTATATGAGTAACTTTCCCTCGTCCCCTATCAGCAATAACGTTCCCTCGTATCCTACCAGAATAATGTTCCCTCGTATCCTACCAGAATAATGTTCTCTCGTCTCCTACCAGAATAATGTTCCCTCGTCTCCTACCAGAATAATGTTCCCTCGTATCCTACCAGAATAATGTTCCCTCGTCTCCTACCAGAATAATGTTCCCTCGTCTCCTACCAGAATAATGTTCCCTCGTATCCTACCAGAATAATGTTCCCTCGTCTCCTACCAGAATAATGTTCCCTCGTCTCCTACCAGAATAATGTTCCCTCGTATCCTACCAGAATAATGTTCCCTCGTCTCCTACCAGAATAATGTTCCCTCGTCTCCTACCAGAATAATGTTCCCTCGTCTCCTACCAGAATAATGTTCTCTCGTCTCCTACCAGAATAACGCCCCCTCTTCTCCTACCAGAATAATGTTCCCTCGTCTCCTACCAGAATAATGTTCCCTCGTCTCCTACCAGAATAATGTTCCCTCGTCTCCTACCAGAATAATGTTCCCTCTTCTCCTACCAGAATAACGTCCCCTCTTCTCCTAGCAGTATAATGTTACCTCGTCTCCTACCAGAATAACGTCCCCTCTTCTCCTACCAGAATAATGTTCCCTCTTCTCCTACCAGAATAACGTCCCCTCTTCTCCTACCAGAATAATGTTCCCTCTTCTCCTACCAGAATAACGTTCCCTCTTCTCCTACCAGAATAATGTTCCCTCGTCTCCTACCAGAATAACGTCCCCTCTTCTCCTAGCAGTATAATGTTACCTCGTCTCCTACCAGAATAACGTCCCCTCTTCTCCTACCAGAATAATGTTCCCTCTTCTCCTACAGAATAACGTCCCCTCTTCTCCTACCAGAATAACGTTTCCTCGTCCCCTACCACAAAAATATACACTCGACCTTTGCCAGAATAACGTTTCCTCGTCCCCTACCACATAAACATACACTCGACCTTTGCCAGAATAACGTTTCCTTGTCCCCTACCACAAAAACATACACTCGACCTTTGCCAGAATAACGTTTCCTTGTCCCCTACCACAAAAACATACACTCGACCTTTGCCAGAATAACGTTTCCTTGTCCCCTACCACAAAAACATACACTCGACCTTTGCCAGAATAACGTTTCCTTGTCCCCTACCACAAAAACATACACTCGACCTTTGCCAGAATAACGTTTCCTTGTCCCCTACCACAAAAACATACACTCGACCTTTGCCAGAATAACGTTTCCTTGTCCCCTACCACAAAAACATACACTCGACCTTTGCCAGAATAACGTTTCCTTGTCCCCTACCACAAAAACATACACTCGACCTTTGCCAGAATAACGTTTCCTCGTCCCCTACCACGAAAATATACACTCGACCTTTGCCAGAATAACGTTTCCTCGTCCCCTACCACAAAAACATACACTCGACCCTAGCCAGAATAACGTTTCCTCGTCCCCTACCACAAAAACATACACTCGACCCTAGCCAGAATAACGTTTCCTCGTCCCCTACCAAAATAACATCAATTTGTCTCCTACTAGAATAACAATCCCTCGCCTCCTACAAGAAAAGCGTTAACTAGTGTCCCATGAGATTAACGTTCACTCATCCCATGTCAGTAAAACGTTCTCTCGTTATTTACCAGAACAACGTTCCCTCCTCCCACTCCTCTACTTTCCATTCATGTTTTGGTTTCCCACCTCTATTTTGATTCTGCGCACTGCCGCGGTTTATGTGTTTCAAATCGAAATGTGACGTCGTTGACGGAAATGCTGGTGACGGTCTCAAGCTCCGTGCACGCAAAACAGCACAGGCGACTATTCCGGCTGACTTCTATTTAGTAGAAAGCAATTACCATCACATGCTCCATTCGAGTAACAATAATAGTGAGAATAAAACGAATAAACTCAGAAGATCACTGAAAATCAGCACTTATCTTTGAGCTTTCTGAAAACACCAGCCAACTAGCTGCCATATTTTCTGGAAGTCTGAAAATTGCAATACCTGTAACCTGTAACCTTCCCATTGCTTCACACAGCTACAGTTCCCATTTGCTAGCCACAGTGAGACTCTCCAGTACCGAGACATGGCACACTCAACGATCACGAGGAGCATTTTCTGTGTCCTGTTGTTGACCTTGGCAACGGATGCCATGATGGGAGGTAAGTCCACATGTGACATATCTGTGAACCACGTGATTTTCCTTGGATTCATTTTTTTTTTTTAAATAACATTTTCAATGGTTTGGGATACCAGCACACAGTGAGGCATCAACTTCCAAATGGCATAACTATCAAGTGGCACCAACTTCCAAATGGCACTAAATATCGAGTGGCACTAACTATCGAGTGGCACCAATTTCCAAATGGCACTAACTTGACTATCAAGTGGCACCAACTTTCAAATGGCATTAAATATCAAGTGGCACTAACTATCGAGTGGCACCAACTTCCAAATGACACTAACTTGACTAACTATCAAGTGGCACCAATTTCCTAATGGCACTAAATATCGAGTGGCACCAACTTCCAAATGGCACTAACTTGACTAACTATCAAGTGGCACCAACTTTCAAATGGCATTAACTATCAAGTGACACCAATTTCCAAATGGTACTAACCATCAAATGGCACTAATTATCAAATGACACTAACTATAAAAAGGCACTAATTATCAAACGACACTATCAATGGCACTGACTATCAAATGGAACTAACTATCCAGTGGCACTACCTATCAAATAGCACTAACTATCAGATGGCACTAAATTTCAAATGGCACTAACTATCAAATGGCACTAACAATCAAATGACATTAACTATAAAATGGCACGAACTTTCAAATGGTACTAACTGTCAAGTGGCATTAACTATCATGTGGCATTAGTTATCAAACGACACTAACTATCATGTGACATTAGTTATCAAAAGGCACTAACTATCAAGTGGTACTAACCATCAAGTGGCACTAACTATCAAGTGGCACTAACTATCAAGTATCACTAACTAACAAGTGGCAGTAGCTATCAAGTGGCACAATAATCAAATGGCATTAACTATCTAATGGCACTAACTTTCAAATGGTACTAACTGTCAAATGGCACTAACTATCATGTGCCATTAGTTATCAAATGGCACTAACTATCAAGTAGCACTAACTATCAAGTGGCAATATCAAATTCCACTAATAAATAAAATGGCAATAACTATCAAGTGCCACTAACTATCAATTGACACTAACTATCAAGTAGTACTAACTATCATATGGCACTAGCTATCAAGTGGCACTAACTATCAAATGGTACTAACTTTAAAGTGGCACTAACTATCAAATGGTACTAACTGTCAAGTAGCACTAACTATAAAATGGCACTAGCTACCAAGTGGCACTAACTATCAAATGGTATAAATTATCAGGTGGCACTAACTATCAGATGGTATAAATTATCAGGTGGCACTTACTATCAAATGGTATACATTATCAGGTGGCACTAACTATCAGATGGTATAAATTATCAGGTGGCACTTACTATCAAATGGTATAAATTATCAGGTGGCACTAATTATCAAATGGTATAAATTATCAGGTGGCACTAACTATCAGATGGTAGTAACTGTAAAGTGGCACTAACTATCAAATGGTACTAACTATCAAGGGCATTAACTATCAATTGGTACTAACTGTCAAGTGGTACTAACTATCAAGTGGTACTAACTATCAAATGGTATTAACTGTCATATGTTACTAACCATCAAGTAGCATAAACTATCAAGTGGTACTAAATGCCAAGTGGTACTATCTGTCACGTGGTACTAACTGTCAAGTGGTAATATCTGTCAAGTAGTACCAACTGTCAAGTGGTACTAATTGTCAAGTGACACTAACTATCAAGTGGTACTAACTGTCAAGAGGCACTAACTGTCAAGTGGTACTGTCAAGTAGTACTAATTGTCAAGTGGTACTAACTGTCAAGTGGTACTAACGGTCACGTGGTACTAACTGTCAAGTAGTACTATCTGTCAAGTAGCACTAACTGTCAAGTGGTACTAACTGACAATTGGTGCTAAATGTCAAGTGGTACTAACTGTTTTTTGGTACTAACTGTCAAGTGGTACTATCTGTCAAGTGGTATTAACTATGAAGTGGCACTGTCAAGTGACACAAACTATCAAGTGGCACTAACTGTCAAGCGGCACTAACTGTCAAGTGCTATTATCAAATGGTACTAACTGTCGAATGGTACTAACTATCAAATTGCACTAACTGTCAAGTCGCAGTAGCTGTCAGGTGGTACTAACTGTCAAGTGACCTACTTTCAAGTGGTACTAACTATCAAATGGCACTAACTAACAAATGGTACTAACTGTCAGTGGTACTAACTGTCAAGTGGCACTAACTGTCAAGTGATACTAATTGTCAAGTGGTACTAACTGTCAAGTAGCACTAACTGTCAAGTAGCACTAACTGTCTTGTGGCACTTACTATCAAATGGCACTAACTATCAAATGGTACTAACTGTCAAGTGATACTAACTATCAAGTAGCACTAACTATCAAATGGTACTAACTACACTAACTATCACGTAGCACTAACTATCAAAAGGTACTAACTCTCAAATGGTACTAACTATCAAGTAGCACTAACTGTCAAGTGGTACTAATTGTCAAGTGTTACTAACTATCAAATGGTATTAACTATCACGTAGCACTAACTATCAAATGGTACTAACTGTCAAGTGGTATTAACTATCAAGTTGCACTAACTATCAAGTGTACTAACTATCAAGTAGCACTAACTATAAAATGGTACTAACTGTCAAGTGGTATTAACTATCAAGTAGCACTAACTATCAAATGGTACTAACTGTCAAGTGGTACTAACTATCACGTAGCACTAACTATCAAATGGTACTTACTGTCAAGTGGTACTAACTATCAAGTAGCACTAAATATCAAATGGTACTAACTATCAAGTGGTACTAACTATCACGTAGCACTAACTATCAATGATACTAACTGTCAAGTGGTACGTACTATCAAATGGTACTAACTATCACGTAGCACTAACTATCAAATGGTACTAACTATCAAATGGTACTAACTATCACGTAGCACTAACTATCAAGTGTACTAACTATCAAATGGTACTATCAAGTGGTACTAACCAGCAAATGGTACTAACTATCAAATGGTACTAACCAGCAAATGGTACTAACTATCAAATGGTACTAAATATCCCGTAGCACTAACTATCAAATGGTACTAACTATCAAGTGGTACTAACTATCAAGTTGTACTAACTATCAAGTGGTACTAACTATCAAGTTGTACTAACTATCAAGTTGTACTAACTATCAAGTGGTACTAACTATCAAGTTGTACTAACTATCAAGTGGTACTAACTATCAAGTTGTACTAACTATCAAGTTGTACTAACTATCAAGTTGTACTAACTATCAAATGGTACTAACTATCAAGTTGTACTAACTATCAAGTGGTACTAACTATCAAGTTGTACTAACTATCAAGTGGTACTAACTATCAAGTTGTACTAACTATCAAGTTGTACTAACTATCAAGTGGTACTAACTATCAAGTGGTACTAACTATCAAGTTGTACTAACTATCAAGTTGTACTAACTATCAAGTTGTACTAACTATCAAGTGGTACTAACTATCAAGTTGTACTAACTATCAAATGGTACTAACTAGCAATTGGTACTAACTATCAAGTATTACAGAAGAAAATAACGCTGCTCTTCATTTGTTTATAAGTAGAACACATGCAGCAATGTCATCACATGCGCATATTGAGTTATTTGTGAGTTATCATTATTAAGTTATTTGTGAGTTATCACCATTGTACTCCGAACATATTCATAGGTGCTTAGATCCCCTCCTCAGCAAGTCCCGCAGTGTCCAGCGACTGACTATCTATCTATCTATCTTTCGTTCGCCTGAAGCATTGTCTATATCTGCAATGTCGTTTCCTGTATAAATGTTACTGTCTTTTGTAATTCTTGCAGTGGCCCATATAGTTTTGTCTGTAGTGTTGTATCTATGGGCCAATGTATTTTCCTCAGTCTACTATATTCAGTGCAGTCTTGAAGTATGTGTTCAGCAGTCTGGGCGCCTGTCCACATGTACAAGTAGTTGAGGTGCCGATCTTGAATTTTGTATACATGTGACTATGGAGTCGATTGTGTCCTGTTCTGAGACGTATAATGATAACTTGTTCATATCTATTCATATTATAAAAGGCATCCTGATTTGGGGCTTGTGGTCCTCTGATTGATTTGATTATCTGTTTCTTATGATGGTATGTAACAGGTGTATCTAGTTGTGTGCCTGTTGAACCTTCCTTTGCCAACTGATCTGCTTTCTCATTTCCTGGTATTCCACAGTGAGATGGGATCCACTGCAGGGCAACCCTGTGGTGCTTGCAGAGTTCAGTCAATAAGGTCTGCAGATGTGGTAATTTTCTGGATTGTAGTGCCTGGATTACTGATCTTGCATCTGTCAAAAACACTACAGGCTGCGGGCTAAGATTAATGTTCAGCAGTTTTTCTATTGCTAACTTTATTGCTTGTATTTCTGCATCATAATTGTGACAATATTTCCCTGTTGCTATTTTATTCATATCCCTAGTGTTATTTGGGTATTCTATATATGCACCTGCTCCCCCATTTTTTACTGCATTCTGTGCTGATCCATCTGTATACACACGAATCCATAGGTCTTGTGGGTATTCTTCATCCAGGAAACTGAGAGTTATTGTTTTTCGCTGTAGACTATTCTGTTCCTCTTTATCAACTATTCCTTTCACTTCTGTCCGTATTTGAACTGATAATCCAGATTCCTCTGTCCAGGGAGTCTGTTCTGGTATGGGCAGTAGGGGGTTAACAGCTCTTGGCATGTCTGGTGTTTGTCTACTAATACGCTTGGCTTGGTGGATAAAACTGCTTCTCTTAAGTCGTCCCAATGCAAGATTTTGGAATCGGTCCTTCATTGGATGTCTCGGCATGCAAGCAAATTTTTCTGCCTGTATCAGCACCTTTGTGTCCCTCCGTTCTCTCAGTGCTGGTATCCTCCACAATTTCTCCATCTCTAATATTGGTGTTGATTTCATTGCTCCTGTGATGACCCTAAGTGCCTGGTTTTGTACTTTATCCAGTTCTTGAAGTGTGGTGTTTGATGCTGAACACCATGCAGATGATCCATATTCTAAATGTGGGCGTATACTCTGTTGGTAAACTTTACTGAGTATTTTCCCACTCGCACCCCACGTAGTTCCACACAGCTTTCTTAGAATAGCCAATTTTCTCCTTGCTTTTTGGGTTGCCTTATTTATCTGCTGTTTCCAAGATAGTTTGTTATCAAATGTAACTCCGAGATACGTAGCCTGTATGTCTTCTTTCACAGGCTCATTGTTTATATAGATGGCTCCTGCTTTTTGTTTTGGGGAAAGAGTGACGACTCCAGTTCTGGTTTGGTTGATAAGTCTTCTTACATGGCCACTAAGTTTCCCATTTCTGGCTGTGTCCATCTTAACTCCCATCTCTTTCATCCGAAGGAGTGACGTGGACTCATGGTCATGTCATGAAGTCCTGTGCCATTCCCGCATCTCGGTGAGCATTAATGATGTCTGCTAGATCAATTGGTTAACCGTCTTCAACGACATCACAGCTAGCCAACCTATCCACTCTTTCATTTCCCCGTACGTCCGCATGTCCATAGACGTAGACTAAAGTGACTGCGCATCGTTGACGTCTGTAATGCGTCGCTCCATTACCGGCGGTCAGATCCCACCTTCACTTGTATTATCATGCTCATCGAATCACTCAGTGTACAGGCGTGGGTGTAGTCTTGTGACTCTAACCAGATGAATGTCCTGGTCACTGCCATCACCTCCATCGTCATAACGTATGACCATTGTCTTCTTTGACTATTATGTCAGCCTAGCGTGCTGTAAATGCCCATGCACTTCTTTGGTGCCGTATTACAGACCAGTCTGTATAGATGACTGCATCTTTCTCACCGGTGTTATCCCAGATGAGACCGTTGACCTCCGCATTGACCACGACTGAGTTCTGTTCCCTACATTTCCTGTCGAATATGACAATACACGAGCATGTGCCCCTGAATGATGTGGGTACCTGTATCCACCTCTCGCCATTGTTGATATTGGTAAGCCCACAGCCCTGTTTGATGACATCTTCTGCTCGGCCCACCCATGATTTGTCTCTTATTAGCGTGTTACCCTTCCCTGTGTTGAGCTCATGGTGCAATGGATGCTCTTTATCTGCACTTATCTTCAGGTATGCTCGTCCCTCCCCCCCCCCCCCCCCCCCCCCCGAGATCTTGATCCTGTCATCTATGGTTGGAAAGTCAAGAGAAGATACCTGCTTGCTACACTGGGATTGTCTCTTGTACATTCTATGATAATGCGCATAGCTTCATTCTGTACTTTCTCTAGTCTGTCGGTATGCGTTGTACAAATAGTGAGGATTGCCTGGACAGACTTATCTGGTGCGAGGGCCAGTCCCCGGTACAGAAATGTAAGTAGCCTTTGCTCGATGTTCTTTGCTTACTTATGTCGGGTCCAATTTCTGACAAAAATGTACCTTCAAAATTAGCTCATAAAAAAGCGCCCCACTCAAGTGATTCTTGGCGCTTGTGTTGTGGCAATTCTCTTGTGAGATGAGTGTAAGTTAGGCAAACGATTATAGTGACGTCACTGTGCCACATTGAATTGTTCATCGAGATCGTTGCTCATTATGGCCATATTTCTGTGCAATACCGGGCATGGGGTTCTCTAACATGTCAGCTATATATTGTCCTTCCCGTGTGTTACCGGGGCTTCATTATGAGGGAAGTAAAGAATAGTGACACTGTACTCTTCCAGGCATGTCGTAAGAGGCGACTAAGGAGGTTGATCGATGGCTTAACAAGCTGTCATTGTAAAAAGTGTTGTTATGGAAACAGAGTCATAGATTTTAGAAGCAATGATCTTCGCAATATATGCCACTTTGGCACGCAAGGTTTCTGTTTTTGAGATTGTGGTTCTGCCCTATGTGCCGTCTTCGGCTCGAAAGGACAATAGATATATATATATTGTCCATGTTTCTCTGGCACAAAATAGACAGTAAATGTATAATAAGTAGATCGTCAGTTTTATGGCATGTCCGCTATATATTGTCCATGTCTCACTGCCATAGAATAGGATAGTGAACACTCAGGAGAAGTAAACCGTCTATTTTTGAACCAGGTATATTCCTTTCTTATCCCGCGAACTGTTTCACTATCCTCCCCCCCCCCCCCCCCGAATGACCCCGCTACGCGCCTGATCATTGTTACACCACCCTCCCAACAAACTCACCTCTCTCTACTCGCCTGATCATTGTTACACCACCCTCCCAACAAACTCACCTCTCTCTACTCTCCTGATTATTGTTACACCACCTTCCCAACAGCTCACCTCTCTCTACTCTCCTGATTATTGTTACACCACCTTCCCAACAGCTCACCTCTCTCTACGCTCCTGATTATTGTTACACCGCCTTCCCAACAGCTCACCTCTCTCTACTCTCCTGATCATTGTTACACCACCCTCCCAACAGCTCACCTCTCTCTACTCTCCTGATTATTGTTACACCACCCTCCCAACAGCTCACCTCTCTCTACTCTCCTGATCATTGTTACACCACCCTCCCAACAGCTCACCTCTCTCTCTACTCTCCTGATCATTGTTACACCACCCTCCCAACAGCTCACCTCTCTCTACTCTCCTGATTATTGTTACACCACCTTCCCAACAGCTCACCTCTCTCTACTCTCCTGATCATTGTTACACCACCCTCCCAACAGCTCACCTCTCTCTACTCTCCTGATCATTGTTACACCACCCTCCCAACAGCTCACCTCTCTCTACTCTCCTGATTATTGTTACACCACCCTCCCAACAGCTCACCTCTCTCTACTCTCCTGATTATTGTTACACCACCTTCCCAACAGCTCACCTCTCTCTACTCTCCTGATTATTGTTACACCACCCTCCCAACAGCTCACCTCTCTCTACTCTCCTGATTATTGTTACACCACCTTCCCAACAGCTCACCTCTCTCTACACTCCTGATTATTGTTAAAACGTGTATTATTTTGGGTACCAGTGGTTACCAACTGAAAATTATGATTATTGTTGATGATGCCGATTGCTATGGCGATGATAACTTGATTTGTTTATTTACTATCATCTCTTTGTCTTTTGACTTTGTTATCGTATAGTGCCTTTGTTGATTTACTCACTTCTGATAGTGGCTTTGACGAATTGCTTCGCGTTGTGTTTCTTGTACTGTTGATATTATTGTTAGTCACTCTTGCCCTCGTGAACAATTCTTTATGTAAACAACATGTCTACAATATATATATATATATATATATATATATATATATATATATATATATATATATGCCTACCTTCCCACTCATCCCACAACTTACTCATGCCAACCTTACCACTCATCCCACAACTCTCTCATGCCTACCTTCCCACTCATCCCACAACTCACTCATGCCTAGCTTCCCACTCATCCCACAACTCTCTCATGCCTACCTTCCCACTCATCCCACAACTCACTCATGCCTACCTTCTCACTAATCCCACAACTCTCTCATGCCTACCTTCCCACTCATCCCACAACTCTCTCATGCCAACCTTACCACTCATCCCACAACTCTCTCATGCCTACCTTCTCACTCATCCCACAACTCACTCATGCCTACCTTCCCACTAATCCCACAACTCACTCATACCTAAATTCCCACTCATCCCACAAATCTCTCATTCCTACCTTCCCACTCAACCCACAACTCTCTAATGCCTACCTTCCCACTCATCCCACAACTCACTCATGCCTACCTTCCCACTAATCCCACAACTCACTCATACCTAAATTCCCACTCATCCCACAAATCTCTCATTCCTACCTTCCCACTCAACCCACAACTCTCTAATGCCTACCTTCCCACTCATCCCACAACTCACTCATGTCTACCTTCCCACTCATCCCACAACTCACTCATGCCTACCTTCTCACTAATCCCACAACTCGCTCATGCCTAAATTCCCACTCATCCCACAACTCTCTCATGCCTACCTTCCCACTCATCCCACAACTCTCTCATGCCAACCTTCCCACTCATCCCACAACTCTCTCATGCCTACCTTCCCACTCATCCCACAACTCACTCATGCCTACCTTCTCACTAATCCCACAACTCGCTCATGCCTAAATTCCCACTCATCCCACAACTCTCTCATGCCTACCTTCCCACTCATCCCACAACTCTCTCATGCCAACCTTCCCACTCATCCCACAACTCTCTCATGCCAACCTTCCCACTCATCCCACAACTCCCTCATGCCTACCTTCCCACTCATCCCACAACTCCCTCATGCCAACCTTCCCACTCATCCCACAACTCCCTCATGCCTACCTTCCCACTCATCCCACAACTCCCTCATGCCTACCTTCCCACTCATCCCACAACTCTCTCATGCCAACCTTCCCACTCATCCCACAACTCACTCATGCCTACCTTCTCACTAATCCCACAACTCGCTCATGCCTAAATTCCCACTCATCCCACAACTCCCTCATGCCTACCTTCCCACTCATCCCACAACTCTCTCATGCCTACCTTGCCACTCATCCCACAACTCACTCATGCCTACCTTCCCACTACTCACTCATGCCTACTTTCCCACTCATCCCACAACTCACTCATGCCTACATTCCCACTCATCCCACAACTCTCTCATGCCTACCTTCCCACTCATCCCACAACTCACTCATGCCTACCTTCCCACTCATTCCACAACTCACTCATGCCTACCCTTCTTATAATTTTTTCCAGACGTCCTGTACACAAATGTTAGTGTTGTTGTCAAGGGAGACAACAAAGAGGAGGGCCGCATCGAGAGGGACATCAACGAAGGAACCACCGGCTTCAATTCTCAGGAGAGAAGCGCTATTGTGGAACGTCACAACAGCTTGCGACGATTGCAGCAGTCCAGCAACATGATGATGATGGTATGTCATAAAACGAGTGGAAGTGAAAGTTCGTAAAGTGAAGTGGAAATACAAGACATTTAATTATGTCTGTTTGACTATCTGTTTGTTATGTCTCTGTCTATTTCTTGGTTTGTCCATTTAACAATTGCTCCAACATGTCTTTTGGCTTCAGTCAGCGCATGCAGCAGGATATTAGTACACCAAGCGGTAAATGGTAATATATTAGTGCATCATGCGGTAGATGGTAAGATATTAGTACATCATGCGGTAGATGGTAAGATATTAGTTCATCATGCGGTAGATGGTAAGATATTAGTGCATCATGTAGTAGAAGGTAAGATATTAGTACATCGTGCGGTAGATGGTAAGATATTAGTGCATCATGTAGTAGAAGGTAAGATATTAATACATCGTGCGGTAGATGGAAAGATATTAGTGCATCATGTAGTAGAAGGTAAGATATTAGTACATCATGCGGTAGATGGTAAGATATTAGTGCATCATGCGGTAGATGGTAAGATATTAGTGCATCATGCGGTAGATGGTAATATATTAGTGCATCATGCGGTAGATGGTAAGATATTAGTACATCATGCGGTAGATGGTAAGATATTAGTGCATCATGCGGTAGATGGTAAGATATTAGTGCACCAAGCGGTAGATGGTAAGATATTAGTTCATCATGTAGTAGAAGGTAAGATATTAGTACATCGTGTGGTAGATGGTAAGATATTAGTGCATCATGTAGTAGAAGGTAAGATATTAGTACATCGTGTGGTAGATGGTAAGATATTAGTGCATCATGCGGTAGATGGTATGATATTAGTGCATCATGCAGTAGATGGTAATATATTAGTGCATCATGCGGTAGAAAGTAAGATATTAGTGCATCATGTAGTAGATGGTAAGAAATTATTGCATCATGCAGTAGATGGTAAGATACTAGTGCATCATGCGGTAGATGGTAATATATTAGTGCATCATGCGGTAGATGGTAAGATATTAGTGCATTATGCAGTAGGTGGTAAGCTATTAGTGCATGATGAAGTAGATGGTAAAATATTAGTGCATCATGCAGTAGATGGTAATATATTAGTGCATCACGCAGTAAATGGTATGATATTAGTGCATGATGAAGTAGGTGCAAGATTATCAGTGCATGATGAAGTAGATGTAAGATATTAGTGCATGATGAAGTAGATGTAAGATTATTAGTGTATCATGCAGTAGATGGTAAGATATTAGTGCATCGTGTGGTTGATGGTAAGATATTAGTGCATGATGAAGTAGATGTAAGATTATTAGTTCATGATGAAGTAGATGTAAGATATTAATGCATGGTGAAGTAGATGTTAGATTATTAGTGTATCATGCAGTAAATGGTAAGATATTAGTGCATGATGCGGTAGATGATAAGATATTAGTGCATGATGAATTAGATGTTAAGATATTAGTACATGATGAAGTAGATGGTAGATTATAAGTGTATCATGCGGTAGATAGTAAGATATTAGTGCATGATGAAGTAGCTGGTAGATTATTAGTGTATCATGCAGCAGGTGGTAAGATATTAGTGCATGATGAAGTATATGGTAGATTATTAGTGTATCATGCAGTAGATGGTAAGATATTAGTGTATGATGAAGTAGATGTAAGATTATTAGTGTATCATGCAGTAGATAGTAAGATATTAGTGCATGATGAAGTAGGTGTAAGATTATTAGTGCATCATGCAGTAGATGGTAAGATATTAGTACATGATGAAGTAGATGGTAGATTATTAGTGTATCATGCAGTAGATGTGAGATATTATTACATGGTGAAGTAGATGTTAGATTATTAGTGTATCATGCAGTAAATGGTAAGATATTAGTGCATGATGAAGTAGCTGGTAGATTATTAGTGTATCATGCAGCTGGAGGTAAGATATTAGTGCATGATGAATTAGATGTTAAGATATTAGTACATGATGAAGTAGATGGTAGATTATTAGTGTATCATGCGGTAGATAGTAAGATATTAGTGCATGATGAAGTAGCTGGTAGATTATTAGTGTATCATGCAGCTGGAGGTAAGATATTAGTGCATGATGAAGTACATGGTAGATTATTAGTGTATCTTGCAGTAGATGGTAAGATATTAGTGTATGAAGAAGTAGATGTAAGATTATTAGTGTATCATGCAGTAGATGGTAAGATATTAGTGCATGATGAAGTAGGCGTAAGATTATTAGTGTATCATGCAGTAGGTGGTAAGATATTAGTACATGATGAAGTAGATGGTAGATTATTAGTGCATCATGCAGTAGATGGTAAGATATTAGTGCATGATGAAGTAGGCGTAAGATTATTAGTGCATCATGCAGTAGGTTGTAAGATATTAGTACATGATGAAGTAGATGGTAGATTATTAGTGCATCATGCAGTAGGTGGTAAGATATTAGTGTATGATAAAGTAGATGGTAGATTATTATTGCATCATGCAGTAGATGGTAAGATATTAGTACATGATGAAGTAGATGGTAGATTATTAGTGCATCATGCAGTAGATAGTAAGATATTAGTGCATGATGAAGTAGCTGGTAGATTATTAGTGTATCATGCATTAAATGGTAAGATATTAGTGCATGATGATGTAGCTGGTAGATTATTAGTGTATCATGCAGTAGATGGTAAGATATTAGTGCATGATGAAGTAGATGGTAGATTATTAGTGTATCATGCAGTAGATAGTAAGATATTAGTGCATGATGAAGTAGATGGTAGATTATTAGTGCATCATGCAGTAGATGGTAAAATATTAGTGCATAATGAAGTAGATGGTAGATTATTAGTGCATCATGCAGTAGATGGTAAGGTATCAGTGCATGGTGCAGTGTCTCTCTTCCGGAATTAGTTTTATGACAATAACAACACATGAGAAGAATTTGATTACTGGTAGTAAACAAAAACAATGGTTGCAACCAATGTGTAAAGAACACATATCAGAAGCTGCTAAAAGAAGGAATTGATCAATGCAGAACAGAAAATTGTGATGAAAAAGTCACAACAAAATGGCATTGTATAAAGAAAATTATTGTTTCTTACACCTCTGATTTCCTGATGACAATGATGGCTTAGTAGGAACAGACCTAGAAATAACAGAAGTGATACGACAAATAAATAAAACAGCTACTGCATATGGAATGGCGATCAATGAACAAACAATTAAAATAAATGGACATCATCTAGTATGACTTGACAAATTTAGATTCTCGAGGTCAATTGTCAGCGATGATAACTTGAAACCTGATATATCGGCTCGAATAGTACAAACTATAGCAGCCCGTGCAAGGTTAAAACCTATGTGGAAAGATCATCACTCTGCGCTCTCAAATCAGGTGGATGTGCATTCCTGTTATATCAGCTTTTCTATTCTCTTTTGAAACGTGGATCCTAAGAGCACAGCTACACGAGACAATTCAAGCAATGGAGATGAAATGTTATCTAGAGGTTTGGACATTTCTTACTTAGATCACATCACAAATGTTATCTAGAGGTTTGGACATTTCTTACTTAGATCACATCACAAATGTTATCTAGAGGTTTGTTTTGGCACCTCTTACTTAGATCACATCACAAATGTTATCTAGAGGTTTGTTTGGGCACCTCTAGCTTAGATCACATCACAAATGTTATCTAGAGGTTTGTTTGGGCACCTCTTACTTTGATCACATCACAAATGTTATCTAGAGGTTTGTTTGGGCACCTCTTACTTAGATCACATCACAAATGTTATCTAGAGGTTTATGCATCTCTTACTTAGATCACATCACAAATGTTATCTAGAGGTTTGGGCATCTCTTACTTAGATCACATCACAAATGTTATCTAAAGGCTAAGGCATCTCTTACTTAGATCATATCACAAATGTTATCTAGAGGTTTGGGCACCTCTTACTTAGAGCACATCACAAATGTTATCTAAAGGCTAGGGCATCTCTTACTTAGATCACATCATAAATGTTATCTAGAGGTTTGTTTTGGCACCTCTTACTTAGATCACATCACAAATGTTATCTAGAGGTTTGTTTGGGCACCTCTTACTTAGATCACATCACAAATGTTATCTAGAGGTTTGGGCATCTCTTACTTAGATCACATCACAAATGTTATCTAGAAGTTTTAGGCATCTCTTACTTAGATCACATCACAAATGTTATCTAGAGGTTTGGGCATCTCTTACTTAGATCACATTACAAATGTTATCTAGATGTTTGGGCATCTCTTACTTAGATCACATCACAAATGTTATCTAGATGATTGGGCCTCTCTTACTTAGATCACATCACAAATGTTATCTAGATGTTTGGGCATCTCTTACTTAGATCACATTACAAATGTTATCTAGATGTTTGGGCATCTCTTACTTAGATCACATCACAAATGTTATCTAGATGTTTGGGTACCTCTTACTTAGATCACATCACAAATGTTATCTAGAGGTTTGGGCCTCTCTTACTTAGATCAAATCACAAATGTTATCTAGAGGTTTGTTTGGGCACCTCTTACTTAGAGCACATCACAAATGTTATCTAGAGGTTTGGGCATCTCTTACTTAGATCACATCACAAATGTTATCTAGAGGTTTGTTTCGGCACCTCTTACTTAGAGCACATCACAAATGTTATCTAGAGGTTTGGGCAGCTCTTACTTAGATCACATCACAAATGTTATCTAGAGGTTTGTTTGGGCCTCTCTTACTTAGAGCACATCACAAATGTTATCTAGAGGTTTGGGCATCTCTTACTTAGATCACATCACAAATGTTATCTAGAGGTTTGGGCAGCTCTTACTTAGATCACATCACAAATGTTATCTAGAGGTTTGGGCACCTCTTACTTAGAGCACATCACAAATGTTATCTAGAGGTTTGTGCATCTCTTATTTAGATCACATCACAAATGTTATCTAGAGGGTTTGTTTAGGGCACCTCTTACTTAGAGCACATCACAAATGCTATCTAGAGGTTTGGGCCTCTCTTACTTAGATCACAATACAAATGTTATCTAGAGGTTTGGGCACCTCTTACTTAGATCACATCACAAATGTTATCTAGAGGTTTGCACATCTCTTACTTAGAGCACATCACAAATGTTATCTAGAGGTTTGTGAATCTCTTACTTAGAGCACATCACAAATGTTATCTAGAGGTTTGGGCACCTCTTACTTAGATCACATCACAAATGTTATCTAGAGGTTTGGGCATCTCTTACTTAGATCACATCACAAATGTTATCTAGAGGTTTTAGGCATCTCTTACTTAGATCACATCACAAATGAAAATATTGGCAATAGGCCACTTCAAGCAATCGCAGTACATGATGATCTTTTGACCGTTGTGAAGAAACACAAAATGAAATGGTATAGCCTTGTATTTTGGTCATCTAGTCTGACAAAGACCATTCTGCAAGGAACTATGAGCGATATGAAGAGGTAGGCAGAACGAAAGTTTATATAGTTGTCATGGTCTTTGATTCATTAAAGTATATTCTGGTACAAGCAAATGCACGTAAACAATATTCTGTCAACTTTTATTTTCAGGAATGGGACACAAAACTCGAAGACTTTGCTCAAAACTGGGCAAAGCAATGCAACTTCGAACACACATCAACCCAAAGTAGGACTAGCATGGCTGGTTACAAATATGTTGGGGAGAACCTTTTTGCAAAATCGGGTAATTCTGCTCTCCATTTAATTTGAGTCAAATCCAAAGTAAAGAACAGAGTATTCTAAACATGAACGGTATTCTCAAAATATCACAAACTGCAGGAATGGTTCCATATGTTTAGCGATGTAAGTTTTAATAGATTAAATATCAAGAATGACTGCAGTAAAACCTGTGTCCCAGGCTGAAGGAAGGCAAGCTTCACCCAATAAATTGAGCATAACAAATTCTGAAAGTTGCAAGATATTACTATTTGGCTGAGGTCTCTTTGACTAAACGCTGCAAGATATTACTGTTTGGCTGAGGTCTCTTTGACTAAAAGCTACAAGATATTACTGTTTGGCTGAGGTCTCTTTAACTAAAAGCTACAAGATATTACTGTTTGACTGTAGTCTCTTTGACTAAAAGCTACAAGATATTGCTGTTTGACTGTAGTCTCTTTGACTAAAAGCTACAAGATATTACTGTTTGACTGTAGTCTCTTTGACTAAAAGCTACAAGATATTACTGTTTGACTGTAGTCTCTTTGACTAAAAGCTACAAGATATTACTATTTGGCTGTAGTTTTTTTGACTAAAAGCTACAAGATATTACTGTTTGACTGTAGTTTCTTTGACTAAAAGCTACAAGATATTACTGTTTGACTGTAGTCTCTTTGACTAAAAGCTACAAGATATTACTGTTTGGCTGTAGTCTTTTTGACTAAAAGCTACAAGATATTACTGTTTGACTGTAGTCTCTTTGACTAAAAGCTACAAGATATTACTGTTTGACTGTAGTCTCTTTGACTAAAAGCTGCAAGATATTACTGTTTGGCTGTAGTCTCTTTGACTAAAAGCTACAAGATATTACTGTTTGACTGTAGTCTCTTTGACTAAAAGCTGCAAGATATTACTGTTTGGCTGTAGTCTCTTTGACTAAAAGCTACAAGATATTACTGTTTGACTGTAGTCTCTTTGACTAAAAGCTACAAGATATTACTGTTTGGCTGTAGTCTCTTTGACTAAAAGCTACAAGATATTACTGTTTGACTGTAGTCTCTTTGACTAAAAGCTACAAGATATTACTGTTTGACTGTAGTCTCTTTGACTAAAAGCTACAAGATATTACTGTTTGACTGTAGTCTCTTTGACTAAAAGCTACAAGATATTACTGTTTGACTGTAGTCTCTTTGACTAAAAGCTACAAGATATTACTGTTTGACTGTAGTCTCTTTGACTAAAAGCTACAAGATATTACTGTTTGGCTGTAGTCTCTTTGACTAAAAGCTACAAGATATTACTGTTTGACTGTAGTCTCTTTGACTAAAAGCTACAAGATATTGCTGTTTGGCTGTAGTCTCTTTGACTAAAAGCTACAAGATATTACTGTTTGGCTGTAGTCTCTTTGACTAAAAGCTGCATGATATTGCTATATGGCTGTAGTCTCTTTGACTAAAAGCTACAAGATATTACTGTTTGGCTGTAGTCTCTTTGACTAAAAGCTGCATGATATTGCTGTTTGGCTGTAGTCTCTTTGACTAAAAGCTACAAGATATTGCTGTTTTGCTGTAGTCTCTTTGACTAAAAGCTGCAAGATATTGGTGTTTTGCTGTAGTCTCTTTGACTAAAAGCTACAAGATATTGTTGTTTGACTGTAGTCTCTTTGACTAAAAGCTACAAGATATTACTGTTTGGCTGTAGTCTCTTTGACTAAAAGCTACAAGATATTGCTGTTTGGCTGTAGTCTCTTTGACTAAAAGCTACAAGATATTGCTGTTTGGCATGTAGTCTCTTTGACTAAAAGCTACAAGATATTACTGTTTGGCTGTAGTCTCTTTGACTAAAAGCTACAAGATATTGCTGTTTGACTGTAGTCTCTTTGACTAAAAGCTACAAGATATTGCTGTTTTGCTGTAGTCTCTTTGACTAAAAGCTACAAGATATTGCTGTTTGGCTGTAGTCTCTTTGACTAAAAGCTACAAGATATTGCTGTTTGGCTGTAGTCTCTTTGACTAAAAGCTGCAAGATATTGCTGTTTGGCTGTAGTCTCTTTGACTAAAAGCTACAAGATATTGCTGTTTGGCTGTAGTCTCTTTGACTAAAAGCTACAAGATATTGCTGTTTGACTGTAGTCTCTTTGCCTAAAAGCTACAAGATGTTACTGTTTGACTGTAGTTTCTTTGACTAAAAGCTAAAAGATATTGCTGTTTGGCTGTAGTCTCTTTGACTAAAAGCTACAAGATATTGCTGTTTGGCTGTAGTCTCTTTGACTAAAAGCTACAAGATATTGCTGTATGGAAGGATAAGAAAATAGTTTGAGAAAATAAAACATCTAATGTCAAAATTTATAGAACATGTAATGTATTATTAAAACTTCTAAAATAATCTATTAAAATATTTTATAAAAACACACTTTATGTAAGGTCTCATAAAAAATCGAATGTACTCTCCAGTAAAAACACTTTATGTAATGTCTCATCAAATATCTGATGTAATGTCTTGTAAAAACACTTTACGTAATGCTTCATCAAATATCTGATGTAATGTCTTGTAAAAACACTTTATGTAATGCTTCATCAAATATCTGATGTAATGTCTTGTAAAAACACTTTACGTAATGCTTCATCAAATATCTGATGTAATGTCTTGTAAAAACACTTTACGTAATGCTTCATCAAATATCTGATGTAATGTCTTGTAAAAACACTTTACGTAATGCTTCATCAAATATCTGATGTAATGTCTTGTAAAAACACTTTACATAATGCTTCATCAAATATCTGATGTAATGTCTTGTAAAAACACTTTACGTAATGCTTCATCAAATATCTGATGTAATGTCTTGTAAAACCACTTTACGTAATGCTTCATCAAATATCTGATGTAATGTCTTGTAAAAACACTTTACGTAATGCTTCATCAAATATCTGATGTAATGTCTTGTAAAAACACTTTACGTAATGCTTCATCAAATATCTGATGTAATGTCTTGTAAAAACACTTTACGTAATGCTTCATCAAATATCTGATGTGCACACGTGTCATGATAACCTTCATCACTGTGGGTACCAGACATAAGATTTCAGTTCAAGTCTGCTACCATGAATGTTAAATGGGTCAGGTGATATAGTTTCTGCCTTGAATGTACCAGCTCTGAAGTCATGAAGATTGATATTTTCTGAAGAGTTGATCATCTGGCCATGGTGTGACAGCCCTTAATGATGATGAACCAAAATGCTTTAACTGATTATAAAAAAAAGGTAAAAGTAAAGTACCCCCGTCACGCCAAGTGGCGTATAGGGAAATATGATGTTAGTGACCATACATTTTA
Source organism: Megaustenia siamemsis (assembly GCA_032433765.1). Lineage (NCBI taxonomy): Eukaryota > Metazoa > Mollusca > Gastropoda > Stylommatophora > Ariophantidae > Megaustenia > Megaustenia siamemsis. The sequence goes on along the minus strand of JAVIAB010000025.1, from coordinate 35,458,486 downwards.
CAGACCTTCGGCACATAATTTTTAGGGTAATGTGGTCGGTATTACGCCCGTGCCGCTTTACTTTCCCAGAAAAAAATCCGGTACCCATTAAAGTCTGGGTGAACCCGGAAGCCGTCGGTTGGGATCGAACCCTACCTGTCGTCCTTTGTAGTCCAGTTCACAAACCACTGAGCTATCGCGGCTCCCTTAACTGATTATAGAATGTGATCATCATCATCATGTACCCTGCCGGTTGGCGTAGGCGATCATGTCCCTCCACAATCTTCTATCTACAGTGCATCGTATCAGTTCTGTTGTTGATTGTTTTCCATGCCATGACACCAAGCTATCCAGTATTTTCTCTCTTTGTCGTCCTTTTATTTTGCCAGTTGTAACCAAGTATTCCAACTTTCCTCTTCTCATGATGTGCCCGAAAAATGTTGATTGCTTCTTTCTGATGTTTTTTTTTAAGAGCTCCCTTTTTGTGTTGGCCTCTTTGAGAACTTCCTCATTGGTCTTTGTATCTGTCCAGGGAACTTTCAACATTCTTCTGAGAAATCCCATCTCTGTGGCCTCTAACCGTCATTTCATTTGTTTGTCTACTGTCCATGATTCGCTTCCATAGGTCAGAATTGGTTCTATATAGTACCGATGCACTCTCTTTCTCATTTTTATTGACATAGATTTGTTGCATAAGATATTTTTCATTTTCTGAAATGCTATTTTGGCCTGAGCTATTCTGCTTTTTATTTCTGTAGAATGCCATAAAATGATGATAATCAACTTGTTTCCGTATTACTATAAATAGCCATTAGTTTGTTCTCTTAGGTTCGTTTGAGCCAGCTGGAGTTGTACAGTTCTGGTATGATGAAGTGAAGCACTTTGATTACAATACGCTGACATGTAAACTAGGCCAAACATGTGGACATTTTACTCAGGTTTGTGCCATTATTATTTATCTTAGGAGAAACACTTTAGTTATTGAAACAATTGAGTTGTTATTGAGTTATTGAGTTATTATTGAGTTGTTTGCTGGTCAGCATCATTGCACTCCGAACATGTCCATAGGTGCTCAGATCCCCTGCTCAACAAGTTCCGTAGTGTCCTCAACTGACGACTCCAGTTTTATGTTGGTTGATAAGTCTTCTTACACGGCCGCTAAGTTTCTCATTTCTGGCTGTGCCCATCTTAACTCCCATCTCTTTCATCCGAAGGAGTGACGTGGACTCATGCTTGTCGAAGTCCTGTGCCCTTCCCATTTCCAGGATGGGCATTGATGATGTCCGCCAGATCCATTGGTTGGCCGTCTTCAACGATACCACAGCTAGCCAACATGTCAGCTCTTACATTTCTCCATACTCCCGCAAGTCCAGGGACGAGACAAAATGTTTGACTTCTGTAATGACTCTACCCATTGCCTGCGTACAGAGCCCGCCTCCACTTTTCTTATCAAGAAAACAACGATTACAATCAAGTGGTGACAGCATTGAAATGTTTGGTTCTTTCACTTGAACATATGGTTGTACATAATATTCTATTCTATTCATAGAATCAGCTTCATTGCAGTTGGAGCATCCCCATATACACTCCACCACACGTCGCAACATTTCTCAAAGCGTATGGAGACTGATTGTTCCTGAAAGGTGTTGACCGTAGAGACATCTTCTTTTGTCAGTCATCACTACAGATTGATTGTTTCTGTAAGGTGTTGACCGTAGAGATATCTGCATTTGTCAATCATCACTACACACTGATTGTTTATGTAAGGTGTTGACCGTAGAGACATCTGCTTTTGTCAGTCATCACTACACACTGATTGTTATTGTAAGGTGTTGATCATAGAGTCATCTGCTTTTGTCAATCATCACTACAGACTGATTGTTCCTGAAAGGTGTTGACCGTAGAGACATCTGCTTTTGTCAATCATCACTACAGACTGATTGTTCTTGAAAGGTGTTGATCATAGAGACATCTGCTTTTGTCAATCATCACTACAGACTGATTGTTCTTGAAAGGTGTTGATCATAGAGACATCTGCTTTTGTCAATCATCACTACAGACTGATTGTTCTTGAAAGGTGTTGATCATAGAGACATCTGCTTTTGTCAGTCATCACTACAGACTGATTGTTTCTGTAAGGTGTTGATCATAGAGACATCTGCTTTTGTCAGTCATCACTACAGACTGATTGTTCCTGAAAGGTGTTGATCATAGAGACATCTGCTTTTGTCAGTCATCACTACATGTGCTGAGAAGAGACAACAAGAGAATTCCAAACATAGGCTCCTTTATGGGGAACATCAGGATACAGAAAAAGAGGAAGATTCAGAGACACTAAAAAAGAACACTTATAAGAGAAGCAAAGTTGGCAGGCACAGACTCATTAGATAAGATCGAACATCTCACCCAGAATAGAGATGCGTGGCAAAAAAACATTACAAGCCTTATGTGACGTCTCACGGCGCAGGATGGATTAATATCAAGATGGCATTTATTAACATTCTTCTGTCTTCAACAAGTTTCTTGTCAGTTGTCCTATTGATTTCTCTTCTGTAAAATCACATGTCTTTAGCCTTCAACAAGTTTCTTGTATGTTGTCCTATTGATTTCTCTTCTGTAAAATCACATGTCTTTAGCCTTCAACAAGTTTCTTGTCTGTTGTCCTATTGTTTCTCTTCTGTAAAATCACATGTCCTTAGCCTTCAACAAGTTTCTTATCTGTTGTCCTATTGATTTCTCTTCTGTAAAATCACATGTCTTTAGCCTTCAACAAGTTTCTTGTCAGTTGTCCTATTGATTTCTCTTCTGTAAAATCACATGTCTTATAGCCTTCAACAAGTTTCTTGTCTGTTGTCCTATTGATTTCTCTTCTGTAAAATCACATGTCTTTAGCCTTCAACAAGTTTCTTGTCTGTTGTCCTATTGTTTCTCTTCTGTAAAATCACATGTCCTTAGCCTTCAACAAGTTTCTTGTCTGTTGTCCTGTTGATTTCTCTTCTGTAAAATCACATGTCTTTAGCCTTCAACAAGTTTCTTGTCAGTTGTCCTATTGATTTCTCTTCTGTAAAATCACATGTCTTTAGCCTTCAACAAGTTTCTTGTCTGTTGTCCTATTGATTTCTCTTCTGTAAAATCACATGTCTTTAGCCTTCAACAAGTTTCTTGTCAGTTGTCCTATTGATTTCTCTTCTGTAAAATCACATGTCTTTAGCCTTCAACAAGTTTCTTGTCTGTTGTCCTATTGTTTCTCTTCTGTAAAATCACATGTCTTTAGCCTTCAACAAGTTTCTTGTCTGTTGTCCTATTGATTTCTCTTCTGTAAAATCACATGACTTTAGCCTTCAACAAATTTCTTGTCTGTTGTCCTATTGATTTCTCTTCTGTAAAATCACATGTCTTTAGCCTTCAACAAGTTTCTTGTCAGTTGTCCTATTGATTTCTTTTCTGTAAAATCACATGTCTTTAGCCTTCAACAAGTTTCTTGTCTGTTGTCCTATTGTTTCTCTTCTGTAAAATCACATGTCCTTAGCCTTCAACAAGTTTCTTGTCTGTTGTCCTATTGATTTCTCTTCTGTAAAATCACAGGATATCAAAAGCAAGAGGAGCTTTCATTGCACTGGGAAACATATGGAAATCCAAAGAAATTAGGTTAAATACAAAAATAAAAATTTTCAACTCAAATGTTAAGGCGCTCCTATTATATGGCTGTGAAACATGGAGAACAACAAAATTAACAATCACGAAGATACAGACTTTCATTAATGGATGCTTACGCAGAATAAAAGGATGGAAATGGCAGGACAAAATCACTAACATAGAATTATGGAAATGTACCAGTCAAATACCAGTGGATAAAGAGATACAGCGAAGACGATGGCGCTGGATAGGACACACATTACGGATGCCAACTGAGAGTATTAACAACAGGCCCTTTTTTGGAATCCCCAGGGGAAAAGACAAAGAGGAAGACCAAGGAATTCTTGGAGAAGACAGATAGAAGCAGAGATGAAGATGATGGGGAAGACATGGAATGATCTTAAAAGAATGGCAAAAAACAGAACGACTTGGAAAGTGTTTGTTGAAGACCTATGCTCCACTGGGAGCTAAAAAGGTAGAAGAAGAAGAAGAAAATCACATGTTTCTAGCCTTCAACAAGTTTCTTGTCTGTTGTCCAACAAAGAAGAAATGAATGCCCTACTGAAAGACTGATGAGCAAAATATCAAATTCAAAGAAATGGCTAAGTATGAAGCAATCCATAGAGCTATGTCAACAACGTGAACTGTTACACTGCTGTTCTTCTAATATCTATATGTCATTTTCATTATCTTCACCATCATCAGGCATCATGCTCGCTGATGTAAGTGAAATTTCTCTCTCTAAAACTGTTTATCATTTCTGTTGTTGACTTCACACCACAACTTTCTATCTCCACAGCTGTTTATCATTTCTGTTGTTGACTTCTCACCACAACTTTCTATCTCCACAGCTGTTTATCATTTCTGTTGTTGACTTCACACCACAACTTTCTATCTCCACAGCTGTTTATCATTTCTGTTGTTGACTTCACACCACAACTTTCTATCTCCACAGCTGTTTATCATTTCTGTTGTTGACTTCACACCACAACTTTCTACCACTACAACTGTTTATCATTTCTGTTGTTGACTTCACACCACAACTTTCTATCTCCACAGCTGTTTATCATTTCTGTTGTTGACTTCACACCACAACTTTCTATCTCCACAACTGTTTATCATTTCTGTTATTGACTTCACACCACAACTTTCTATCTCCACAGCTGTTTATCATTTCTGTTGTTGACTTCACACCACAACTTTCTACCACTACAACTGTTTATCATTTCTGTTGTTGGCTTCTCACTACAACTTTCTATCTCCACAGCTGTTTATCATTTCTGTTGTTTACTTCTCACCACAACTTTCTATCTCCACAGCTGTTTATCATTTCTGTTGTTGACTTCTCACCACAACTTTCTATCTCCACAGCTGTTTATCATTTCTGTTGTTGACTTCACACCACAACTTTCTATCTCCACAGCTGTTTATCATTTCTGTTGTTGACTTCACACCACAACTTTCTATCTCCACAGCTGTTTATCATTTCTGTTGTTGACTTCACACCACAACTTTCTACCACTACAACTGTTTATCATTTCTGTTGTTGACTTCTCACCACAACTTTCTATCTCCACAGCTGTTTATCATTTCTGTTGTTGGCTTCTCACCACAACTTTCTATCTCCACAGCTGTTTATCATTTCTGTTGTTGACTTCTCACCACAACTTTCTACCACTACAACTGTTTATCATTTCTGTTGTTGACTCCCCACCACAGCTTTCTATCTCAACAGCTGTTTATCATTTCTGTTATTGACTTCACACCACAACTTTCTATCTCTACAACTGTTTATCATTTATGTTTTTGACTTTAAGATCTGGGTAAAAACCTGGGAATAATCCCTGCTGTAGACTATATAAAAAGCAACAAATAAAATGGCTTGGCTACGTGATATAGCAGAAAGATCACAATAAGCTTTCAATAAATGTTGTGATACACCAGTATCGATGGCCGACTATGAAAGAAATGGATTCATTGAATATTAGAAACACTAGGAAACATAACAGCAGCAGAGCAAACAGAACAGAGCAAAAGACCAAAAATTATATCTCCACTCGACGCTGATAGTCAAATGAGCAAGGAAAGAAGAATCAGTCATCATAGTCACCTCATATGACATGCACTCAATTCTTGTTATCTTATGCACCAAATTCTTGTTATCTTATGCACCAAATTCTTGTTATATCAAGCACCAAATTGTTGTTATCTCATGCACACAATTTTTGATATCTTATGCACCAAATTCTTGTAATCTTATGCACAAAATTCTTGTTATCTCATGCACCATGATTCTTGTTATTTCATGCACCAAATTCTTGTTATTTCATGCACCAAATTCTTGTTATCTCATGCACCAAATTCTTGTTATCTCATGCACCAAATTCTTGTTATCTCATGCACCAACATCTTGTTATCTCATGCACCAAATTCTTGTTATTTCATGCACCAAATTCTTGTTATCTCATGCACCAAATTCTTGTTATCTCATGCACCAAATTCTTGTTATCTCATGCACCAAATTCTTGTTATCAAATGCACCAAATTCTTGCTATCAAATGCACCAAATTTTTGCTATCAAATGCACCAAATTCTTGCTATCAAATACACCAAACTCTTGCTATCAAATGCACTAAATTCTTGCTATCAAATACACCAAACTCTTGCTATCAATTGCACCAAATTCTTGCTATCAAATACACCAAACTCTTGCTATCAAATGCACCAAACTCTTGCTATCAAATGCACCAAATTTTTGCTATCAAATGCACCAAATTCTTGCTATCAAATGCACTAAATAAATTCTTGCTATCAAATGAACCAAATTCTTGCTATCAAATGCACCAAATTCTTGCTATCAAATGCACCAAATTCTTGCTATCAAATGCACCAAATTCTTGCTATCAAATGCACAAAATTCTTGCTATCAAATGCACCAAATTCTTGTTATCAAATGCACCAAATTCTTGCTATCAAATGCACCAAATTCTTGCTATCAAATGCACCAAATTCTTGCTATCAAATGCACCAAATTCTTGCTATCAAATGCACCAAATTCTTGCTATCAAATGCACCAAATTCTTGCGATCAAATGCACCAAATTCTTGCTATCAAATGCACCAAATTCTTGCTATCCAATACACCAAATTCTTGTTAAATGCACCAAATTCTTGCTATCTCACACACCAATCTTTGCCATAAGCTACTGGGTGACCTGAAAATATTTATGTAAATCAATATGGATATTTGATGTTCTTTCTGCTTTTATTGGTGAGATAATGGTCTTCTTTTGTATTCCTGTTTAGGTTGTGTGGGCTGACAGCATGGCTGTTGGCTGTGGTGTCAAGTACTGCAGTAAAATAGAGAAGGCTGGGTTTGGTGGCTACAATATTGTGTGCAATTATGGGCCAGGGTAAGAATAGATGAGACAAGAAAATGTGTGAAAGTGGGCATAACAAAATGTTTTTGCTACTTTTGTATGTTTGTTCAGATTATTTATTGCTTATGTTTTGTGTGTTAGAAAATTCAGTTTTGAAAATTCTAGATTGTCAACAACAAAAAAATGCTTTTATAGCACATTTTGTGCTCACTCTTTGTTCACAGTTGACATCACAGCATCATGGTCAAACTCATAGGTAATTGGTCACTTTCAGCAGGTGATGTGCTAGTACCAGAGGAACCATGTTGCATATTCTCATCCTCAGCTGTTCTACTAGTACAGCCAGTGCCACAAACATGTACATCCATATGTATATCCATAAGTCACTCTCAAGTGTACAGCTATATCATAAGTCACTCTCAAGTGTACAGCTATATCCATAAGTCACTCTCAAGTGTACAGCTATATCCATAAGTCACTCTCAAGTGTACAGCTATATCCATAAGTTACTCTCAAGTATACAGCTATATGATAAGTCACTCTCAAGTGTACAGCTATATCATAAGTCACTCTCAAGTGTACAGCTATACCCATAAGTCACTCTCAAGTGTGCAGCTATATCCATAAGTCACTCTCAAGTGTACAGCTATATCCATAAGTCACTCTCAAGCGTACAGCTATATCAATAAGTCACTCTCAAGTGTACAGCTATATCCATAAGTTACTCTCAAGTGTACAGCTATATCCATAAGTTACTCTCAAGTGTACAGCTATATCCGTAGGTCACTCTCAAGTGTACAGCTATATCCATAAGTTACTCTCAAGTGTACAGCTATATCCATAAGTCACTCTCAAGTGTACAGCTATATCCATAAGTAACTCTCAAGTGTACAGCTATATCCATAAGTCACTCTCAAGTGTACAGCTATATCCATAAGTTACTCTCAAGTATACAGCTATATCATAAGTCACTCTCAAGTGTACAGCTATATCATAAGTCACTCTCAAGTGTACAGCTATATCCATAAGTCACTCTCAAGTGTACAGCTATATCCATAAGTCACTCTCAAGTGTACAGCTATATCCATAAGTCACTCTCAAGCGTACAGCTATATCAATAAGTCACTCTCAAGTGTACAGCTATATCCATAAGTTACTCTCAAGTGTACAGCTATATCCATAAGTTACTCTCAAGTGTGCAGCTATATCCGTAGGTCACTCTCAAGTGTACAGCTATATCCATAAGTTACTCTCAAGTGTACAGCTATATCCATAAGTCACTCTCAAGTGTACAGCTTTATCCATAAGTCACTCTCAAGTGTACAGCTATATCCATAAGTTACTGTCAAGTGTACAGCTATGTCCGTAGGTCACTCTCAAGTGTACAGCTATATCCATAAGTTACTCTTAAGTGTACAGCTATATCCATAAGTCACTCTCAAGTGTACAGCTATATCCATAAGTTACTCTCAACTGTACAGCTATATCCATAAGTTACTCTCAAGTGTACAGCTATATCCATAAGTTACTCTCAAGTGTACAGCTATATCCATAGGACACTCTCAAGTGTGCAGCAACATCTGTATGTCACTCTCAAGTGTACAGCTATATCCATAAGTCACTCTCAAGTGTACAGCTATATCCATAACTCACTCTCAAGTGTACAGCTATATCCATAAGTCGCTCTCAAGTGTACATCTATATCCATAAGTCACTCTCAAGTGTACAGGTATATCCATAATTTACTCACAAGTGTACATCTATATCCATAGGTCACTCTCAAGTGTACAGCTATATCCATAGGTCACTCTCAAGTGTACAGCTATATCTGTAAGAAACTCTCAAGTGTACAGCAATATCTGTAAGTCACTCTCAAGTGTACAGCTATATCATAAGTCACTCTCAAGTGTACAGCTATATCATAAGTCACTCTCAAGTGTACAGATATATTATAAGTCACTCTCAAGTATACAGCTATATAATAAATTACTCTCAAGTATACAGCTATATCATAAGTCTCTCTCAAGTATACAACTATATCCATAAGTCACTCTCAAGTATACAGCTATATCATAAGTCACTCTCAAGTATACAGCTATATAATAAGTCACTCTCAAGTATACAGCTATATCCATAAGTCACTCTAAATTGTATAGCTGTATCTGTAAGTCACTCTCAAGTGTACAGCTATATCATAAGTCACTCTCAAGTATACAACTATATCCATAAGTCACTCTCAAGTGTACAGCAATATCTGTAAGCCACTCTCAAGTGTTCAGCTATATCCAAAAGTCACTCTTAATTGTACAGCTATATCATAAGTCACTCTCAAGTGTACAGCTATATCTGTAAGTCACTCTCAAGTGTACAGCTATATCCGTAGGTCACTCTCACGTGTACAGCTATATCTGTAACTCACTCTCAATTGTACAGCTGTATCTGTAAGTCACTCTCAAGTGTACAGCTATATCATAAGTCACTCTCATGTGTACAGCTATATCATAAGTCATTCTCAAGTGTACAGCTATATCTGTAAGTCACTCTCAAGTGTACAGCTATATCCATAAGTCACTCTCAAGTGATCAGCTATATCATAAGTCACTCTCAAGTATACAGCTATATCCATAAGTAACTCTCAAGTGTACAGCTATATCATAAGTCACTCTCAAGTGTACAACTATATCTGTAGGTCACTCGTAAGTTTACAGCTATATCCATAAATCACTCTCAAGTGTACAGCTCCAGTTCTTGGTATAAGCAGCTGTTTCAACAAGTAAGCCTCCATTGCCTGGTATAAGCAGCAGTTTATATAAGTCAGTCTCAGGTGCCAGGTGTAAGCAGCTGTTTATACAAGTCAGTCTCCAGTGCCTGGTGTAAGCAGATGTTTATACAAGTAAGTCTCCAGTGCCAGGTGTAAGCAGCTATTTATACAAGTCAATCTCCAGTGCTAGGTGTAAGCAGCTGTTTATACAGGTCAGTCTCCAGTGCCAGGTGTAAGTAGCTATTTATACAAGTCAGTCTCCAGTGCCAGGTGTAAGCAGCTATTTATGCAAGTCAGTCTCCAGTACCTGGTGTAAGCAACTATTTATACAAGTCAGTCTCCGGTGCCTGGTGTGAGCAGCTATTTATACAAGTCAGTCTCCGGTGCCTGGTGTAAGCAGCTATTTATACAAGTCAGTCTCCAGTGTCTGACAACTGATGATATAGCAGCATGTATTGATATTTGATTGGAACAATGACTCCAGAGCGTTCTTACAAATCAAGATTAGTGCTTCAAAAATAACATAACTGTTATGTCAAGATCTTTTGTCACTCACATGACCTGAATTTTGTCAAATAAAAAAGACAAATTGTTTTCACACCATAGGTCTGATCCATCATTCACCAACAAAGGAATGATGATTGAGTGTGAAGACTCTCGACCCATGCTCCATCATTCACCATCAAAGAAATGATGATTGAGTGTGAAGACTCTCAACCCATGCTCCATCATTCACCATCAAAGAAATGATGATTGAGTGTGAAGACTCTCGACCCATGCTCCATCATTCACCATCAAAGAAATGATGATTGAGTGTGAAGACTCTCAACCCATGCTCCATCATTCACCATCAAAGAAATGATGATTGAGTGTGAAGACTCTCGACCCATGCTCTATCATTCACCATTAAAGAAATGATGATTGAGTGTGAAGACTCTCAACCCATGCTCCATCATTCACCATCAAAGAAATGATGATTGAGTGTGAAGACTCTCGACCCATGCTCCATCATTCACCATCAAATGAATTATGATTGAGTGTCTGGACCTTTCAAGTTTTAATAATTATTTTACCTTTCGTGTTTTAATGGTCATCGCTTCCTGATCAGAAGGGTCCAGGTTTAATTCCCAGTAATGGTGGATTCTTTTTTGGACTCACAAGTCTTCGGGGATCACCCAGCCACCCTCTATAAATGAGTACTAGATATTATTGTGAGAAGTAAAGGCAGCCTGCTGTGATACAGGCTACATCACCATACAATGTCCTGTTGTTATGGGAAAATAACAAAGTATGGTATGGACTTTGTCCCTCCTTCGGAAATCCTTGAAACGAAGTCGAGAGGGGGATAGTGCGACTGGGTAAAGCACTATCTCCATATCCTGTGCCCAGGCAGAGTAGGCAAAGTGAAATGAGGAAGAAATTATAGATAGGATCTTCACTCTTAGACAACTGCAGGAAAAATGTCGGGAACAAAATATGCCGCTCTATATTGCCTTTGTGGATCTCACAAAGGCATTCGACAAAAGGATGGTAAACCCTGTGGATCAGCGAGCCTGACCTGTTCATTATGTGACCGCGTGTGTTTGTCAAACATTGGTAGAATTAGCCACGAGAGAAGCTGTTCGGCAAAAACAATACCGCAAAAAAATACGCAATAGCCTCCACTAGACCGTCTGACAAGACGAAAAGGGCCATATATATATGGGAAAATATTCTCACTAATACCATATTCCCCATAGGTCTAGCAAGACAAGGGAGGAAATCTTTTTTCTTTTCTTGTGTGAGTTTTTTTGTCTAGTTCAGGGGTTGCAATAGCTCAATTGTTAATGGAAAAGAGAAACGATCAGGTTGAATCCTGATCAATGGCTCCTAGGTTTACCAAGAGGAGCTACGCCCAGATATTAAATAAAAAAAATATTAAATACTATGCAAGGCAGAAAGAATCATCATGAGACCTGTAAGAACAAAATAAAATCACAAATAAGTGAGGAACAATGTGGATTTGTGGAAGGAAAGGGCACCAGTAATGCAATATACATCCAGAGAACAAGGATAGAAAGATCTATAGAGGAAAGAAATCGCTAGATATGTTCTTTATAGACTACACAAAAGCTTTTGACAAAGTAAAGCATGTGGTAATAATCAATATGCTGTAGAAATTAAACATTGATGGCAAGGATCTGCGAATCATAAAAAAAACATGTACTACTAATAAACAACAGTCATAAAAATTAACAACCAAACAGGACAGTTCCATTATATAAAACAAGGAGTCAGACAAGGCTGTGTTCTGTTGCCGGATTTGTTTTCACTTTACAGCGAATATATTATGAGATCAATAGTAGACAAAAAATGAATTGAAATCAACAGTCACAACATAGACAATTTGCGATATGCTGATGACACAGTCTTAATAGCAGAGACAGAGAATGAACTACAAGAAAAGTTTTTAATGTGTAACTAACTGATGAAGGCTTTAGCTGAAACATTGTAGTGTGTCTTATCTTTCTGTTAGTCTAGCAGCTCAATACCATTTGATGTTTGTTTTAATAGGTTTGCAAAGCCTGAAATAGGTACAAGGTTATTCTTGGAAAGTAGGCCACTCTAGAGTAATACTAACTATACCAATACCATCTTCTTGTTGCTCATGAATAAACAAATCAGAAACACCATATTCCTGATAACCTTAGAGCATTGGGCCTTTACTGTTTACTTTTTCACAATCTTTTCCTTGATCTGCTTTCTATTGAGACCAGCTTTTAGTTATCAACATCTGATCATTTTGGGTTGTCCCTGTAAAACTGCAATCATTTTATTTTGGGTTGTCCCTGTAAAACTGCAATCATTTTATTTTGGGTTGTCCCTGTAAAACTGCAATCATTTTATTTTGGGTTGTCCCTGTAAAACTGCAATCATTTTATTTTGGGTTGTCCCTGTAAAACTGCAATCATTTTATTTTGGGTTGTCCCTGTAAAACTGCAATCATTTTATTTTGGGTTGTCCCTGTGAAACTGCAATCATTTTATTTTGGGTTGTCCCTGTAAAACTGCAATCATTTTTTTTCTTCCTATTTTTCCTTATTTCCTGCTTTACCTCAGCCGCATAGATTTAGATCTGCTACCTTCCCCCACTTAAACAGAGAACACAAGTGGAAAGAAGTGACCTGAACAATGGCGCTGGTGCATCATTAATGACAGCATTTGAGGACCCACAAAAGTACATGGACTGGTGTGAACCTTAACTGATCAAAACCCACAGCACCTGCCTATGTTGAGCTAGAATCATCAGTCTGATCTCTTCAGTCTCCATCTTCTATGTATTTCTCTGAGCATAAAACATTTATCCCTTACCGACCTGCTAAGTCAGTCGTAAGTTAAGGGCTTGCAATAAATGAGAGCAAACTAAATCTCACAAATATACGATGACAAAGTTTGATGTACATGAAGGTGCCGATACAAAAGCTAAATAACAATTTAGGACAGGATGCAGCAACAATTGTTTTAATGGCAAATAAACAGAGAGCTTGCACGAAAGAAGAATTTTCAAAGTTTTTTTTTATTAAAATACAATTCTATTTTTGTGAGAATCCAGAGGCAACTATAGAGGACAGAAGCCATATAAGACTGGAGGTGTTTGCTCACAGTGCCCAGAGAATGCACAAGTTTGTGTCGATGGATTATGTTGTAAGTAGTATTTTGTGTCGATGGATTATGTTGTAAGTAGCATTTTGTGTCGATGGATTATGTTGTAAGTAGTATTTTGTGTCGATGGATTATGTTGTAAGTAGCATTTTGTGTTGATGGATTATGTTGTAAGTAGTATTTTGTGTCGATGGATTATGTTGTAAGTAGTATTTTGTGTCAATGGACTATGTTGTAAGTAGCATTTTGTGTCAATGGACTATGTTGTAAGTAGCATTTTGTGTCAATGGACTGTGTTGTAAGTAGCATTTTGTGTCAATGGACTGTGTTGTAAGTAGCATTTTGTGTCAATGGATTATGTTGTAAGTAGCATTTTTATGAAAATTACTAATCAAGTTGGTAAAAATGATTATATAAATTAGCAATAAAGCAATATTTGTAATATATAACAATTTTTAAGAGACAGCTTTAGTTTGTCTGAAACATTTGACTTATGTTCACCTGGTACAATTCTGCCCTTTTACAGCTCAAAATAGAATCACTCCAACTCCATTGTTAAATGTCAATTGCATCAGGGGGCAATAAGCTCACCAGCTCCTGAACAGAAAATGATCAGTGACTCACAGATGTCTGCTTGCACCAAGATCAGTGACCAGCAGCTGAACAAGACCCTATTCTATCTCTCTGACTGTTAACAGTTTGGCAAAGTAAGGATGGAGAGGAAGAGCAACACAGGGAATTTATTGGACCAAACAACACAATACCTGGCAGCTTTTTGTCAAAGTTTAACCCTACCAGACCGCTGTACCGAGTTTTTGGTAATTTCCTAATTTGCCCCTATACCGCTGTACCTAATTTTTGGTACTTTGCCTACAATGTGTCACAAACTAAAAACAACCAACCAATCATAGTCAAACCTCATGGTTAGCCATTGCAAATGTCTGCCCCCATGTGTTTGAATTGACTTTATGTGGTTTGACGTGAAAAAATTCTGAAAATTCACAATGAAACGAGCGGCTGATATTAACTAAAGACTTCAACAGGAAAGCGGAGTAGGTCTAGGCTTTTCACAGTCCAACAGGTGATCAATACTTTGGTTGATTCAGACTCTGAGAAGTCAGATTTTTATAAAGAATATGTTTCCAGTTCAAGTGACACAGACAATGAGAGTTCGAGTGATGAGGAGAATCTGGAACCTTATAGATCTAGAGCTAGATTGATTAGTAAGAGAAGGGAGGCGTGTCCCTCAAATAGCTGATGGGAAGATCTAGGTGGTGATGAAGGTTGGACAAGGAATTCTGTATCACCAAATACAGATCTGAATTTCTATGAGGATGGGAAAGGCCCAGTGAACATTCCTGGATCTACCACAGAGGAGGATGAGCTGACTGGCTTTTTATCCTTGTTTTTGGATGATACTTTCTGGTAAAATTTTACAGAGAAAACCAACCTCTGGACCCACCAATTTCTGGCAGCTTTTTATCTAATGCAGTTGAATTTACTGGACAAAACAGCACAAAACATGGTAGCTTTTTGTCAAAGTTGAATTTATTGGACCTAGCAGCACAAAACATGGTAGCTTTTTGTCAAAGTTGAATTTATTGGACCAAACAGCACAAAACATGGTAGCTTTTTGTCAGAGTTGAATTTATTGGACCAAACAGCACAAAACATGGTAGCTTTTTGTCAGAGTTGAATTTATTGGACCAAACAGCACAAAACATGGTAGCTTTTTGTCAGAGTTGAATTTATTGGACCAAACAGCACAAAACATGGTAGCTTTTTGTCAGAGTTGAATTTATTGGACCAAACAGCACAAAACATGGCAGTTTTTTTTAAATAAATACAGTTCAATACAACTACATAAAACCCTCCTTGAGGCAGATCATTAATTGGATTCCTATTAGATAATCCATGTTAGACTTCTAACTAAGCAGTGAGAGATTACAATAAAGGTTTTAATCAAGTGTTGGTTTGACAGCTTGAGATTTTGAGACATGATGATCTTGATATTTTAACTTCTAAATAGAATATCGTACGGTGTTTCTTCATATAGGCCGATTGTCTTTCTTTAACACATTCATGTAACATCTGTTCTTGACAGTCAACAAACATTTGAGGTGTTCCACAACACGAACACATATTTATTCATGCACTACTGTTACAGTCCTGTAGTCACAAGTTATATTACACATAATGAATTCCATTTCCATTTTTGACAATAGAAACAAGAAAAAGAGTTCTTAAATGTTACGTAGAGCCAGTCTTAACATATGGATGTGAGTCATGGACAATAGGACAACAGACAAGAAAATCACTGGAGTCTGTAGAAATGTGGTTTTACAGAAGAGTGTTGAGAATACCATGGACAGCTAAGAAGAGTAATGAATAGGTTCTGAGAGAGGTCAAAGCAAAAAGAGAGCTAATTTCCAATGTTAGGAAGAGACAATCATAATTTTTTTGGCCATGTAATGAGAAGAGAACAACTGGGATATATTGTAACAACTGGAAAAATTGAGGGACGAAGAGATAGAGGGAAGCAAAGAGAAAAAATAGCAGACAGCTTAAGTGAATGGCTTGGCAGAAGGTCAACAACAGAAATGATAAATAGGCCCGGTACTTGATGATGATGAATTCAGTAGATGAAAGATCAATTGTACAGTCAATAATAATACTACCAGATGGTCTGGATAATTGCTGGACTCACATGCTCCTGAGATTATTAAGCACATCACAAAATACATTTCTAGGTATCTAAACACCAGTCTTGTTGTGGACTAACTACATCTGCTATTTATTAACTTCTCATTTATACTAGTAATAGTAGCCTTTCTAATTGCTCTCTGCTAATTGTTACTCGCTCACCGCTGATCAGTGCCTCTCTCCTGTCTGCTTATCTCTCTCCAAAAGTTATACACCGAACAGTTATGCCAGTTTATTTATTGACGTTTCACCCTAATCTTTGTACTATTTAAGGGTGTGATTAAGATGTTGAAGATACTTATAAGTGAAGTGTGATCTTGTATAAACTAGTTGTTCTCTGGGGTATATCTGCTGTGATGTAAGGCCGGATCTCTCTAGACAGAACACATCTCTTTGACTTATGTATAGACATTACAGACTTGGACAAACAGATGTAGACAGCAATAAACATCCATAGACAGCAAGACAAGTGACAACTCCATATAACATCTTTAGAGACTGGTTCCACCGTTTAGTACTCCAACAGGCTTGATTGTTTAGTACTCCAACAGGCTTGATTGTTTAGTACTCCAACAGGCTTGATTGTTTAGTACTCCAACAGGCTTGATTGTTTAGTACTCCAACAGGCTTGATTGTTTAGTACTTCAACAGGCTTGATTGTTTAGTACTCCAACAGGCTTGATTGTTTAGTACTCCAACAGGCTTGATTGTTTAGTACTTCAACAGGCTTGATTGTTTAGTACTGCAACAGACTTGATTGTTTAGTACTTCAACAGGCTTGATTGTTTAGTACTGCAACAGGCTTGATTGTTTAGTACTTCAACAGGCTTGATTGTTTAGTACTCCAACAGGCTTGATTGTTTAGTACTCCAACAGGCTTGATTGTTTAGTACTCCAACAGGCTTGATTGTTTAGTACTCCAACAGGCTTGATTGTTTAGTACTCCAACAGGCTTGATTGTTTAGTACTCCAACAGGCTTGATTGTTTAGTACTTCAACAGGCTTGATTGAATAAAACATCGTAGTCAAAGTATTCTGCAGAGGCATGTGATTAAACACAACCAGACTCACACACTCCAGCATAAACTCAACAACTGCTACCCAGCTGAACCTGACTGTCTAACTCTAACACAACCTCTATGTTCTTAAAAAGTGTTCAGGATGGACCCAAACTTCTAATCATCTTTATCTAATTTAACTTCATTCTTCTAAACTGATAGCTAATCTTTCTACTTGGAACTATCTAACCTCCACTATCCAGTTGTCAGTCATTGTTTCAATGTAAATCATCTGTCTTGGCAGTGCATTCCTGTTCTAACCTTAACATTTCTTCTCTGCTTGAGGTACTGGCGAGAACTCATTAATTCAGTCTGTTAGTTTGGTTTGTCAACCTTATCACGTGACCACAGCCAGCGATCCCCAATATATCCTTCAAACTGACCAGTGTTCACCTTTGTTGAAAACTTACCATCTCCAGGTCATTCCCCTGTCCTAAGTTCTATTGTTAACTCTTCTAACTCCACTCTCTAGTACATTTTATATGGTGGGTAGGTATTAGTACTAGTGGATTACGAATCATGTTTAGTGCTAATACTATTATATAAAGTATCACAAATGACTTGTGATAAGTTGTGAAAATCTCCCTTTTTTGCCTGACAAAAACCTAGCAACTCTAAATGTATTAAATAATAAACGTCTTACATTAAAAGTGAAGCATGGACATCACACAAATAAGAGACAAAAGGGGCGTATCACCACAGACATTGACAAGAAACTTGCGTGGAACTATTTAGAGAATATATGAAATCACAACAGTTGCTGCCAAATATTCCCAAGAGACACTTTACATAAAGAAGAAATATTCTCAAACATAAAAAGGACTGAAGAAAAACAGAAAAGCTTTTGACAGTCTACAAGCAGAACTACTGAAAGGAGATCTGACTTTATCAGCTCAAATTCTTGAACCACATTTTTAATCAGTTCGACAAAACAGCAACATCTTTTAAATTAGATCAAGTAGTAATCATAAAGTTGCTATAAAGACCACAGACTGAGCAACTGGAGAGATTTTGTTGTCTACAAAGTGCCACAAGGAATATCAGCCAGAAACTGGAGAGATGTTGTTGTCTACAAGGAATATCAGCCAGCAAACTGGAGAGCTTTTGTTGTCTACATAGAATATCAAACAACAAACTGGAGAGATTTTGTTGTCTAAATGGTGTCACAAGGAATATCAGCTGGATAACTTGAGAGATTTTGTTGTTTATATGGAATATCAGCCAGCAAACCTGAGAGATTTTGTTGTCTACAAGGAATTTCAGCCAATAAATTAGAGACATTTTGTTGTCTATGTGGAATATCATCCAGCAAACTGGAGAGATTGTGTTGTCTACAAAGAATATCAGTCAGCAAACTGGAGAGCTTTTGTTGTCAACAAAGAATATCAGCCAGAAACTAGAGAAATTTTGTTGTCTACAAAGAATATCAGCCAGCAAACTAGAGAGATTTTGTTGTCTACAAAGAATATCAGCCAGCAAACTGGAGAGATTTTGTTGTCTACAAAGAATATCAGCCAGCAAACTGGAGAGAGTTTGTTGTCTACAACGAATATCAGCAGGAAACGAGAGATTTTGCTGCCTACAAGGTGCCACAAGGAATATTAGCTATTGATTGTTTTTTTTTAAATCTCTGACCAAGAGCAGGAAGAAGAAGAATTAATTAAATGAATTATTAAAGAAATTAATTAAATGAATGAATTAAATGAATTATTAAAGAAATTAATTAAATGAATCAATTAAATGATTTATTAAAGAAATTAATTAAATGAATTATCAACACACTTAACCTGACAGCTGACATAATGTGAGAGTCTGGAATCCTACTCTGATTGAGTCCTGATCGCAGAGAGAGAGAGAGAGGGAAATGAATTATTAAAGAAATAAATTACTTTTTCAATAAAATATTCCCAGTTCACAAATAATTGATACATATCTGTTGATACTTCAGCGACGAGGCCACAAATTGGTGCAAGCAGTAACAAGATTCAGAACTCCTTACCTCCAAGGCGATTATTTTTCCTGTTCATGGCTTTACAGTGGTTTGTTTAAAATACATATTCTACTGGCTAGTTGAAACATGTAAAGATGCTAAAAAAGTGTGAACAATTGAATAAAGAATGCTTAAGTAATTGATTTGCTCACTTCTTGTTTGTATGTATCGATAAATATTGTCTTGATGTGTTGATAAATATAGACTTGATGTGTTGATAAATATTGACTTGATGTGTTGATAAATATAGACTTGATGTGTTGATAAATATTGACTTGATGTGTTGATAAATATTGACTTGATGTGTTGATAAATATAGGACTTGATGTGTTGATAAATATTGACTTGATGTGTTGATAAATATTGACTTGATGTGTTGATAAATATTGACTTGATGTGCTGATGAATATTGACTTGATGTGCTGATAAATATTGACTTGATGTGTTGATAAATATTGACTTGATGTGTTGATAAATATAGGACTTGATGTGTTGATAAATATAGACTTGATGTGTTGATAATATAGACTTGATGTGTTGATAAATATTGACTTGATGTGTTGATGAATATTGACTTGATGTGTTGATAAATATTGACTTGTGTTGATAAATATTGACTTGATGTGTTGATAAATATTGACTTGATGTGTTGATAAATATAGCCTTGATGTGTTGATAAATATAGACTTGATGTGTTGATAAATATAGACTTGATGTGTTGATAAATATTGACTTGATGTGTTGATGAATATTGACTTGATGTGTTGATGAATATTGACTTGTGTTGATAAATATAGACTTGATGTGTTGATAAATAATGACTTGATGTGTTGATATATATTGACTTGATGTGTTGATAAATATTGACTTGATGTGTTGATGAATATTGACTTGATGTGTTGATAAATATTGACTTGATGTGTTGATAAATATAGACTTGATGTGTTGATAAATATTGACTTGATGTGTTGATGAATATTGACTTGATGTGTTGATAAATATTGACTTGTGTTGATAAATATAGACTTGATGTGTTGATAAATATTGACTTGATGTGTTGCTAAATATTGACTTGATGTGTTGATAAATATTGACTTGATGTGCTGATAAATATAGCACTTGATGTGTTGATAAATATTGACTTGATGTGTTGATAAATATTGACTTGATGTGCTGATAAATATTGACTTGATGTGTTGATAAATATTGACTTGATGTGTTGATAAATATAGGACTTGATGTGTTGATAAATATAGATTTGATGTGTTGATAAATATAGACTTGATGTGTTGATAAATATAGACTTGATGTGTTGATAAATATTGACTTGATGTGTTGATGAATATTGACTTGATGTGTTGATAAATATTGACTTGTGTTGATAAATATTGACTTGATGTGTTGATAAATATTGACTTGATGTGTTGATAAATATTGACTTGATGTGTTGATAAATATAGACTTGATGTGTTGATAAATATAGACTTGATGTGTTGATAAATATAAACTTGATGTGTTGATAAATATTCCATACAAACTCTTCTATATACAGTAACAGAGGTGATTGGGGAAAGACATGACTGCCTACACCAACAAGCACAGAAGATGAAGGAGAAATAGATCAATGTTGATATGAAGTAAAACTTCAACAATTGTCTAATTTACCATTTTGTGCTGTGGGGGGAAAACAAAGCAATATCTTCAACATAAATATATATGCACAAGCCATAACTTCTAATTAATTTTTGGAGTACCATGAAAGTTATACTCCTATTGTATTTCTAAAATGAGTAACAGGAAAAACAAGTCAAGCATCGGCTTTATTTACTGGTTGTCCCTAACAAAACTCTTATCTATAACAAGATTCTTATCTATAACGCGATTCTTACCTATAACACGATTCTTACCTATAACAAGATTCTTATCTATAACAAGATTCTTATCTATAACAAGATTTTTATCTATAACATGATTCTTATCTATAACAAGATTCTTATCTATAACAAGATTCTTATCTATAACAAGATTTTTATCTATAACACGATTCGTATCTATAACACGATTCTTATCTATAACACGATTCTTATCTATAAAAAGATTATCTATAACACGATTCTTATCTATAACAAGATTCTTATCTATAACACAATTCTTACCTATAACAAAATTCTTATCTATAACACGATTCTTATCTATAACAAGATTCTTATCTATAACAAAATTCTTACTTATAACAAATCATTTGCATATTATTATTGCTTTCCAGGAAACTTTTAAAATGGCGCTGCAGGCAATCTGGTCAACTGTTGCCTTCCCCATTCCTATTTATCTTTTTTTTTCATGGGAAATTCTTAACTCTTACAGCAGGAGGTAAACTGATCATCAGATGAGGATTCCCAAGTTGAGCCTTGGTCCTTTAGCTTTTTGACTCTCATAAAAGGGGGCGGGGAGCACTCATCTAAGTTTGAACTCTCATGTGTCAGCCTTCTGCTGACTTCTGAGCCTCAACTCTCATGTGTCAGCCTCCTGCTGACCGCTGAGCCTCAACTCTCATGTGTCAGCCTCCTGCTGAACTCTGGGCCTCAACTCTCATGTGTCAGCCTCCTGTGGTACTCTAAGCCTCAACTCTCATGTATCACCCTCCAGCTGAACTTTGAGCCTCAAATCTCAAGTTAAAGCCTCCTGTAGTACTTGAGCCTCAACTCTCATGTGTCAGCCTCCTGCTGAACTCTGAGCTTCAAATCTTATGTGTCATCCTCCTGCTGAACTCTCAGCCTCAACTCATGTGTGTCAGCCTCCTGTGGTACTCAAAGCCTCAACTCTCATGTATCAGCCTCCTGCTGAACTCTGAGCCTCAAATCTCATGCATCAGCCTCCTGAGTGTGATGCTCTAAACCTCAACTCTCATGTATCAGCTTCCAGCTGAACTCTGAGCCTCAACTCTCATGTATCAGCCTCCTGCTGAACTCTGAGCCTCAAATCTCATGCATCAGCCTCCTGTGGTACTCTAAGCCTCAACTCTTATGTATCAGCCTCCAGCTGAACTCTGAGCCTCAAATCATATGTGTCAGCCTCCTGCTGAACTCTGAGCCTCAACTCTCATGTGTCAGCCTCCTGTAGTACTCTAAGCCTCAACTCTGAGAAATATATTGCTACATTGTACTGTTAGCATAGATCAAGCTACAAATGTAGCCTGTACAAAACTTTCTGACTCAACATCTAGTCAGTTGAAGGTCCTTTTGAGCCGTTGCCGGCCCATAGGACGTAGACTAAGATACACCTTCTCCTATATGAATTTTTGTTCTAGCAGTTTTCTTTTAAAGATATTTTATCAAATTTCGCCATTTGTCTCTGCTCCGTGCAAGCAGCTCTATCTCATTGTGGGAGCCAATTCCTGATACTCTTGCCTCTCTCATCAATGTTCTTCTCAGTGTCTCCCTGGGTCTTCCACTTTTTCTCTTACCTGTTGTTTCCCATATGAGGGCTTGCTTTCTTTTCGGTTATTATCTCTTCAGTGCCACACTCTTACTTGAGAGTACTGGGTGTTGATTTCACTGTGGTGTTAGGAGCACTAAATGACTTGGTAGTCCCTGGGTTTAACTTCCTAAATCTTCTTCTTCTTCTTTTCTCTTTCACTGATACCTAAAAGGTGTCATAGTTTATATCATTTGTCGTTCTTGTGCTGCTCGAATTGTCTGAATTAGTGATTTTCCTTTGTTGTTTCATGTCTCTGTCACTGCATCTATCCATCTTCTTCTGGGTCTTCCTCTTGGTCTTTTTCCATGCATTCTCAAGAAGAATGCCCTTGATGGTGATTGGTGAGGATTCATTCTGACCAGGTGGCCAAACCATTTAAATTGTTGTTGTTCTATATATTCTTGGCAGGGTTTTGTTCCTACTATTTTTCTTATGGTTTCATTTGGTATTCTATCTCTTCTTGTGTTGTTTGTTACTTTTCTCAAGCAACGCATCTCACATGTATTGATCTTTCTTAAATGTGATTTAGAAAGGGTCCATGTTTGACTTTCATAGCACAAAGTTGGTCTGAAGATGCTATTTATCATTTGTTGTTTAGCTGGCATAGAAATGTTTGGATGTCTTAGCAATGGTGAAAGCTGGTATGTGACAGCATTTGCTTTTTGTATTGTCATGTCAATTTCTCTGTCTAGTTTTCCATCTTCTGTGAACATTGTGCCTAAATACTTGAATTCCTCTACTTGTTTTAACTTCCTAAATGGTTATGAGATATATGCAAATAGCTCACCTACCAACATTAATCTGATTACCAAGGACAGTCCTGAAATGTCTTGCTCCTGCTGTATCTAATAACTATACTTAACATGGATTCTACTGTCTGATGGCCTTGCAGCACAACAGCTAATCTGACCTTGCTAGGCCTGTACTCATTTAAGGCCAACTTGGGGAGACTAGGTGGTCTGGAGGCAAGGTGTCCACCTTTAGACAGGAAGATTCTGGGTTCAAGTCAAGCAACAGGCGGTGGGAATTTTTCACTTTAAATCAGTGAATTGTTTACCCGTACCTGGATCTAGTGTTTAGCTCTCTCAAATAAATGTGAAAAAAAAACAGGAGGTCCTGTTAAAGAACCATTGGCAGTTAAAAGTCAAAGAGAGTGGGAGAAAAAATGTTCAACACACAAAGATGTAATTTTGTAGGCCCAGTTGCATAAACAACAAGACTGATTCTACACAAAAAATGAGGAACTTTTTTTACTTCAATTATCAAAGATGGATTGTATAATGGATTTTGTATATTATTTTCAAATATTCAAAGTTATACATTCAAACATGAAACATAACCTAATCATTATATTTGAACAATCAACATTACCTAATCATTATATTTAACAATCAATGTAACATAGTCATCATATTTGAACAATCAACATAAACTTATCATCATATTTGAACAATCAATACACCCAATCATATTTGAACAATCGACATAAACTAATCATCATATTTGAACAATCGACATAAACTAATCATCATATTTGAACAATCAACATAAACTAATCATCATATTTGAACAATCAACATAAACTAATCATCATATTTGAACAATCAACATAAACTAATCATCATATTTGAACAATTAAAATTACCTAATCATCATATTTGAACAATCAACATAAACTTATCATCATATTTGAACAATCAATACACCCAATCATATTTGAACAATCGACATAAACTAATCATCATATTTGAACAATCGACATAAACTAATCATCATATTTGAACAATCAACATAAACTAATCATCATATTTGAACAATCGACATAAACTAATCATCATATTTGAACAATCAACATAAACTAATCATCATATTTGAACAATCAACATAAACTAATCATCATATTTGAACTATCAACATAACCTAGTCATCATATTTGAACTATCAACATAAACTAATCATCATATTTGAACAATCAACATAAACTAATCATCATATTTGAACAATTGATATAACCTAGTCATCATATTTGAACAATCAACATAAACTAATCATCATATTTGAACAATCAACATTACCTAATCATCATATTTAAACAATTGATATAACCTAGTCATCATATTTCAACTATCAACATAACCTAGTCATCATACTTGAACAATTTTTATGTGTTTATGTGCTAGGCTTGGTTCATTTCTTGGTGTTTTTCCGTGAAGCCATGACTCATATCTTAATGTGTTTCTGTGCTAGTCATGGCTCATATCTTGGTGTGTTTTTGTGCTAGCCGTGGCTCAAATGTTAGCTTGTTTGTGTGCGTGTGCTATTCATGGCTCATATCTTGGTGTGTCTCATGGTAGTTATATCTCATATATTGGTGTGTCCGTGTTATTCATGTTTCATATCTTTATGTGAGTCTGAGTTTAGTAATATCTCATATCTAAGAGTGTATCTGTGTTAGTCATGTGTCATATCTTCGTGTGTGCATGTCTGGGTTAGGGATATCTCATATCTTGGTGTTCATGTTTATGTTAGTCATATCTCATATCTTTGTGTGTGCATGTCTGTGTTTGTCACATCTCATATCCTTGTGTGTGCATGGCTATGTTAGTCACATCTCATATCTTTGTGTGTGCATGCCTATGTTAGTCATATCTTATATCTTTGTGTGTATGTCTATGTTAGGTATGTGTCATATCTTTGTGTGTGCATGTCTATGTCAGTCATATCTCATATCTTTATGTGCATGTCTATGTTAGTCATGTGTCATACATCTTGATGTGTGTAGGTGTTAGTCATGTCTCGTATCGCTGTGTACACGTCTGTGTTATTTACATCTCATATCTTTGTGTGTGCATGTATGTGTTAGTCACCTCTAGTGACTCGGGCAGATGGTGCTCGTCAACCTGGGAGGGCCGACCATCTAAGGGCAGAATCCCCCTACAAAAAAGACAAACTGCTGCCTTGCAGGAAGATTGGGGACAATCAAAGGCTAAGGAAAGCAAACCTGAATAAAATGCTGGATGAAATCGGATGCACTGGGCCACTGGCGCAGAACACAGTGCAACGTTTTAACGGGTGTTCAATCAGAGTGGATCTGGCAGACTCTAAATGTGATGTTCCGTCTGTGGGGGCTATCAACACACTTAACCTGACAGCTGACTTCATGTGAGAGTCTTGAATCCTACTCTGATTGAGTCCTGATCGTAGAGAGAGAGAGAGATACTTGAACAACTGACATAGCCTAGTCATCATATTTGAACAATTGACATAGCCTAGTCATCATACTTGAACAATTGACATAGCCTAGTCATCATACTTGAACAATTGACATAGCCTAGTCATCATACTTGAACAATTGACATAGCCTAGTCATCATACTTGAACAATTGACATAGCCTAGTCATCATACTTGAACAATTGACATAGCCTAGTCATCATACTTGAACAATTGACATAGCCTAGTCATCATACTTGAACAATTGACATAGCCTAGTCATCATACTTGAACAATTGACATAGCCTAGTCATCATACTTGAACAATTGACATAGCCTAGTCATCATATTTTAACAATCAATGTAACCCAATCATATTTGAACAATTGATAAACCTAGTCATCATATTTGAACAATTGATATAACTTAGTCATCATATTTGAACTACCAACATAACCTAGTCATCATACTTGAACAATTGACATAGCCTAGTCATCATATTTTAACAATCAACGTAACCCAATCATATTTGAACAATTGATATAACTTAGTCATCATATTTGAACTACCAACATAACCTAGTCATCATACTTGAACAATTGACATAGCCTAGTCATCATATTTTAACAATCAACGTAACCCAATCATATTTGAACAATTGATATTACCTAGTCATCATATTTGAACAATCAATATAACCTAATCATCATATTTGAACAATTGATATAACCTAATCATCATATTTGAACAATTGATATAACCTAGTTATCATATTTGAACTATCAACATAACCGAGTCATCATATTTTAACAATCAACATAACCCAATCACATTTGAACAATCGACATAGCCTAGTCATCATATTTGAACTATCAACATAACCTAGTCATCATACTTGAACAATTGACATAGCCTAGTCATCATATTTGAACAAATGATATAACCTAGTCATCATATTTGAACTACCAACATAACCTAGTCATCATACTTGAACAATTGGCATAGCCTAGTCATCATATTTTAACAATCAACGTAACCCAATCATATTTGAACAATCAATATAACCTAATCATCATATTTGAACAATCGATATAACCTAATCATCATATTTGAACAATTGATATAACCTAGTTATCATATTTGAACTATCAACATAACCTAGTCATCATATTTTAACAATCAACATAACCCAATCACATTGAACAATCGACATAGCCTAGTCATCATATTTGAACTATCAACATAACCTAGTCATCATACTTGAACAATTGACATAACCTAATCACCATATTTGAACAATCGACAGAGACATATAGGTCTGAACCAAAATAACAAGAGAAATACCAAATCCTTGTGACTGTGATTCTACTAACACTGTACATCCACACAAAATATCTACTGAAACAGTTACAAGTTTCTATTTGAACATCTAATTGCTTTTAAGCAACTAATATTGTCTAAAGCCATTGCCTAACACTATTTAAGAAAACAATAATCAAATTTTAAAAAAATTTGTGATGCTTAAGTTTAACAAAAATATATAAGTACTTGTTCCCCTTTTTCCGGCACATGGATTCCTGTCTATGTGGTCATTCTTTCGTTTTGTTCCCGGCGGACAGACCAGTCATTTGAGCTAAGTGATACAATTTTATATATTTATATATATATATATATATTCTCCTATTCTTTCTAATTTATACATCTTAACACTCATCCTACCTCCCCTCATGTAG
Source organism: Megaustenia siamemsis (assembly GCA_032433765.1). Taxonomy (NCBI): domain Eukaryota; kingdom Metazoa; phylum Mollusca; class Gastropoda; order Stylommatophora; family Ariophantidae; genus Megaustenia; species Megaustenia siamemsis. The sequence continues at coordinate 35,430,918 of JAVIAB010000025.1, read as the reverse complement.
CTTTCTTCTTTTTTCCTTTTTCTACATCTTACTTTCTTCTTTTCTGTCCACCTCTCCATTCATCTGATCATCTAACATGTAGTTATGGATTATTGTGTTTGTTTTTGTTATCCTTGTACTCTTAAGAAGGCCACAGGTTGAAACGTCAGTATTGTGTTGTGTTCCTCCCTTGTAAAGCTGTCTTCATGCCTTGGAGTGTTTAACACTCCTCACCACTGGCTCCTTTATAAGTACCCACTGGACATACAGTGATAGGATTATAATACTCAAGTTGAAAGCAAAACCATCTGACATAGCAATAATACAGACTTATGCACCTACTCAAGACTATACAGATATAAAAAGAGGTGTAAGACAGGGATGCATCCTATCACCAAGCTTGTTCAATCTATACACTGAACAAATCTTTAAAAACATCATAGAGATGCCAGGCCTAAACATTAATGGAAAGATAATCAATAATCTAAGATATGCTGATGATACCGTACTGCTAGCAGAAAATCCTAAAGATCTACAACAATTACTTAATGAAATAAACATGACATGCAAAAGACTAGATATGAATATCAAAAAGGCTAAAACTATGATCATAAACAAAGAACATACTCAAAACCTACAAGTGGATATCAAAATTGAAGGAATAGACCTGGAGACAGTTCAGAACTACAACTACCTTGGGCATACTATAACCAGTGATGGAAAATATACAACTGAAATAAACAAGAGAATAGGGATGGCAAAAAGTAATTTTAATGTCATGAACAACATACTAACATCAAAACAAATAACACCAGGGCTAAAACTAAGAATAGCAAAATGTTACATCTTCTCAATATTCCTATATGGTGCAGAAACATGGACATTAGACAAGAAAACAGAACAGAGAATTGAAACCTTTGAAATGTGGATATATAGAAGAATAGGTAGAATTGGATGGTAAGAAGAGAAGACAAACGATGAAGTTTTAAAACAACTAAAATGAAAAGAGAACTACTAAGCACAATTCAAACAAGACAAATACGATTTTTGGGCCATGTTAAAAGACACAACAGCCTACTAAAAGTAATCCAGGAGTGGAAAATACAAGGTAAAAGAGGCAGACCAAGACTAACATGGACGAGTAACATCAAAAGATGGACAAATCAGCATATGACAACCTGCACCATCAGAGCAAGAGACAGAGCAGAATGGCACTCCATGGTAACCAACCTTCGCTGCGGAGACGGCACTCGATGATGATGATGATGATAAGTTTAACATTAAATCAAAATTGATAAAATCTATTCTTGAGATTCTACAACATGATCATTTACAGACAACTTTCTTGGTTTTTAGATCAACTTTATTCTTTAACTAGAGCATATTGCTGCCTGAATCAAACATTTTACTATGTGATGCAAAGCCTGTGTCAATTACTTAGCATGTCATATGGACATGTTGGTGCAGATATCATTAATCATTGCCTAAAATTCACTAATCCTCTTTAATCACTTTCCCACACTTACTAACTAACCCTCATTAATCACTGTCCCACATTAACTAACCATCATTAATCACTGTCCCACATTAACTAACAATCATTAATCACTGTTCCACATTAACTAACCCTCATTAATCACTGTCCCACATTAGCTAATCCTTCTCCATTAATCACTGTCCCACATTAGCTAATCCTTCTCCATTAATCACTGTCCCACATTAACTAATCCTTCTCCATTAATCACTATCCCACATTAACTAATCCTTCTCCATTAATCACTGTCCCACATTAACTAATCCTTCTCCATTAATCACTATCCCACATTAACTAATCCTTCTCCATTAATCACTGTCCCACATTAGCTAATCCTTCTCCATTAATCACTATCCCACATTAATTAATCCTTCTCCATTAATCACTATCCCACATTAACTAATCCTTCTCCATTAATCACTATCCCACATTAACTAATCCTTCTCCATTAATCACTATCCCACATTAGCTAATCCTTCTCCATTAATCACTATCCCACATTAACTAATCCTTCTCCATTAAGTTTGTCCTGTCACCTCAGAGAAGTGGTTGCTTCATCAACTTTGTCTTGTCACCTCAGAGATGTGGTAGCTTCATTAAGTTTGTCCTGTAACCTCAGAGATGAGGTAGCTTCATCAATTTTGTCCTGTCACCTCAGAGATGTGGTAGCTTCATTAGGTTTGTCTTGTCACCTCAGAGATGCGGTGGCTTCATTGATTCTTCACCTCAGAGATGTGGTAGCTTCATTGATTCTTCACCTCAGAGATGTGGTAGCTTCATTAGGTTTGTTTTGTCATCTCAGAGATGTGGTAGCTTCATTATGTTTGTCTTTTCACCTCAGAGATATGGTAGCTCCATTAGGTTTGTCTTGTCACCTCAGAGATGTGGTAGCTTCATTGATTCTTCACCTCAGAGATGTGGTAGTAAAAAGTAAAGTAAGTAAAGTACCCCCATCACGCCAAGTGGCGTATAGAGAAATATGGTGATTAGTGACCCTATATTTTACAGACCTTCAGCACATGATTTTTGGGGTAATGTGGTCAGTACTATGCCCGTGTTGCTTTACTTTCCCAGAAAAAAAATTCGGTACCCATTTAAGGCTAGGTGAACCCGGAAGCCATCAGATGGGATTGAACCCTACCCCTTGTTCTTTGTAGTCCAGTTTACTAACCACTGAGCTATCGCAGCTCTCTAGGAGATGTGGTAGCTTTATTAAATTTGTCTTGGTACCTGAGAGATACGGTAGCTTAATTAAGTTTGTCCTGTCACCTCAGAGATGTGATAGCTTCATTGATTCTTCACCTCAGAGATGTGATAGCTTCATTGATTCTTCACCTCAGAGATGTGATAGCTTCATTGATTCTTCACCTCAGAGATGTGATAGCTTCATTGATTCTTCACCTCAGAGATGTGATAGCTTCATTGATTCTGCACCTCAGAGATGCGATAGCTTCATTGATTCTTCACCTCAGAGATGTGATAGCTTCATTGATTCTTCACCTCAGAGATGTGATAGCTTCATTGATTCTTCACCTCAGAGATGTGATAGCTTCATTGATTCTTCACCTCAGAGATGTGGTAGCTTAATTAAGTTTGTCCTGTCACCTCAGAGATGTGATAGCTTCATTGATTCTTCACCTCAGAGATGTGATAGCTTCATTGATTCTTCACCTCAGAGATGTGGTAGCTTAATTAAGTTTGTCCTGTCACCTCAGAGATGTGATAGCTTCATTGATTCTTCACCTCAGAGATGTGGTAGCTTAATTAAGTTTGTCCTGTCACCTCAGAGATGTGATAGCTTCATTGATTCTTCACCTCAGAGATGTGATAGCTTCATTGATTCTTCACCTCAGAGATGTGGTAGCTTAATTAAGTTTGTCCTGTCACCTCAGAGATGTGATAGCTTCATTGATTCTTCACCTCAGAGATGTGGTAGCTTAATTAAGTTTGTCCTGTCACCTCAGAGATGTGATAGCTTCATTGATTCTTCACCTCAGAGATGTGATAGCTTCATTGATTCTTCACCTCAGAGATGTGGTAGCTTAATTAAGTTTGTTTTGTCACCTCAGAGATGTGATAGCTTCATTGATTCTTCACCTCAGAGATGTGGTAGCTTAATTAAGTTTGTTTTGTCACCTCAGAGATGTGATAGCTTCATTGATTCTTCACCTCAGAGATGTGGTAGCTTAATTAAGTTTGTCCTGTCACCTCAGAGATGTGATAGCTTCATTGATTCTTCACCTCAGAGATGTCGTAGCTTAATTAAGTTTGTCTTGTCACCTCAGAGATGTGATAGCTTCATTGATTCTTCACCTCAGAGATGTGGTAGCTTAATTAAGTTTGTCTTGTCACCTCAGAGATGTGATAGCTTCATTGATTCTTCACCTCAGAGATGTGGTAGCTTAATTAAGTTTGTCCTGTCACCTCAGAGATGTGATAGCTTCATTGATTCTTCACCTCAGAGATGTGGTAGCTTAATTAAGTTTGTCCTGTCACCTCAGAGATGTGATAGCTTCATTGATTCTTCACCTCAGAGATGTCGTAGCTTAATTAAGTTTGTCTTGTCACCTCAGAGATGTGATAGCTTAATTAAGTTTGTCTTGTCACCTCAGAGATGTGCTAGCTTAATTAAGTTTGTCTTGTCACCTCAGAGATGTGATAGCTTCATTGATTCTTCACCTCAGAGATGTGGTAGCTTAATTAAGTTTGTCCTGTCACCTCAGAGATGTGATAGCTTCATTGATTCTTCACCTCAGAGATGTGGTAGCTTAATTAAGTTTGTCCTGTCACCTCAGAGATGTGATAGCTTCATTGATTCTTCACCTCAGAGATGTCGTAGCTTAATTAAGTTTGTCTTGTCACCTCAGAGATGTGATAGCTTAATTAAGTTTGTCTTGTCACCTCAGAGATGTGCTAGCTTAATTAAGTTTGTCTTGTCACCTCAGAGATGTGCTAGCTTAATTAAGTTTGTCTTGTCACCTCAGAGATGTGCTAGCTTAATTAAGTTTGTCTTGTCACCTCAGAGATGTGCTAGCTTAATTAAGTTTGTCTTGTCACCTCAGAGATGTGATAGCTTAATTAAGTTTGTCTTGTCACCTCATAGATGTGCTAGCTTAATTAAGTTTGTCTTGTCACCTCAGAGATGTGCTAGCTTAATTAAGTTTGTCTTGTCACCTCAGAGATGTGCTAGCTTAATTAAGTTTGTCTTGTCACCTCAGAGATGTGATAGCTTAATTAAGTTTGTCTTGTCACCTCAGAGATGTGATAGCTTAATTAAGTTTGTTTTGTCACCTCAAAGATGTGCTAGATTAATTAAGTTTGTCTTGTCACCTCAGAGATGTGATAGCTTCATTGATTCTTCACCTCAGAGATGTGGTAGCTTAATTAAGTTTGTCTTGTCACCTCAGAGATGTGATAGCTTAATTAAGTTTGTCTTGTCACCTCAGAGATGTGATAGCTTAATTAAGTTTGTCTTGTCACCTCAGAGATGTGATAGCTTAATTAAGTTTGTCTTGTCACCTCAGAGATGTGCTAGCTTAATTAAGTTTGTCTTGTCACCTCAGAGATGTGGTAGCTTAATTAAGTGTGTTTTGTCACCTCAAAGATGTGGTAGCTTCATTGATTCTTCACCTCAGAGATGTGGTAGCTTCATTAGGTTTGTCTTGTCACCTCAAAGATGTGATAGCTTCATTGATTCTTCACCTCGGAGATATTGTAGCTTCATTAAGTTTGTTTTGTCACCTCAAAGATGTGATAGCTTCATTGATTCTTCACCTCAGAGATGTGGTAGCTTCATTAAGTTTGTTTTGTCACCTCAAAGATGTGGTAGCTTCATTGATTCTTCACCTCAGAGATGTGGTAGCTTCATTAGGTTTGTCTTGTCACCTCAAAGATGTGATAGCTTCATTGATTCTTCACCTCGGAGATATTGTAGCTTCATTAAGTTTGTTTTGTCACCTCAAAGATGTGATAGCTTCATTGATTCTTCACCTCAGAGATGTGGTAGCTTCATTAAGTTTGTTTTGTCACCTCAAAGATGTGGTAGCTTCCATTGATTCTTCCCCTCAGAGATGTGGTAGCTTCATTAAGTTTGTCCTGTCACCTCAGAGATGTGGTAGCTTCATTAAGTTTGTTTTGTCACCTCAAAGATGTGATAGCTTCCATTGATTCTTCACCTCGGAGATGTGGTAGCTTCATTAAGTTTGTCCTGTCACCTCAAAGATGTGGTAGCTTCCATTGATTCTTCCCCTCAGAGATGTAGTAGCTTCATTAAGTTTGTCCTGTCACCTCAGAGATGTGGTAGTTTTATTAAGTATTCCAAACATGTTTTACGTGACATGCACATAGCATGAGTCAGACACTGACTTTAGTAAAACACTGCTCTCTCTGTCCCAGTGTCTCCAGACAAACAAATATTTTTCTGCACAGAACTGTCACCATTGACTAAAGTTTGCTGGTTTGTGCAATGTGTGTTTTCCAATTTCAGAAGACTAGACTACATACAGGGACACACGATATACACACACACACACACACACACACACACACACACACACACACACACACACACACACACACACACACACACACACACACACCACACACACACACACACACACACACA